>WKFP01014229.1:404533-439958 GCA_011057875.1 Pterocles orientalis
TCCTCTCCTCTCCTCTCCTCTCCTCTCCTCTCCTCTTCTCTCCTTTCCTTTCCTTTTTCCTTTTTTTTTCATCCCCCCTAACTTTGTAGTTTGGATAGCTTAATCATCATTTTTCAGAAGCTGACAACATGTAGTGAAAAACTAAGCAGAATGACAATAGTTGCTGAAGCACATAATATAGCTAAAAACATGATGCATAGTAGCTGGGATTCTAGGCAGCACGTTGCATTCCTTTTATTCTCTTGACTGAAAGAACCTTTAGATTCTTCCTATGAACAGTTCAAAAACATGATATGTAATGCATAGAGATCAAAAAATTTGATTCATCTGTCAATATAAATAAATAAAATAATTCAATCTGAGATCGTGGCTAAAACCTGGAATGTAAAAGTTTAAATTAGTAATCGTATTTTTTTTTTTCAGGGGAAAAAAGGAAAAAATAAATAAGTAAGTAGAAACTTTACTAGAAGTATCAATGTTAAGGTTCTTTTTCTGGATGATAAAAAGCATATTGAATGTTAAAAATTCATTCAGATGTTTATTTCTTAGAAAATATTGACTGTATGATTGTTTTTTTAGAAAATATTGACTGTATATGTTTGAAATCAGTGAAATCAGAGGTTATATAAACTATATACATGATAAACTATATACCCTATATAAGCAAAGAACTATATAACTTAGCAAATATGTTTACTATAAGGTTTCGTCTGCATAGCATTGAAATTAATTTATGAATTTCCCAGTCATAATGATGAACAAAGCCTCTCCCAGTAGCACTGCCATCTGAAGTAAGTAAAATGTTTAAAACCCCATAGGAGCTCTTTTTGTAATTAACTAATATACTCTTGTTTCATCCTATACAACTTTTTAAAAAGTAATCTACTTTGATATTTGGAATGAGAACACTTGATTTTTAGTTGTTTTCCTTTCCCACATGCATCCTTTTTTTTTTTTAGCTTTGATTTTAAAAACTTCATTTTGATACAAGGTGTGAGATTTTGACAGAAATTAAAAATTTACATAGAGCTAAATCTGGAATGTAGAAATCATGCACACTTAACATAAGGCCTTCCTCCCTGTCTTTTAGATATCATGCACACTTAACCATAGGCCTTCCTCCCTGTCTTTTAGATATCAAAAAACCTGGTTGTTTCTGATTGTTTCACTAGAAATTTCTTCAAATTGTAATACTGCTCTCTTACCTTTCATAAGCTCTCATCGAAAGGGCTTTAAACTAGGTTCGAAGGGGGAAGGGGAAATTCCCAGGCCAATTACAGACAAGCCCTGGGGTGGCACGGTGAGGGTAGGAGTGGACTCTACAGCTCAGCTCAAGTGCAATTACACTAGTGCACACAGTATGAGCAACAAGCAAGAGGTATTTAATGACAGAAAAGCCAGCAACAAATGCCCAGAGCCTGGAAAAGGTTCACAGGCTGGCCTGAGGGTGGCTGGTGGGCAGCACACAGGAGGTCCAGCCTCCTTGGGAGTCCAGCTTAAGTGCCTCTATACGAATGCACGTAGTATGGGGAATAAACAAGAGGAGCTGCAGATGTGTGCACACCTGCGGCGTTATGATCTTATTGGCATTACAGAGACATGGTGGGATGGATCGTACGACTGGAGTGCCTTCCAGCCTTGATGACTCTGTGATTCTATGATTCTGTTATTTCGCAAATTTTGCTTGCAGAACTGCTTGTCCAATTCAGTACCTCTTGTTCTGTTTATTTGTTTGCTTGCTTGTTGCAAACATTTAGAAGACAGATTTTGCTTTGTATAAACATTTCAGCAAGAGCTTTAATTATTAGAAGTACAGAGACTGATGTGCTAATGAGTGTTCTTGTGTTTGATTGCACATGCTTGAGTGCAGTTATGGGGATTCATTTCAAAAGTGCTATCATACCCCTCCATAATGTACATTCATGTCCACTGGCAGAATTCCTATTTCAAACCTTTAAGCAGATCTGATCAGCCTAAGTTTAAAAGAAAATAGTTTACTAGAAAAATATATTTTCCTACATATGAATCCCATCGTCATTACCAGAACCCAATCCTAAAACCTATAACTATCAGTTATATGACAAACTACAATCTAGTCATATGCACTACCAGCTTGCCATCAGTTTAAAAAGTTTCTTTTTTACATGTTCGAAAAACTGTTGGCTAACATTAGAGAGAGGGCGCGTTTCTTTGTCACTGTGAGTGAATGTCCCTTAATTTATTTATTTATCTCACAAGTGCAAAAGGAGATGGGAACTGAACACCAATAAAACTTTTCCAGAGCAACATTGAACTATACAGATCTACCAACTGAGTGAATTCTGCATCATCTCTCCTGCCTTAAAAGGCTCCTATGACAGATGGAGCCAAAAGTTATGGACTAAATGAACACAAAGAGCATTACGGAGGGATAGTCCATAAACTAAGGTAATGATATCTGTGTGCATATATCAAAAGACAGGAAAAATCTGAGCACAATTTAAATGGTATAGAATAAAGGGTGGAAAATGTCCTGGTTTCATCTCGGACAGAATTAACTTTCTTCATAGTAGCTAGTATAAGGCTGTGTTTTGGATTGGTGTTGAGAAGAATAGTGATAACATACTGATGTTTTGATGTGCTGCTAAGACCATCAAGGACTTTTCAAATTCGCATGCTTTGTTAGTGAGCAGGTGCAGGAGAAGCTGGGAGGGAGCACAGCCAGACCAATGAACCCACAACTACTGGCTCAGGATTTGAGCTTAGATTTAGGATTGAGGCCCAAATTGGCCAATGGGATATTACATATCATCCAATGTCATGCCCAGTGTATAGATGAAGGTTAAAGGGAAGTTTGCACTCTTACTCTCTAACTCGTCTGTCTTTCTTTTTTAGGATTATGGTTTTGGGACGTTCTCTGCTCCTGGATCATTAATCAGGAATGGTCTGAGCCTTGGTCGTGATGTGGCGAACAGTTGCACTCTGCATAACTCATTTGTATATTATTATTTTTATTATTGTTATTATTATTGTTTTTAATTTTATTGTATTTCAGTTATTAATTTTTTTTATCTCGGCTCACAAGTGTCCTTCCCCTTTACCCCTTCAATTCTTGGCCCATTCCCTGGGGATGTGGGAGGGCGAGCGAGAGGCTGCCTGGTGTGCATTGCCACTGGATCAAAACCATGGCAACAGTTCATGACTACATCTCATTTTTAATGTCAAATTAGAATTTGACATGAAAAAAGCAAAACCAGAATCAGGTCCACCTAACATAGACACCTAACAAGTGATTGCATTTTGTGCACTCTATAAGCCAGCCTGCCTAAAATTGGTGTGCTACGTCCCCAGAGTAAATGAAGGTTGCTTATAAATGGGAACGGGCTAGCATGTTCTGTGGCAATGAAAACTTTGTGTCTGATCCCCAGTAATCATGGGTTGAGGTTTTTTGATGCTGAAATATCCCTTAGTTTTGTATTTTTCTAAAAAGATATTTTGTGCTTCTTAAAGCCCTTGTATATGTATATTTGAGGTGGGTTTCACCTGAAGATTGACACCCAGTACTCAAAGCAGTTGGTTAAACGTCGGCATCATGACGCCTTAGTTTATCCACACAGAGATGGCAAGTAGAGTGTCTATGAAGAAAGCATAAATAAAAACCTGTGTCATTTTCAACTGTCACAGCTGGAGCCCAAGACAGTGTACTTCTGCACTGCACACCTGTGTTTAAGCAACTTAATGCATCCCAAATTTGCTCATATGACTTGCTCTGTAAACTGCACTAACTGTAATGGAAACTCAGACACTCAGCTTATTTGCATTGCAGGCAACTGAATGGGCATCTGAATCCCAGTTCATTGCGTGTTATTACTAAAGTTCGGTGACCAAAATGCCACTTTTAGATTTACTTGGCCCTTGGAAAAATGAACATGATCCTTTGGATATTGTTCTTTGCATTGAAAAGATATCAAAAGAAGGGTTATGACTTATTTGCATCTCATAATGTTAATGTTAACTTCAAGATAACTACACTATCTATTACTTAATTGAAAACGAGAGTGAATGTTCCTTTCTAAGTGCTGTCCAGCTCATTTACTCCACAGAAGCCAAGTGAAATCTGAATAAGTCCTCTGATCCTCCCAGCTATGATAACTTACACCAGAGCCAGAAGGTGAGCACCTTCCTTCCTTCCACATAAGTGCTTGGGATGGAGATGAAGAGCAGATAAAAGGAAATTTCTAACCTTAAACTCAGCAAAAGTTACGTAACTTTTTTGAAAACTTGAATTCAATGCCTCTTTAAAATGAAAAATATGATTTCTAAGTTTGAGTTGGTCTCTGCTAGCTTCCTTCATAGTCAGTGGAAAGAAGTAGTTACTTTTAGAGAGCAATTCATCTCTTTCTGAGAAAGGAAACTGTAGTAGGTCAGATAGATCACCTTTAAGGATGCATGGGACTGCTCTGTTATACAGAGCTGTGGCTAGAAAGGGGGATGGGAAAGTTGTCTTAGATTAGATGGCTAGATGGCTAAAGTTAAGTAAGATTAATGCTGTTCTTAGTACCTAGCATTTTGTATGCTTCCCACTTCATTCCAAATAATGAGACAACAAATACAACCTCAACATGGTGACTACAATCTATGTTTCTTTCAGCACTAATCTAATTTTTACGTCTATACTATTTATTAAGTGAGATCAGGTGACTAAAATTATTGAAAAAGAAAAGAATGAGAGTAGCAAGCCACAAAGATTTATCCCCATGTGTCTCCAGAGTGTACCATATATTAGAACTGCCTTAGCAACAGAGCCATAAAATTGCGGACTTGCAGCTCTGGCCTGTGCTGGTAAGAGCAATGTACAACTCTCACTCTGTTTAATTCACTTTAGTTAGAGAGTTGCTCCTCTTGATCTGAGAGTTTTAATAGGGAGACTATAGGACAGAAATACAGAAATAATTTTAAAATAAAAGAGAGCAGTTAATAAATTCAGAACGGATATACAGTTCAAATAAGGTGCCTCATGAATAAGATGCCAGGAGACTTTGCTTACCCTAGCATTTTTTTTTCTTTTCTTTCTCAGCCTGATTAGAGGAAATTCTTTAATATTCAAGGCATCTCAATGAGCAAAGTGTATTGTATATTATTAATAGTTTGAGATTACTACTAGAAAGACTTCTACAAGAGGCAAATATAGTTCTCTTTTAAAATGCAAGACTGATTTGTTGACCATAAGGAGTATTACTAGAGGTCACCATGTTGTATGCAATACATCAGAGGATTGCCCATGCACCCACCGCATGAAGAGAAAGTATATTGAATATTTTCCTTGGGTGGGTGCAGATTAAAAACGTATGATAATACTGTTCCCTAGAAAACATAAACAAGGGTTTTACTGAGCTTTTTCAACCATTGGGAAATTCATCCAGTTTATGGAAGGCTGGTGCCAAATTTAACAGTGAAGGATCCCTGCTCCACCATAATTTTGCTCACCCAAACTCTGAAAATTGTCACTGCTTCCTGAAAATTGAGAAACTTCAACATAATGGCCATTCTCTTTCTTATGGAACATAGTGATTTCCCAAACTAGTTCTCTTGACTCTTATTCTCTCTGCATATGTCAAGACCCTAAGGGCACTGTAGGCCTTATTGCCTCTGCCCAGCCTCACCAAGAACCTCACATTTCAGCCCAGCCCAGGGCCATCAGCACCTGCATCAGCAATGCCACAGGAGTGCTGGTTTCTAGCTCTGCCACAGCCTTGCCCTGCCTGATCATGGAATCTCTTGATCTGGACTCCAACCCATGGGCTGAGTTCCTGATCTGATCTCAGCCCCCACCACCACTATGGACCTGCCTGGACACCACCAAGCTTAATTCTAGCTCTGACATATGGATTAGCTTTCCAACTTGACCTCAGACCAGCCTCATCACTATGCTATGTCCTTATGATCCGGACTTTTGGTTGGCCCTGGCCACCTTCTGAGTCTGCTCTGCTCACCTCAGTGAGTCCTCTGGGTCAAAGCCTGCTGGCCCTGGGATTTCCCCTTGATGACTGGCTTATCTTTACTGACAGTGTATCAGTAGTACTTATACTCAGTCTTCATCATATTAGGATGAAGTTTATGTTCGCTTTCAAGATACATCAAGAAACCTGGGATTGTCTTATACCCTTGTAGGGAAACCAATTGAAATTCAAAATAACATATCCCCAAGAGTTTCAGGGGAGCATTCAACAGAAAACACAGAAATGAAATGAAGTAAAAGGTCTCAAGTAGTCCAGTTACACTTTTTTTTTTTACTGACAAATTGATAAATAAGGGACAACTTCCAGACAGCCAAATCCTCTTTGGAAGTGTTCTTGTCCCAGTGACACACACAGTAAAACATCAATAACACTTGTGTATGTTCTAGAAGGAAATACATAAACAACACCAACCAAATACAAAATGCAAATAAGCAATGTTAAAAAGTGTGTTCCAAGACTTACTGACTTCATTCAAAATTTAGAGAAAAATTGGACTGGAAATATGACATTGTATTTTTCTAAATGTTTTCTATATGAGTACTTGGGCAGCACATGACTTAAAATTTTCACCGAGTAGATTCCCAGAAAGCCACAGAACAGATAAATAAATTTTGAAATCTGCATGTTGAATCAGCATCTACCTCAACTGAGATCTACTTGACTGTGTGCATCCTTTTTATAGTTTAACAGTTCTTAAACATAGTTTGTCCTTTCTGTCCACTGGTAAAGATATATCTGTTTTTACAGTCTAGCCCATTAGGAAGTCATAGTATATAACAAATAAATTCTATCTACGATGAATAAAATATTAATTTAAGACTATAACACAATATTGTATGCTAAACATGTAAATTTCTTTTTTTTCTGTGGTTTGTTTTTTTAAATGTATTCTAACAACCCAATTTAAGGAAATAGAACAATTTCTGGCATTTTCTACTTTTAGAAAACAGAGAGAATTGACTCAGGTCATAAAAGTAAGTTCATTAAGAATATTAACCAAGAAAACAATTCTTGAAGACTTATAAATTAATGTGTGTGCTCCTGACCATTGAAAAACACAAACCTTGCTTTTATACTGTTCATAAGGTTGCTGGGAGGTTTAACACAACAAAACTGGCATATCTGTAATCTCCAGTGGGTCTACTAATCCCTCCCCCTACTGCTGTCCAAACATTAACCTGTTACATGACTTGAAATGCAGCTCTCATCAATGCCAAATGTCTGGCAGGTACAGTACAACTATTCTTCACAGATGAATAGAGGTTTTTAACATCTAATACAAATCTTGCAGCATTTGCATTTGTATTCTTTATGTTAATGTGGACAATCTTTTGACTCACAATGTTGAGCTCAAATACAATTTCTTCTGAGCTCCTAAATTCCTACAACATTAAACCAAAAGGGATTTGTCCTTCACAAAAAAATTACATATTTAATATGATAGACAAAAGGAATTTACTAGGATATACTGAATTTTAAAAGCTTTTTGGCTCTGTAAATCAGGTTTTCTGGTTTTGAGACTACTGTAATATGGGATAACTGATAAAATATTACCATGTCTTCGTTTCTAATAGAATATGAAAGCAAAATGTAATTGCAATAAATCATAAAATACAATAGCAATTTTAAACCCCTAGTGATTTCTTCCCTTTCACCATTCCCTTGGTTTTATTGCTGTTATTATTTAGTAAAGTTTGGAGTGGAACTGAAGTTCTGGATGAGAAGCAGCAAAACAACCTCCTTTAAATCTCAGAGAGGATAGGGATGAAAATGGGAGGGGGAGGAACAGCTCAAGCCAGTGTGCTTCCCAGACTCCTGTTCAATTATTGAAGTCCTGCCTTCAAAGGGGGGAAAAATCCTCTCCAGATCATGACCCTCGTTGGTAGGTGCAATGAACCACCTAAAGAAAAAGAGTTCAGAAGGGGAGGGGATGTTGTCCTCTGTGTCAGTGACCAGCTGGAATCCATGGAGCTCCATCTGGGAATGGATGAGGAGCTGCCAGAGATCTTCTGGGCCAGGGTCAAAGGGAAGGCAGGGGAAGGAGATGGGGGTCTGCTACAGGCCGCTTGACCATGAAGACCGAGTGGATGAGGTCCTCTAAACATATAGAAACAGCTTCATGTTCACAAGCGGTGGTCCTCATGGGGGAATTCAACCACCCCGATACCTGCTATCAGGACAATACAGCAGGCCACCAGAAATCAAAGAGGTTCCTGGAATGCATTGATGACAACTTCCTATTCCAAGTGGGACCGGAACAGACAAGAAAAAGTGCTATGCTGAAACTTGTCCTTACCAATGATGACGGGCTGGTGAGTAACGTGAAGCTCAAGGGCAGCCTGGGCTGCAGTGACCATGAAATGGTAGACTTCAAGATCCTTAGGGGGTCAAAGAGGATGCGCAGCAAGGTCACTACTCTGGACTTCGAGAGGGTGGACTTTGACCTCTTCAGGGACCTGTTTGGTAGAGTGTCATGGGACAAAGCCCTGGAGGGAAGAGGGGACCAAGAAAGCTGTTCAGTATTCAAGGGCCATCTCCTCCAAGCACAGGAGCAGTGCATCCCCAGAAAGAGGAAAGTGGGCAAGAATGCCAGGAGGCCTCAGTGGATGAACAAGAAGCTCCTGGACTTATTCCAGTACAAAAAGAAAATCTACAGGGAGTGAAAGCAAGAATGGGTTAGCTGGGAGGTATACAAAGAGTCTGTCTGAGCAGCCAGGGATCACGTTTGGAAAGCTAAAGCCCAGATACAGTTAAATCTAGACAGGGACATAAAGGGGAACAAGAAGAACTTCTACAACTGGATCAGTGATAAAAGGAAGACTAGGGAAGATGTGAACCTTCTCTGAAAGGAAACTGGACACCTGGCTATGAGGGATACAGAGAAGGCTGAGGTGCTCAATGACTTCTTTGTCCCTGTCTTCACCAGCAAGGACTCTGGCCACACCACCTAAGTTGCAGAGAGTGAAGGTAAGAACTGGGAGAACAAAGATCCACCCACTGTAAGTGAAGATCAGGTTCGAGACCACCTAAAGAACCTGAAGGTGCACAGGTCCATGGGACCTGACGAGATGCATCCATGGTCCTGAGGCAACTGGCAGATGAAGAGGTCAAGCCCTTAACTGTCATATTTGGAAGATCATGGCAGTCTGGTGAAGTTCCCACTGACTGGAAAAGGGGAAACATAACCCCCATTTTCAAGAATGGTAAAAAAGAAGAAGCAGGGAACCACAGGCCAGTCATTCTCACCTCTGTGCCTGGCAAGATCATGGAGCAGATCCTCCTGAAGGCTCTAGTAAAGCACATGAAAAATGAAGGAGAGGTGATTGGTAAGCAGTGTGGCTTCACCAAGGGCAAATCATGCCTGACAAACCTGGAGGCCTTTTAAGATGGAGTTACAGCATCAATGGATACTGGAAGAGCAGTACCTGGACTTCTGCAAAGCATTTGACACTGTCCCACATGGTATTCTGGTGGCCAAATTGGAAAATATGGATTTGATGGATGGACCACCCACTGGATAAGGAATTGGCTGGATTGTCACACTCAGAGAGTTGCGGTCAACAGCTTAATGTCCAAATGGAGACCGGAGATGAGTGCCGTTCCTCAGTGACTGGTACTGGGACTGGTGCTATTTAACATCTTTGTCTGCGACATCTACGGTGAGTTTCAGTGCACCCTCAGCAAGTTTGTGGACAACACCAAGCTGTGTGGTGCAGTCGACACACTGGAAGGAAGGGATGCCATCCAGAGGGACCTGGACAGACTTGAGAGGTGGACCCATGCCAATCTCATGAAGTTCAACAAAGTCAAGTTCAAGGTCCTGCACATGGGTCAAGGCAATCCTAAGCACAAATACAGGCTGGGCGGAGAATGGATTGAGAGCAGCCCTGAGGAGAAGGATATGGGGGTGTAAAACAAACACTGAAGGATTTGGGGGTGTCATGAAAAACTGAACGTGACCCAGGAATGTGTGCTTGCAGCCCAGAAGGTCGACCAGATACTGGGCTGCATCAAGAGAAGCATGACCAGCTGGTCAAGAGAGGTGATTCTGCCCCACTACTCTGCTCTCGTGAGACGTCATATGGAGTACCGCATCCAGGTATGGAGCCCCCCAACTCAAGAAGGATGTTGAGCTGTTGGAGTGGGTCCAGAGGAGGGCCACAAAGATGATCAGAGGGCTGGAACACCTCCCCTATGAGGACAGGCTGAGAGAGTTGGGGTTGTTCAACCTGGAGAAGACAAGGCTCCAGTGAGACCTTATAGCAACCTTCCAGTACTTGAAGGGGCCTAGAGGAGAGATGGGGAGGGACTTTTCACAAGGGAGTGTAGTGACAGGACGATGGGTAATGGGTTTAAACTGGAAGACGGCAGATTTAGACTAGGTATTAGGAAGAAATTCTTTACTGTGAGGTTGGTGAGACACAGGAACAGGTTACCCAGGGAAGCTGCAGATGGTCCATCCTTGAAGGTGTTCAAGGCCAGGTTGGATGAGGCTTTGAGCAACCTGGTCTAGTGAGAGGTGTCCCTGCCCATTGCAGGGGGGTTGGAACTCAATGATCGTTAAGGTCCCTTCCAACCCAAACCATTCTATGATTCTATAATTCTATGTAAACAAACATACATAGGCAGTATTATACTCAGAGGGGAATATTGAAGGCAATGAAGGAATACATGATGGTGAGCTCTAAATGAACATGTTAAGACAGGATTGCATAGAAAAGTGTGTGATCTCACTGCTATTTAACTTACCTTCATGACTTGTGCTAGGAAGGAAGCCTGAAATCTGCCAATAATTGTATTTTTGTATGTGGAGATTGAATTGTTTTATTATCAGAGAGAGCAACTAATCAGGAGAGGAAAAAAATGTGAGTCCAGAGTAACGACAGCATGACTGAGTTTTACTCTTCTCCCTGTCAATTTTGTCATTGACTTTTTAATTAAAGTTTGAAGAGTTTCCTGCCCTATTTCTCTTGATTTCTTCAGAAGAGAGTGAAAAAAGAGATGGACTTAAACTGTGAAGTTTATCCTCTTGTGCTGCTAGCAGTGGAACTGTTAGTTACTTTGGGCCAAAATGTTTTGTTTGAATCCTCTCAGGCTTAACAAACTTTTACTAAATCTAAGGCCCAGTACAGAAACAATCTACACCTGTGCCATGAAATCTGAATCTTCGGAATTTGTGTAGAAACTCCCCCTCCATGCAGTGAGGAAAGCTATTTTAGAAATAATGCAGCTTGCACTTGAGGACATTCTCAGCTTGAAACATTGTCAGCACCTTGTAGAGGGTGGTTGTGTTCTTCTGGAACACAACAGCCCA
Organism: Pterocles orientalis; assembly: GCA_011057875.1. NCBI lineage: Eukaryota > Metazoa > Chordata > Aves > Pterocliformes > Pteroclidae > Pterocles > Pterocles orientalis. The sequence continues at coordinate 415,847 of WKFP01014229.1, forward strand.
AGGAAACAAATAATAAACATGGAATGTAGCATAACTCCCCACATGAAAATTTTTGGGTTTCATCTCAGGCATCTGGTCTGCTTAACATGTTTGTTGGATAACTCAGCTGAATACCTACATAGATCTCAGAGAGTCCATCCAAGGTTTCTGGATGCAGACACTCCAGTCTGTAATTCTTCATAATTGTGGAAGCTCCACTGCCTTTTCCTAGAAATCTTAACCCTACCTTTATCTAGAGCTCCTAATTCTCCTGCATGGTAGATTCACAGATTCCGATAACCGAATTCTAGATTTATTTGTTGTTTTGGGGAACAAAACAACAAAAGTAAAGGGACACAGAAACTTTAAAAAACTGTCTTAAAAAAATCTTTCATCTTACTTTATACATGACAAAAATACAATTGCGTGTGTTACATATACAACACCTATGCATGTCACACTTAAATTAATTTCTGTCTACTACTGAACCATCCTTTTGGACAATAGCAAGTCATCTAGGTTTTTCTGGATGCTTTAGAATGTCTTATGTTTTGTATGTGATTTGTATCATAGAAAACAATTGCCTCCTGCCCCCGGCACCCCACCACCTGTAGCAACATCACTTCCATTATGTTTCTCCAAAAGCAGCTTGTGAGAGATGTCTTTTTTAATTTCCAGGACTCTCACCAAAGGAAGGCCTTGCTGGCACATCCTTACTCTATGAACTTATTAGTTTATTTTATTTGACCTCTTTATTTTTCCTTGGTAGAGCTATTAAGATATCAGCGTACATCCATGTGGAAGACCTGAGGAGACCACAGGTACCTGGTCTGCACAGTTGTCCGTTAGACACATATTCCTTGGATACAGTGAATATCTCTGGACAGAAAATAGCTCTAAATCAAATAACTAAATAAAGCATATTATTTAATAACATTTGAGGTTTTAAAGTCTAATTTTATAAAACTTAGATTTCTGTATAATTTTAGAGGACGGGCTATTTCACAAAGTAAAATATCATCCCCTATTTCTTACTTGCTACTGCTTCCAGATTTGGATTACCCATAACTTGGATTATTTTTACCCTTAAATTGGAGGTTTTTTAAATTAGCCTTAAAATTTGAACATATCTATACCTCAAAACAAAGAAATACATTAGAGAGCAGCAATAAGAACACACCAAAATTCAGATAATGATTACTAGACATCAGTTATGTCAGCTGGGGATCAAAGAATAGAGGAAAAAAAGCTCCTTGCAGACAAACCCAGAAACTGCATTGTATTTTCTGGATTCGTTTTCCACAGGTTATATTCAATCTCTGTGCAACAAGATTTCCTGTCATATTCTAAAATAGAAATAGTTCTGTCCCTGAAAAGGATTTAATTCTTGAAAATAGTGAGAGTGTGATGTGTTAAAATTGTGATGCCTAGAAAGCATCATATCTTTGCAGTGTACAAGTCACTAGTACTGCTCAGTCAATAGAATTCAGGGCAAAAACCCCCCAAAACACTACTATTTTGCACATCAAGCACATTAGGTTTAGGTCAGTACCAGCTGTCCTTGGAGAAGATCCAGCTTCCTCAGAAAATGCTGTTATGGGCTAGAGTGCTGTTTCAAGGTCTTTGCAAAAAAAAGGGGAAAGCTGGTCCTCCCTCTTTCCTCTTCACTTTCAGAAAAAAACACTACAGGGATCTTTAACCTCCCTTCACCTTCATGTTTTAACATGAGAAAAACTGTAATTTCTTTGATGATAACACTGCTTCCAGGGTCCATTATAGATGTGGTAAAAGGTAATCAGTCTACAGTACTGGTATCTTACACTTATTTCTAAAGACCTCCAGGACACTTCGTCTCAGCACTATATTTTTTCGTGTCTCTTCTGAAAGCACAGGGAAAGCTTCATTTCATTTCACAGATCTGATGCTCATTACTGGTGTTGTTTATTTATTATCTCTGTCTCATAAAACCCACAGTTATCCAAGCTACAGGTATGATACAAATGTCATTGAGTGCACCATGAGTGGCCTCAAAGGATGGGAAGACAGGAATGCATTAGTATTCGTGGATTGTCATGGCTACCCACAAGGAACTGTAATGCACAAACTCCCAGTCCCATCATACTCAGTAAATCAGTTCAGATACTCATGGTTGAAATTGATGGTAAGTGTATGATTTCTTCTAAGTTGTAAGTGTCAAATTAAATCATATTATGCTTTGTCACATCAGTATGCAAGATGCTACTTTAGCAATATAACCCAACATAACAGAAAAAAAGTCTACGGACTATAAGATACTTACCGCACTACACAATCTAGAAACAAATTATACTTGCATTTACTCCCCCAAATTGAAGGGTGTCTCATCTGCTTTGAAATGGGACAACTCTACAGATTCCCAGTTACCCATTTATAATTTTTATTTTACACTTCTGCTGTGGTCCATACAGGCTCTAACACCTCAGTTATTTTCTCATGAAGGCTTTCACCATCTCTTACTCTTCAATTTACTTATGATTTGTCTCTTTTTCTTTCTAAAAAGGCACTATTCTGGAATAATATATATGATTTTATGCCCTGAGCGTGCAACTCAATCCCATTTTTGCTGGTAGATTTGGCACATTTCAGTGAGTGGTCTAAATGCAATATAACACCTTGTCAAATTCACTGAAAGCCCAGTGAATGCAAAGTTGTAGTACAGAGGAAAATATCATGTCCCACTGCTCCACTGCAGTTCTGGCCAATCAAAAAAGAATGTCAGATCATCTCTTCATCGGCAAAGAATAATCACAGCAGTTGGGATGCCTGGAGAAAGCAATAAAACTGTGGGCAGAATAAGAAAAAGAATGGAAGAAATATACTCATTTGTTTGCCATTAAGGAACACTAGGAATCACGATAGCCCACAGAAGCCATATTTCAAAAATGTGAATGTATACAATAAACAGAGAAAGAGATGAAAATGTTCTATGTTTAAATAAATAAATAACTACAGAAAAAAACAGGGTCTGACCCCTCCTCATAGTGTGATTTCGAGGGGTTAACTGTTCATTAATGGTAATGTGGTGTGATGATTCAAACACTAAAAGGAACGTAGGAGGGCAGAGAAGCGTTGCTCTCCAGATACTTTTACATGTCATTATGACAATATCAGAAAGATGGAGCGTCTCCCACCAAATCATGTTTTAGAAGAAAGCAGCGTTTCCTCTGGCTCTTCTCAGCAGAGTACTCTGTCGTGAAGACCCTCCTCTCAGCCAGTGAGGAGAAAAACATTCTATGCAAAAGAGAATCCCTGACAAAGAGACCCTCCCCGTCTTTCCTGTAGGCCCCCTTTAAGTACAGGAAGGCTGCTATAAGGTCTCCCCAGAACCCTGTCTTCTCCAGCTGAACAACCTCAACTCTCTCAGCCTGTACAGGAGGTGCTCCAGTGCTCTGATCATCTTCATGGCCCACCTCTGGACTCACTCCAACAGGTCCATGTCTTTCTTGTGCTGAAGACTCCTGAGCTGGATGCAGTACTCCAGGTGGGGTCTCACAGAGTGGAGCAGAGAGAGAGAATCACCTCCCTCAACCTGCTGGTTGCACTTTTTTTGATGCAGCCCAGGACATGGTTGGCTTTCTGGGCTGCAAGACCACATTGCCAGCTCATGTTGAGCTTCTCATCAACCAACACCCCCAAGTTTTTCTCCTCAGGGTTGCTCTCAATCCATTTTCATCTCATCTTGTGTTTGTTCTTGGAATTACCATGACCTATGTGGAGGACCTTGCACTTGGCCCTGTCGAACTTCATGAGGTTTGCACAGGCCCACACCTCAAGCCTGTGAAGGTCTCCCTTTCCTTCAGTGTGTCGACCGGACCACACAGCTTGGAGTTGCTGACTAACTTGCTGAGGGTATATTCAATCCCACTGTCTATGTCTACGACAAAGATGTTAGACGGTGACGGTCCCAATACCAGCCCCTGAAGAACGGCACTCATCACCAGTCTCCACTCGGACACTGAGCTGCTGACCACTAATCTCTGAGTGTGACCATTCAGTCTGTTCCTTCTCCACTGAGTGGTCCATACTTCAAATCCACGTCTCTCTAAATTAGAGACAAGGATGTTGTGACGGACAGTGTTAAATGCTTTGTGCAAGTCTAGGTAGATAATGTTAGTTGCTCTTTCCTTATGCAGCAATGCTGTAATGCCATTATAGAAGGCCACCAAGTTTGTCAGGCATGATTTTCCCTTAGTAAAGCGATGGTGAACGTCTCTTCATTGGCTCCTCTGTCACTTGAAGAAAGAAGTTGTCAATTATCAGCACATTCCAGAAACCTCGTGGATTGCTTATGCCCTGCTGTTTTGCCCCTCCAACAGATATTGAGATGGTTGAAGTCCCTCATGAGGACCAGGGCTTGTGAATTTGAGGCTGTTCCTATTTGTCTATAGAGTGCCTCATCTGCTCAGTCTTCCTGGTCAGGTGGCCTGTAGCAGACCCCCAGTATAATGTCCTCTGTCCCTGCCCTCCCTTTAATCCTGACCCCTAATCTCTCAGTCATCTCCTCACCCATCTCCAGGCACTGCTCCATGCACTCCAGCTGGTCATTGACATAGAGGGGCACACCCACTCCTCATCTCCCGTGCCTGTCCTTCCTAAAGAGCCCATGTCCTTCCATTCCAATGCTCCAGTTATAGGAGATATCCCACCACATCTCTGTGATGTCAATGAGATAACCTTGTTTATCCCAATTCTTCATGTGCTTGCATAGAGACACTTAAAATGGGCCTCTGATGAAGCTGACTCACTGTCTGGAATTTCTTTTGTCCTGCTCTTCAAGTGCTGTCCTGCTGACCTGTGATCCTTCTCCAGGCTCTGTACATGTATTGCTCATTCTGGCATCAAACTGGTAGGAGTGGGACGGATTGAGGTTTCCTTCTCCCAGCAACCTTAATTTAAAGCCTTCTTCAACAGGTTGGCAAGTCTATGATCAAAGATGGTCTTCCCATTCTCTGACAGACAGACCCATCAACCCCTGGAGCTGGATGTGGCTCTGAGCAGCCTGGTCTAGTGGTTGGCGGCCCTGCATATGGCGGGGGGGTTGAAACTAGATGATCACTATGGTCTTTTTCAACCCAGGCCATTCTATGATTCTATGATATGATTCTATGAACCCCCAGTAGACCAGGTTTCTGAGAGCAATTCCCAAGTTCTAAATAGTTAAGTCCCTGGCTGTGGCCCCAGTCTTGTAACCATTTGTTGACTTGCCGTATTTGACTGGCCCTTTCAAGCCCTTTCCCTTTGACTGGGAGAACTGATGAAGAAACTACCTGTGCTCCAGAGTCCCTTACCACCATTCACAGGGCTCTGTAATCTTTCTTGATACTCCTCAGACTGGTCCTGTCTGTGTCACTAGTGCACAAGTGAAGCAACAGCAGTGGATAATAGTCAGTGGATCATACAAGACTTAGTAGTCTCTCGGTGACATCGTTGACACAATCCCCCGGTAAGTAGCACACCTCTGTATAGAGTGGATCAGGCCAGCAAATGGGTGCCCCTGCACCTCTCAGAAGAGAGTCACCTACTTCCAACACCCATCACTTTTTCTTAGTTGCACTGGTTGTTATAAGGGGCAGATCAGGCTGCCTTACTCAGCTCCAGCATCTCTCCTGATGTGACATACCTTTCCTCTTCAGTCTGCAGAGTGGTGAAGGGGTTCTGCAAAGGCACCTCAGGCTTCAGGGGAAGCTTCTTCCTCCTGCTGGTCCTTGCAGTTGCAAGCTTCCATTCTGCATTATTGGCATATTTTGTCTTAATTGTACTTGCTTTCCTTCCTTACATGATCTATTTAAGGCATACTTGCTGAATACATACATTCTGATATACATGTAGCACTGAAAAACAGAGTTTAATAGATTGAAGGATCAACCACACACAGAATCAACATCCCATGGAGAACAGAACATTTGAAAGACAAGGTGTATTCAGAGCAGGCGAGGCCCCCATTACATTATTATTTGTTCTTTTTGTTCTCTGCTGAAGAGAAAGAAATGTTTCCTTATTAACAAGAGCAGAGCTAATTTTATAATTAAGGCATGCACATAAAATCACTAACTCTGTACAAGCACATTGCTGTTTAAATGTGCAACTCCAGCTTATGCAGGCAAATATGAGGTCTCCTGAAAGCAGTCATCTTAGACACTAATAGCAGTATACAAGAATAGCTGCCTTATCTTCTTAATTTTCCTTGAACAAGGGTAACTTCTGTACTTTAGGACTACAACACATCAGACATTATCCTCTGAATACTTATCCAGTATTTCATAATGCACTCACTTTGATGTCTGTGTTATCATGGCTAGACTACCAGAAGTACCAGAGTTAGCTGATTTGGCTTTTTTTCTCACATGTTTACATCAGCCTCAGTTGCACCTTTGAAATGTAATATAGACATACCTTCAGAAATTAAGTCAAAAACTCTGTCCTAGAATAGTTCCAACCTTTCTCTGAAGTAGTGTTGGAACCATCTTAATCTCAGAGGCTGTGAAATTCTGTTGCCATATAGTTTTTGAAAATGTAATTAGTTTTCATAATAGTACGGGATTAAACACTAAATGCTGCATTAATACATCAAAGGTCATTGTGTTTTGCATAGCAAATCAGGCTATTTGAATATTCCTACACCACACAATGCAGTACCATGTAAGGAATGTCCAAACAACATAGTATATATATGAAGAACTGTGTAGCATTATATAGAGATATACAGTTGGGTCTTGGCATCAGAGTACTTCCTTAACAGGATTAATTTGCTCTGCCACAGCAGAATGTTGGCACAACAGTACTGCTTCTTGTTCCAGATCCAGCTTGTGCTGGGGTAGCTTGAATATCTCTGTATGGCAGGGAGTGATGCAGTCTAGATCTTCACAGCTTGTGAACCTGCTCTTGGTTTCTGTATGTGAAAGTACACTTTTTTTTTTAAGTGGTGTAATACTTATACTACTATTTTGCACCTCATTATAACATATTTATGTATACATACTAAACTTATTTATCATGGGGTGACTGATAATGAGCTTCCAGCAGAAACCTCTGGGAGAAGGTGTTTCATCCAAACATTAACTTCATTAGAAAGATTCAGGAGAATGAATCAGCACATATTTTTCTAGGAGTAGTTTAAATGAAGACTAGCTGATTTCTCATTTACTTAAAAATTTAAGAACAAAATAAGAATGGCATTTTGTGACATCCACTGCTATATTCTTAACTATGATACCCTGTTCTGTTCATTATTTGTAGTGGGAGCTAGTTAGAAGTTTTCATTTTTTTTTTCCCCTGGAACAGCTAGAATAACACTGTTCCTTATGAAAAAAACTATAATAATAATAATAATAACCTAACAAAATCACATGCAGACCATTTTACTCCAGTGGTAAAAAAAAAATTTGTGATTTGTAGGAAGCAGTAAAGGCTGTAGAAAAACACAAACTAAAAAAAAAACCAAACCAATCCCAAAACAACATGTGATGGAATAATCAAAGGAAAAGGAAATCAACAATACTAGATGGGTATGAAAGCCTCTGATTTTTAGGCTTCTACCCCTTTTTCTGTCTTTCATTCTTTTTATAGTTATTGAGACTAAAATTCTCAAGGCAGAAGAAGTCTAACAACAAGTTTGTAAAACTGGGTACTGTGTTTTCGATTTTTAAGCTGTTTAGACTATTGCTTACATTTAGTATCCAGCTTCTTCTTTCAATTTTTTTTTTACATTTTTTTGTATCAAAACTATTAATTTAACTTCTATTCATCAGTAACATAGGCTTTTTTCATGTTTTGATCGTGTTGCATGTGTTATGACTTTACACGAGTGGAAAAACATCTACTAATAGGACCATAACATGGAGAAACACCTGTTCTACTGTGGAATGATACAGTGATAATTTAATACAAATAATCTTCCCAGTGTTAAGAAATAAAACAAATCAGAACAGTGTTGCTATCTTGAAGGCCTCTCAACAAGCACTCTTTAACCTTTGTTAAACGTCTCATGTTTACTATGCATCAGCATCAGCTTTAAAGATCTAGATAAATGAATTAATTCACCTTTATCCCCTTGAGAAACACTATTGATTTTTATGAAAATGAATTAAACATTCACTATCAATTAAGTTCTGTGTTTGCTTTTTTAGAAGAGCTATCTTCTCACTGAATGCGAAATTTACCTGTCAGTAAACACAATAGACTGTTGTACTGTCCACATATTGGCATACATACTGGATAAAGAAAACCCAATTACACTCCTGGTTATACTGCATCAAGATTGCACATTATGTTCAGACCTCTTTTTTCAAGGAGCAATGCCCAGCTAAATTGCATCATTTATCCTAGGTTTCTTTATTGCTGAAACATGCAGAAAATTAAGTGATTGAGGAGCTTGGTCTTGAAAAAAAACCAAACCAAAACAAAACAAGAAAAAAACAACTCCTGCCTGTCTCTGGTTCGGTGGGTTAGTACAGGAGTAGTAGTCCCGACTTCTCCTCCTTCTCCAGTTACCACATATGAGACGATGGGGAAGAATTAGAGCATGTTGTAACTTCATGTGAGAATCTGTGTACTGGAAAAGAATCACACAAATGACAGTTGGTAGCAAATATGTACAACCATGTTTCAGGCTAAGAACGATGGGATCTTGGTCATTGTGCATAACTATTTTTCTTAATAATCTTATTAATAATCTTATTACGTTACATTCTGATAGAATACTAAGCCTGATCTTCCATTTTATTTGAACAGTTTAAGGTAGCATGGCCTATTGAGGTTGGATTAGATGACCTCTTGAGCTCCCTTTAGACTCAAATTGTCGTATTATTTGTAATGAGTGCTTAACAGGAGAAAAAATTAGCAATGGCTTTTAAGTCCAATTCATAGAAACTTTCCAAATCATGCTGTTGACTATCAGAATAAAAAATGGTACAAGCAGAGAAAGAGTTGAGTCTATTTTGTTTTTTATGCTGATTGCATTCAAAGTCAAGTCTTTAAAGTAGCTGCAACCCACCTTCAATTGGATGTTGATAAATTTGCCACTGTATCTCAGGATGACTTTTCAAATAGCAACTTGAACACAGTGTGAAGGTCTAATTTATTCTTCACAGAATTCAACATTGCATTTTCCTCAAATTTACTTTAGTGAAAAAAACAACCCCACAGTTAGTTATTTTTCTGAAGTTTTTGGGAGGACATAAATACAAGCTCATCAGGAACTATTCTTTTCACAGAAGTAATTATGATGGGAACTGTTAGGTTAATCTTATAAAAATGACAAGATATCATGTTCTTCTCTGTTTCTGTAAAGGCAAAAAAATTAACACCTTGCAATCTATTATATAAATACTTTGATAAGAAACTGAGGTAGTTCTTCATTATGGCAGATATTTTCAGGAAGAAAGGAAAATTTTAAATTTGAATCATAGCACATAAACTTTAATTAGTGACCCAAGAGAACAAGCCAAGCTGGATAAAAAATCCCTAAAATTAGTAACAGACTAACAGTTTATCCATTTCCTTGGGCAGCACGTGGCTGACACATGATGTGATGTTTGGTGACAAATTCTGATCCTCTTTCCCATTTTTAAATTCTATCCACTGTGAGAAATTAACAATTTTGTTAATATCATCAACAGCAGAACCAAATACAGAAGCTATTCCTAATTTAAAAGAAGCAAGAATAAGAAATGTTTATTATTCAGTATTCCTAATCTGATACCAGTGACATGCACATGGTAGGAGACGTAACAGTCAATGCTGATTTCATCTCTTAATTATTCACTATCACCTATCCTGGTTTGCCTACTGGATCAGAAACCCCTCCTTTATGATATACCTTCCTGGAAAATAAATCAATTGTTCTTCAATTACTGCCTAATAAAAATTCCATAATTTAATTCATTTTCTTCAGCAAAAATTATAGAATATATTTGTTACTAGAACCTCTGGATTTGCATATCAGAGAACTAGTATCATATAAACAACTCACTTTATTGTTTAGTCTGTTCCTTTCTGGTGTTTCTCTATTATACTTGATTATATTCTTCCTTCTGAAGTCTCTGCACAGTGAAAAAATTTCCTCTTATTGTAAGCATGGTATTTCAAGTTAACACAGCTAACATGATACTCCTTGACTCTATGTCTCCTGTATTTCAACACACAGCTGTCTTTTTCATCACAAGGGATTTTATTTTCTTTAGAAATTGAGATGAAGAGATGTTTGTATTTTGTATTGTGTCTGGCTGAGGTGGGTTTAACTGTCCGTAGCAGCCCTCACAGTGCTGTGTATAGTAATGGTAGCTAGAAAGGTGTTGGTAACACACCAGTGTTTTCTCCACTGCTGAGCAGTGTTCACAAAGCATCAAGGCTGTCCTCTAGCATTCCCCCTAGTAGGCTGAGGTGGGCAAGATCTTTGGAGGGGACAGAGCCAGGACAGCTGACCCAAATTGACCAAAGGGATATTCCATAACATATGAGGTCTACTCAGCAATAACAGGTAAGAGAAAGGAAGGAAGGGGGGCAGAGGGGCTGGATTTGGTTTTATGATGTTTCCAAAACAACCACTATGCATACTGAAGACCTGATTCCCAGGAAGTGGCTGGACATTGCCTGCTGATGGGAAGCAGAGAATAAGGTATTTTGTTTTCCTTTGCTTCTGTGTGTAGCTTTGGCTTATGCTTTATTAAACTGCCTTTATCTAGATCCACAAGGTTTTTTCCATCTTATTTTTTCCCACCCTGTCCTGCTGACAAGGGGAGTGATGGAGCAGCTTCATGAGCAACTGGGGTCCAGCCAAGGTTAACCCATCACATATCTATAGACATCTAGCAAGTTTGAGGATGAGACCAAGATGTGTGGTGCAGTCAACACTCTGGAGGGAAGGGATGCCATCCAGAGGGACCTGGACAGACTTGAGAGGTGGGCCCATGCCAACCTTATGAAGTTCAACAAAGTCAAGTGCAAGGTCCTGCACATGGATCGAGGCAATCCCAAGCATAAATAGAGGCTGGATGGAGAATGGATTGAGAGCAGCCCTTAGGAGAGGGATTTGGGGGTGTCAGTGCACGAAAAACTGAACACGACCCAGGAGTGTGCGCTTGTAGCCCAGAAGGTCAGCCAGATACTGGGCTGCATCAAGAGAAGCATGACCAGCAGATCGAGGGAGGTGATTCTGCCCCACTACTTTGCTCTTGTGAGACCCCACCTGGAGTACTGCTCCAGCTCTGGGTCCCCAATGCAAGAAGGACGTTGAGCTGTTGGAGTGGGTCCAGAGGAGGGCCATCAAGGTAATCAGGGGGCTGGAGCCCCTCCTCTTTGAGGACAGGCTGAGAAAGTTGGTGTTGTTCAAGAAGAGAATGTTCTGGGGTGACCTTATAACAACCGTCCAGTACCTGAAAGGGGACTACAGAAAAGCTGGGGAGGGACTTTTTACAAGGGCATGTAGCGACAGGATACGGGTAATGGTTTTAAACTGGAAGATGGCAGATTTAGACTAGATGGTACAAAGTAATTCTTTACTGTGAGGTTGGTGAGATACTGGAACATGTTACTCCGAGAAGCTATGGATGCCCCATCCCTGGAAGTGTTCAAGGCCAGGCTGGATGAGCTTTGATCAACCTGGTCTAGTGAGAGGTGTCCCTGCCCATAGCAGGAGGGTTGGAACTAGATGATTTTTAATGTCCCTTCTAACCCAAATCATTCTGTGATTCTATGACATAGCCCTGATTCTGCAAATTCATTCGTCTGTGCTAAACATACTTCTTGTGAGTAGTCCTTTTTATGTATAAATTTCGTAAGGACCTTAGGGTCTTACTGGTTCCTACTTTCTTCTTGCTTTTAGGATGTTGATAGGTGTTACACAGCCAGCACATTTTAAAAATTCTACTGGCTCCTTAGCTCAATCCTTTGCTCCCAGAACAGAAATTTGTTGCAAGGAGGCAGGGATCTAGATGCCCAACTCCTGTTGAAGTCAAGAAAGGTTAGATAATAAACCATCTGTTTCTCCAATATTGTGTCCTTCAGCAAATAATTCCAAAGTGCCCAGGTTATTCAAATATTTGACACTCTAGCCAAAAGGCTTCAACAATATTTTTAAAGTTAAGCTCATCGATATAAAACAATTCAGAATAAATTTCCTTTCTGATCTTAGGTTCTGTGACTACAGTTTTTACAAAAGAAAAAAAAAAGACAATGAAATAACCGTGTAACCCCACTTAGAAAAAATACATAATTTTTAATACTCAGGTTAATGACCTATGAAATTTTAATGAAAGCTTTACTTGTCTATGACTATAATGAATTTTATATGAGTAGCAATTTCTCAACTAAGATTAGATGTCTCCTCTTTAAAAATATGTATTTTAGCTTAAAAAGGAACTGATTAAGAGCACACTTACAATTTTTATTACACAATAGAATAAATGACATACTGTGGTTGTTCCTTTTTTTCTTTACAGAGTATGCATTATTGCTGCATTTCCCACACCAGGCTAAAACACAGAAAAATCATGTCTTGCCAAGACCATACCATGAGTCTTTCGCAAAGCAAGAGTAGTAAAATAAATATCATTATACAATGCTTTAACCTTAACTTATAAATATGTTTATAAATTTAAGCTTCATCTTTCAAATAGGATATAAAGTTATATCTTGTTTCCTAAGAATCAGGGCTTAAAGTTGTTTTCTCCTAAATGCTGTTCAATGGAAGCCCATCCATCCTTTTTCAGGCAATCCAATTGTTATGCTCTTTTACATTTTTAAATAAATAAATTTCCTTTTACTTTTCTTCTTGTAATTGAATTCCTAACAGTTTTTGAAAATGCAATTGAATGTAGGTTTAACTGAAAGTCAGGCATTTGCTATTCTGATCTTTCAGTAATTAATGACAGTTACAATCACCCAGTGCTAGAGCTACTGACAGGTTGGCAAGTAATCCTAGTAGGTTTTTTTCCCAATCTCCAACTAAATTTTGTGAATCTCAACATTTTTTAATTGCTTCCAAGATTTTGGTTTTAATGACATTCATGCAAAACAACTTTATGAAGAAGAACATTCAAACTCAGTTACAGATTCTTGGTTTATCCAAAAGACATTAGCGACTGTTCACCTAAAGGTCCCTGTTTTCAGTAGTGAGGGAGGGTTGTGACCTTCTGAAGAAGCATTAAATCATATAGTTTGTAATTCCACCCTGAGTTAATCTACGGAGATTGAGTGTAAAGCAAACACATTGAGAGTAAAAGATTGATTTAGATGGAAATCAGAAGTTTGGAATTATGTTAATTCTTTCACTACCCTCTTAGCCATCTCCAGTGCATGCAAATGTTTGTTCATTTTTATCCATGCTCAGAAGTGACAACTTTCCTCCTTTTTTTTTTTAACTAAACTTTAACTCTCTACCTGTGCATTACATGTCAAGAAATTCTTCAGTAAATACAAATCTTGTGTGAAAAGAGAGCTTGATGAGTACTTTACGTTCATTGAAGATATTCCTATCTTTTACATAATATTTTATTGTGTTCTAACGGCACAGTATCTAGAATATGAAGCATTCTTGAAGAATCTGTTAATGACTCCCTTAACAAATGTTATGTGTATATCTGTATTTTTAGCCTTATCCTCCTTGATACATAATCAGGTCTGCAGAATGTATTCTATATTTTGCAGGCAGAATAGACAGCCTAATAAAACTTGTTGATGACAATAAATTTTGAAACAGATCAAGAATTTATCTTTGAGACCAAATCTAAAACCTGATGACAATGCAGAAGTCAGAACATATTTATTCATATGTACTATTGAGATATAAGAAGGGCAGCTGATATAATCTACCTGGAGTTGTGCAAAGCATTTGACACTGTCCTGCACGACAACCTTGGCTCTAAATTGGAGAGACATGGATTTGACAGATGGACCATTGGGTGGATGAGGAATAGGCTGGACAGTTTCATTCAAAGAGCTGTGGTCAACAGTTCAACATCCAAGTGGAGCCTGGCAATGATCAGGAGGGGAACCATGAAAGGGGTTTGGAACTGGATGACCTTTAAAATCCCTTATAACCCATTCCAACCATTCTATGATTCTTTGAAAATATTTTCAAATACAATGAAGAGTATGCACTCATCTCACGTTTGAAGTTGTACCATTGTTTGCTAATATTGAAAATACATAAGAAACTTTTATGTCTAACAAAAAGAAACAAGACATAGTAAGTTTTTTTTACTTTGGACTTCTTGCATACCCTGAAAAGAATACAGTTCCACACCTGTACCACTACAATAGTAACTATAATACACCGTATCAACTAAAGAAAACTGGGGCATTTACAAGCTATATGTTACCTGAGTGTTGCCTTTGTTGGCGTGGCGACCTGGTTCAGGAACAGCACGGCGACCAATCCCAGGCCGCTCGGTCCATCTGCTCACAGACACCAATGTGGTGGATGGCAAATGGCGTTTATTGAAGGGTGAACAGGCTTTATATAACTTGCATTTTACATCACTTCCGACTGCTTACATCACAAACTGAACGCTATTGGCTACCTAGAGTCCTATCTTTCCGTACAGCGTGACATCTTCCGGCCGCCAGCCCTAACTACAACACCTGAGTGATCCTTTGCATTGTGAAGCTGTCTACAGCTTTGTTTCTGTCCTGGTTTCATCTGGGACAGAGGTAACTTTCATCATAGTAGCTAGTAAGAGGCTATGTTTTGGATTTGTGCTGAGAAGAAAGTTGATATACTGATGCTTGTAGTTGCTGCCAGAACAGTCAAGGACTTTGCAGCGTCTCTGCTGCGCCAGTGTCTGCAGGTGCAGGAGAAGCTGAGAGGGAGCACAGCCCCAATTACAAGCCTAGGACTTGACCTTAGGTTTTGATTTGAGACCCGAACTGGCCAATGGCCTATTCCATATCATGCACGTCATGCCCAGTATACAGATGGGGATCTTCTCCAAAAGTGCTCTCTCTTGCTCCGGGTTATCTCCGACTGGGTTGCCCCTCCCTCAGGATCTTCTTGGTCTCTTGGACACTTGGGCTCTTACCTCCATTCCAGCATTGTGGTTTTGAACTCCTTGCTCTGGGGTTGTTGGCCAGGAACAGGCTGAGCAGTATCACTGTGTGTCACTAATTTGTATGTTTGTATATATTACTGATATTATTAATTATTATTATTATTATTTTCAATATTATTGTAGCTTAGTTATTAAATTGTTCTTATCTTAACCCACAAGTCTCTTTTCCCTTCATCCCTTTAATTCTCTCCCCCATCTCTGGGAGGGGGGATGGTGAGCGAGTGGTGTTGTGGTGTTTTGCTGACAGCAGGGTAAAACTACAACAGTTTCATACCTTTCCAGCTATTTCATTGTCATAGTCTGCATTGCTTTCAAGTTCAATGAGTAAATTTTGCCCATTTCTAAGTCTGACTAAATGCCAATACTTGCTCTGATTGCAAAAGGATAGAATACACTTTATGTATGCACCATGTTCTATGACTCTGTGCCTAAATATCTTGTTAAGCAGCTTTACCTACACACAGTACAAAATATGTCACCTCTTTATACGGTAACAAGAATGGTGGTCTTTCAAATTAGGCCCGTTACAAAGATTAATAAAAGAGTGACATATTTTTAAATTCTCACTGAAGTAAGAAAATAATCACTTGACTAAAATCCTTAGGTTAAAAATCCTGGTAAAAATACATGTATTGCAAGTTTTGATTTTTTTTTCTGACGACCATTTTTTGTCTTTTCTAATATTCAGAAAAATAATAGAAAAAAGATTGCATATCTACTGAATTTTAATCTGTTATTAATAAAATATTCTTTTTTAAAAGGCAGACCTAATTGCTATATCCTGTTGCCAGACTTTTACTTCACTCTTACAGTGATTTCTCTAATGTAAGGAACATAAATAATATTTCTAATTTAAGAAAAAAGTATTTTTCTCCATATCTAGTTGTGTAAGTAATACATAGAGGAGAGAATCAGAAAGTAAGTTTGGAAAACTTTTTTCTGCAATCACACTTCATTTCCAAGTGCCTGTGCTATCACAGTTTGCCTCCCTGTAGTTTTTAAATCAATATTGATTTAGGAGCTTTGTAGGATCCCACGCTGACAACTCTGCAATCACTGTCTTTTCTTTTTAATTTCCTTGAACAAGTGGAAATTCAGCAATTTAAAACTGTATGTGAGCAGCCCCATCACAACTAATAGGTCTTCAGGACATGTTGGCATCTCTGTAGAAGCACCTTAGATCCTAATCCTAATGTTTCCAACTATTCAGTGATGTAGCAACAATTACATAGGTCAGTGCATATCTTACATCAGGAGACAAATGTGTCATTCCTAATGTAAAAGGAAATAAGCCATTTCAGTGATACACAAAAGCATGTATAAATCAAATATACTTCAGCAGAGAAATATCTATCAAGTAGTAACTTACTTGTTTGCAGCATAGATCATGTTCCTTAGCACATATCTTTCTTGGCTTATTATATTCAATAACCAGTGAAGAAGTTCAAATAGTCTGGGGCAAGGCAAGGGTAGGCACGATTGACTATATTGCTTCAAAATCCTGGTTTTCTTGGCAGAGGCGGGGACAGGGTGGAGAATGGGGGATTTTAATTTTTAATTAGAGGTTAATAGAATATAGTTTTGCTATTCCACAAGAAATATGGACATGTAAACATTTAGATTTCCCATTAAAAACATAAGAACCTTGAAAATGTAAAGTAGTCCTTTTCTATCTAAAAAGATAAAATTAATCAAATTATTTCATCTAACATTCTGAAAATGTTTTCTTTCTTTTTTTTCTCCTTTTTTTTAACTTGTTAATTGTAATTAATTTTTAAAAGGTGACTTTCTTCAAATTAATTATTTTTCCCATTTACAAGATATTAAAATGTGGTGTTTCAACAATTTAAAAAATTTCTTTAAACAGGCTTTTGAAATGGAAAATTCTTTTAAACAGTCTTCCTAATAAATAGTCTCCATTTCAATAAGTAAATACATACAGGAAGAGGGAGGATGGGAAGCTTCTTTCAAAAACATGGTAATTTTTCCCATCTGATTTCCAAAAGCGCTGGTGGTCTATACCTCTGCAGTGTCTGAAGGGGCATTTTCTGAAGCAGGTGAAAAATGACATTGTGATTAAAGTATGAGGCTGTGACTCAGAATATTAGTAACATGGGTGTTTTGCCACAAGCCTCCACTGTGATGTTGGACAATTTGCTTACTCACTGTTTCAGTCAGCTCATGTCTTTGGATGAGACAGGTTTACCTTGCAGGGGTACTGTAAGGGTAAAGATATTAATGTCAAGCTGCTGTGGAGATAAAGGTTCTGTAAGTGCCCACATAAAAATAGTGAAGGTGCTCGGACTGGATTTCATTCAACAGTTAACGAAAAGCCGTATTTCCTTGCGTGTAAGTGATGTAGAACTGTTCAATGCAGGTGCTCATTATTATAATATATTATTGATTAAAGTATCAATTTTATCTTTAAAATTAAATAGTCCCTGCAAATTTTTCCATTTTGTCCTTAGTTTGTCTTTTAAGTAGGAGTATTTAAAACATCTTAATATTTGTATTTCTTCTGAACTTAGAAAAGAATATAGAGGTCCTGTAAATTTTTTTAAAGTACTGCAATTGTAGGTATAATCAATACCATTGTGTGATTCAGATGGATATGCAGATCAGCACTCTTCCACCTCCCTTAGAATTCAAACTTCTCAAAAAATCAATTTTATATTTACATTTCTATATAGGTAAAAATACATACATATTGCATATATAAATATATATTGAATACATAATTAGACACATACATTTATCAAATATATTTTAAAATGTGGTTTAAAAATACCAAATACATTTTAAAGGTATTACACTAAATATTCTCAATTCTAAAATATTCTTCATTTAATTGACGGAAGGTAGAAGTAGTATTAACTGGGTCTTGTCCCACTACAGTAACAGTGCTTCTAAAAGTCTTCTGGTTCTTCCAGGTAGGATACTTAGATACAAACCCCAATGTAGGCATTTAATATAAGACAGAAAATAGATTTAAGCACCAACATCTGAAAATTAACAATCACAATCCTTACTCTAAAAAGGTTTAAGGAAGAATAGTGTCACTACTGTAGAAATAAGTAGATTAGATAGCTGAAATATGTCACTGAAAGCTAGGCCATGTATGTTGGAAAGAAATATGACAGAAAATATACATTTTTTTAGATCAATCTTCAGTAAAACAGAATGTAATGCCAGAATTTTTCTGAATTTGTTTTCCTAAAGTACTCCCTGTTTCCTAAAAAGGGTGTGCAGAGAAGAAAACTAGAAAGCAAGAAAGCAAATGAGCAAGAAAAACAAGTGAGCAAGACAAAACAAGAAAGCAAGAAAACAGGAAATCAGGGAAGCAAGGAATTGCTTACTCATGTCTGTAAGATCTCTTGATTTTGAAAGAAAATAAATCCACAAACTTTAATTCAAGAAAAACTCACTGACCTGTACTTTTTTATTGTTGTTGTTGTTTTTGTTTTGTTTTCTGTTTGGTTTTGTGTGTGTGTGTGTGTGTGTTGGGAATGATATGTGCATGGCTGACACAGAATAGACACCTAGTTTATTTATTTTATTGCAGAATATTTCATTAATGAACAAAATTATCTATTTTTAAAATATAACTTGGACCATTTTATTTTACAAGAACTAGAAAGTTAAATGAGGAAAACACAGATAATTCCAATAAAACATATAAGTAAAAATCATTGTGAAAGGCCTTAACTTTGCCTATACGGGTCCACGAAAGTGACAGTCATATCACTTTCACAGCATTAGCTGGGTTTCGACATGTTCAGGTCAATAAGTGCAAAAACCACTTTTGAAAGTCCTTAACTGGAATCCTTGTAGACAAGAAAAATACGTCTGCCCATGTCACATAGTCCTATGCTTGCCCCTAAACCCCTTAAAGCTGGTCACCTGAGGTTACTTAGTGCTTCATATTTGAAGCTTTGTTCACAGTAGAATTAAAACACTGTATGAGATACAAACTGACTTTCTGTGGAAATAATTCTTTGTTAACAGCTTAGATTAAATAGCAAAGCTTGGTCAGCAAAGATGTATAATGATTACTACTTTTAGGTTTAAGGTAGTTTGTTTGACCTGATTTTAATTAGTTACTAAATTATCCATGTAATTTGCCTATTTATCAGCTTGCTTCCTTGGGTGAAATTCATCTGTCTAATTTTAGACTTAGGGAAGTTTAAGACTTCCAAAATGTGACTTGCATCATCCTAAAACAGATACCCACAATAGAACATATGATTCACACTTCAGTCATGATTATTTTTCTTCATTGGCTGTAAGTGGACATTGCATGATTTGGTGACACTTTACTGTATAACTTTCACTTTTCTGAAACTAGGTGAGATGAATATCATTCTCAGTGAATACATACCAAGCATGTTTGTTATCAGCCAAATCAAAGCCCATATTGCAACAAGACAGGTGCTGCGGTCTCAAGTAAATTTAAAGTAAAGTTTAAATGTATAGCAAATTAAACATTATCTTCAAGAATAAGAGTTGCAAAGCAGATTTTATTTGAACCTACAGATTTTTAACTCAGAAAGTAATGTCACTCTTTATTGGAGTTCTGTGTGCAAGTTTTAATTTTATTTCATGTGACATAAAAAAACCCCCAACAACAAGAACCATGAAAAGAACCTGTATCAGCTTTTACTTTTTAAATATTATTGAAAGGCATCTTATTTTTTTCAGCTGTCATCTTTGTATATTCAAACCAGAACTTTGTTACTGAAGAGCAAACCACGTGGAAAAGCCACTTCACTGTTGCTGCTGTCTGTGCCTTGCATATGCCAAAAGCATCCCTCTGATGCTTGAAACAGAATTCCATTCTGTTTCAGAATTCATTGAAAAATACAGGATTGTGGAGGAACAGCGAGTGCTGAAAACCCATGAAAGTGACAATATTTGATTTCAAATATCAGACAGTTTTTGTAGCAAGTAAAAAAGAGATATTAACAACAATATTTATGAAAAGTGATGTTCTGATGAGAGAGGTAATAAATCCACTTTATTGAACTAATGGTGAATTACAGTAATTCTGAATCTGGCATTTGATCATCTAGAAATTCAACTAGTACAAACCAAATATTTTCAGTTATTATATGGCTTCTGTTTCCCACAGAACCTCAGGTTAAGTGTAGTCAATACCAGAGAATATTTGTAAATCAAGTAGGTTTTTGTGAGCTGGTTGTTGTCATATTTTAATTATACATTCTTTGTTAAATATATATTTATCGTTCCTCACAGACTTGTCTTAAAAAAATAAATATTTACCATAAATCAAAACTTTTCTGGCATATAAATAGAAATCTCATAAATTTCACACAAACAGAATCACTTCATAGACAGGACAGTGTGATAATAGCCATATATTTTCTTTGCTACTCAATACTCCTACCGCAGCATCCTAAATTCTTCTTAGTGTGCTACGTCAGTTTGGTGGATTTAGACATGACCTTTTGACCAAAAAAAAACAAACCAAAACAAAACATAAAACTCTGAAACATCACCAACTTAATTTTTACGTCAATTCGAAGAGCATTTTCCTTATATGCTTATGAAGTTAGAATATTTAGTAAGTTTACTTTTAGGCCAGTGACATAAAAGTGCATGTTACGTTTTTTAATAACATGGTTTTTGTTTTCAAATTAATTTTTTGTTTCTTTTGATGCACCCTAGCACATGAAACCAAGGAATTCATCTATACTTCTTCAGCTTCTACCACATACCTGTGGTTCTGCATGCCTTGTCCTGTCTGTATTAGATTCCTTATTCTTTTCACTGCTTTACAGGCTGAAAACTACGTAAAGTTGGTTTAGCTTAATTCCACCTTGAGCCCAGAATAGAATTCAAAGGTTAAAAATATGTGCATTCTAAATCAAGCAAGAAATAAAAAATAAAAATGAAATGCCACATAAAACTGACTGAAAAGTTTTGTCTTACTTCTTTTTCCTCCTGGAAAATCTAGCATTTTTTCAGGTTATTAGCAGTTCTCAGTTCTCATAAAATCCAGTTAACCATACACAGAGGAAAAATAGTTTAAGGACTTTATGTATGGGCTTGGACATTTGTCTTTAAAATCTCCAATGAGCATGTCCATTTTTGTTATCATATTTTACTAAATGACTATTTCCTCCTTATATTTTCATTCGATTTAGTTATGAGTTTGAACCACATATTAGCTAAGTAAATCAGTTTCTGAGTAATTCTGGGATTGAAAAGGGGACAGAGAAGAATGGGGTTTTTTGTGTCATAATTCCATTTTATTTCAAATTGTAAGGTTCACTTGTAATTTTTACTACTGGTATTGTTCATGGTGAGAAGCAAAATGTCTGTTATTCAGGATACTCATCTAGACTGATTTATCAGAATATAAGTTTATGAAAAATTATATGTCAAAAAAACAGTGGCAGATTCTAAAAACGGACTTCCAGTGTTTTTCTTTCTGCTGCCCTTGCTTCCTCCAAATATTTTTTCCAGGTATTTTACTGTTCATTTTTAATCATTCGCTGATAAAGTTCTTCTTTCACTAAACTTTCAGATGCCAGAAACTTTCTGCATCTACAAGCTGTTCCAACTTCTTTTCCTTTGTTCATAATAAATTCTAAACTTTATAAGCTAAATCTGTAACCAGTGCTGCATCGAGCAGAGAAGGCAGGCATAAGAAGAGTTTGATCCCCCATCTGTAATTTTTTCCTCATCTCCTTAGCCTGGTGTTTTGATAAACTTCAGTATTCACAAAAGGGCTGTTAAATATCTGCTTATATTAGTAATTTTGATTTGCTTTGTTCTTTTGTTTCTCAAAGTTCCATTGTCATTTTTCTTTCACCTTATCTCTGAAGTATCTTTTTCTTCTGAGGATTACGGCAAACACTAATCCAACTCGGGTATTGAAAATGACCTAATATATCAGTTTGGAATGCTTCCAGATGCAGAAAAATATCATTCTTCTATTCTCTGTACATTTCTTTTCAGAATGTTATCTGTCACAAAAGAGACCTTTGATCCAACAGTTAGAACTGTATTTTTGTTTTGCTATCTGATTTTGCAGAAAATTTTATTATTTATTCTTTTATTTCTCATTTTTCCCTTGCAGTATACTACAACTGGTAGGTACACATAAAAAGACCTGGTTAACCTCTTTATCTCAGAGGTGGGCTTTAATGGAAACCTGTCAGCTTTAGTGGAAATTAGATCTCAGTTTTGTCATAAAGATCTCAAATATTTGCATCATAAAGGAACTTTTTATAAACTTGATACATAAAAATCTCACACCCTGAATTGTTTTCATAAAACCATGTAATGAATCATAAAATGATTTGGGTTCTAAGAAATGTTAAAAATCACCTAGTCCAATCTGCCTGCCATGGGAAGGGACATTATTCACTAGACCAGATTGCTAACAGCCTCAACCAGCCTGAACTTGAATATTTCCGGGGATGGGACATCCACAATTTCTCTAGGGAACCTGTTCCACTGTCTCACCACCCTTCCAGTAAAAAATGTCTTCCCTTTGTCCCATCTAAGCCTACCTTCTTTCAGCTTAAAACTATTGAAAGAGAGTTCTTCTGCTATTTGTTTTTCATGTGAGTACAAATAAATTTATCGTAGACATAAATTTTCATTTTGTATCTCTGCTTGTCCTCATGCAACTTATAAATGATTATGCCATAGAACTGGTTAAGCAAGAAATTGGATGTCTAAGTCTCACCATGGAGATTTTGTCTTAGGTGATAGTCACTCAACAAACTTTTTTTCTCCTAAATGATGAATGATGAAGCTACTCCTGCTCAACTGATTTAGATCAGCAACTTTCAGGCAACACTGTCTCTCTAGCAATTCACTATTCTCATATATGGTCTCACAATAATCCCCTAGATAGAGCTAACTTGGATATATAAAGTCTTAGACCACTTCTGCAGAACCTCAAATCTAAATGCATCTGTCACATATATTGTCTCTTTTATACTTGATTATTTTTTTCAGATTATTAGTAACATGGGATGTTCGACATCCACTGTAGAGATCTTGGGTAAGACTGATTTCTGTAACATGATACCTTCTTTTAGGTCTTTGTATTTAGAAGTTTGTGTATGTGATGGTGTCTAGGCTACCATGATCCCCCAAAACAGTAAATGAAAAATTTAAACAATATAACTAATAAAACACAGAAAATAATGTAGCATACATCTAACACTTATTTCAGTTATCCTCAGATAGGCCACCAGGCAAGGTTGCTACTCAGAGGGACCTGGACAGGCTAGAAAATTGAAGTGACAGGAACTTAATGAAATTTAACAAAACCAAACATAAAGTCAAGCTTTTGGAATGGAATAAGTGTATGCGACTGTACAGAAACTGGATGTCATATTTTCAATGAGGACAAATGAAATACCTTTGGCAAATGCAATGTCCTTTTTTTAAAGACTGATAAAGTTCCAAAGAAGCTGTTAAATACTGGAAATTTTTCCCTAAAATATTTTGTTCATTTAGCATTTGAGGTAAAATGGTGAGACATTTAATTAGTTTAATTAAAAGAAGAAAAATATTTTTTATTTTTTATTGATTCTAAGCAGTAAGAAGACATCTTAAATTACCTCGTTTATAAAGACATTAAACTGCCTGTCCAACTAGTCATAGAACAAATACTTAAAAACCAAAACAGCAATATGAGTTTGGCCAGGAATAATGATATTTAGCAGTGCATTTGATATATGGTTACTGTTACTACTTTACTCTTTCCC
The DNA here is from genome assembly GCA_011057875.1 of Pterocles orientalis. Taxonomy (NCBI): domain Eukaryota; kingdom Metazoa; phylum Chordata; class Aves; order Pterocliformes; family Pteroclidae; genus Pterocles; species Pterocles orientalis. The sequence goes on from WKFP01014229.1 coordinate 439,662, forward strand.
TTGAGTTTCAAAACAGATTAATAAAGGAGGAAGGATGCAGGTTTCATTACTGATTTCATTGTGTCCAACTTTACACACAGATTTTTTTCCTCCAGTTTATAACAGCAATAATTTCCTCATTAAAATAATTTTGTAAGGATTAATGGAATTGGATGTCTAGGCTTGATAAGCCTTTTCACCTAAGGTTTTGGTTGCCAACTCATCTCCAAGAAATGCACATTTTTGTTGAAATTTAAGATCATCTTTGAGATTGGCCAAGAATTGGCCTGACCACATCTACCAGCACCTTCATGTGAC
>WKFP01014229.1:442744-457261 GCA_011057875.1 Pterocles orientalis
GACACAGTACTCTAGGTGGGGTCTCACGAGAGCAGAGCAGAGGGGGAGAATCACCTCCTTTAACCTGCTGCTAATGCTTCTTTTGATGCAGCCCAGGACACAGTTGGCTTTCTGGGCTGCAAGCGCACACTGCCGGCTCATGTTGAGCTTCTCATCCACCAATACCCCCAAGTCCTTCTCCTCAGAGCTTCTCTCAATCAGTTCTCCTTCCAGCCTGTATTTGTGCTTAGGATTGCCTCAACCCTTGCACTTGGCCTTGATAAATTTCATGAGGTTTGCATTGGCCCACCTCTCAAGCCTGTCAAGGTCCCTCTGGATGGCATCCCTTCCCTCCAGTATGTCCACACCACACAGCTTGGTGTCGTCAGCAAACTTGCTGAGGGTGCACTCAATCCCACTGTCCGTGTCTCCAAAAAAGATGTTAAATAACACTGGTCCCAGTACCATCCCCTGTGGAACACCACTTGTCACCGGTCTCCACTTGGACATTGAGCTATTGACCACAACTCTTTGAGTGTGGCTGTCTAGCCAATTCCTTATCCAGCAAGTGGTCCTTCTGTCAAATCCATGTCCCTCCAACTTAGAGACAAGGATGTCATGTGGGACAGTGTTAAAGGCTTTGCACAAGTCCAGGAAGATGATGTCAGTTGCCATTCCTCAATCCACCAGTGTTATGGCCCTGTCATAGAAGGCTACCAAATTCGTCAGGCACAATATTCCCTTGGTAAAGCTGTGCTGGTTGCCACCAACCAGCTGCTTGTTTTCCATGTGCCTTAGCATGGATTCCAGGAGGATTTGCTCCATGATCTTGACAGGCACAGAGGGGAGACTGATCGGCCTTTAGTTTCCCCGAGTCTTCTTTATTTCCTTTTTTAAAAGTGTAGGTTATGTTTCCCCTTTTCCAGTCTGCAGACACTTCACCAGAGTGCCACGGTTTCTCTAATGTGATGGATAGTGGTTTGGCAACTTCATCTGCCAGTTCCTGCAGGACTCCTGGATGTATCTTGTCAGGTCCCATGGACTTGTGCACCTTCAGGTTCTTTAGTTAGTCTTGAACCTTATCTTCTCCTACAGCTGGCAGTTCTTCTTTCTCCCAGTCACTGCCTTTGCTTTCTGCAACTTGGGCAGTTTGGCTTGAGCTCTTGCTAGTGAAGACTGAAGTAGAGAACTCGTTAAGTACCACAGCCTTCTCTACATCCTGGGTCACTAGGTCTCCCACTTTCTTCTGGAGGGTGCCCACATTTTCCCTAGTCCTCCTTTTATCACTGACATACCTATAGATGTTCTTCCTGTTACCCTTAACATCCTTGGCCATATTTAATTCTCTTAGGTCTTTAGCTTTCCTAACCTGATCTCTGGCTTCACTGACAGTGTTTCTGTATTGTCCCCAGGCTACCTGTCCTTGCTTCCACCCTCTGTAGGCTTCCTTTTTTTGTTTGAGTTTGCTTAGGACTTCCTTGTTCATCCATGCAGGCCTCCTGGAATTTTTGCCTGCCTTCCTCTTTGTTGGGATGCATCACCCCTGGTCCTGGAGGAAGTGATCCTTGAATATTAGCCAGCTTTCTTGGGCCCCTCTTCCCTCCAGGGCTGTATCCCAAGCAGGTCCCTGAAGAGGCCAAAGTCCGCTCTCCTAAAGTCCAGGGTAGTGAGTTTGCTGTGCACCCTCCTTACTGCCCTGAGGATCTTGAACTCCACCATCTCATGGTCGCTACATCCCAGGCTGCCCTTGAGTTCCACATTCCCCACCAGCCCTTCCTTGTTGGTAAGAATCATAGAATCATAGAATCATTAAGGTTGGAAAAGACCTCAAGGATCTTCAAGTCCAACCCAGCAGTGCGTAGTGGTACCCACACAAATGTGTTCCCTTAGTTCAAAGTGCTTGAAATAATGCAAGGGTGTATTCTACCCCACCAGACTGGTGTTTTAATCAAGCTAGGGTATACAACTCATGCCTGAAGGTGTAAGGTGTAAGCATATTTGAGATTTCAAAGCCCTCTCTGATACTGCTGAAAGATTTGGTAGAGCAGAGAGAAGCAAATGTGGAGCAATCAATTTATCATGTTTTAGAAGCTTTTCTGAATGTGAAGGTGAGTTGTTCTGAACCCTAGAAATTCACCTGGATCTTGTCTGGAGAGGTAACTGGGTAGTTCACTCCAAAAGACAATCAGGGGAAAAAATGAATAGTTATACAAGTCCAAGTTTGAGCATGTGGGAATAAACTGGAGAACTATGTTATTTGACAGTCTAACAATACTTGCCAAGGCTAAAACCTACTTTTTTGAAATGATTAAAACTGACAAGGGAATTTGAGCACATTTATGCTATGTAACAGTAGTTATTGAACTGTTTAAATTGCCACATAAACTTCAAGTCGATTGTTTTGTCAAAAACATTTTGAACTCATGTTGTCTGTACATATTCTCCTCTACCCAGCATTGCTGAGACCACACCTGGAGTCGTGTGTCAAGTTCTGGGCTTCCCAGTTCAAGAGAAGCATGGGCATACTGAAGAGAGTACATCAAAAGGCCACAAATGGTTAAAGTACTGGAGCATTTTACATAGGAAGAAAGGCTGAGAGAGCTGCAACTGTTCAACCTGCAGAAGGTTCATCGGGAAACCTATCAATGTGCATAAATACTTGAAGGGATGGTGTGAAGAGGATGGAGCCAGGTTATTTTCAGTGATTCCCAGTGAGACGACCAGAGGCAATGGGCACACAATGATACACAGGATTCTCCATCTGAACATCAGGAAACTCTTTTTCACAGTGAAGATGTAACTGAGGTCAGGGTGACTGAGCACTAGCACATGTTGCCTGGGGAGGTTGTGGAGTCTCCCTCCTTGGATATATTAAAAAACTGTCTGGACATAGTCCTGTGCAGCCTGCTTTAGGTGGCCCTGCTTGAGCAGGGTAGATAGACCAGATACCTCTAGAGGTCCTTACCAACCTCAACCTTTCTGTGATTCTGTGGTATCAGAACCAATATAACAGTGTGCTGAACAAATATAATGTGACTCAAACCTTCTCTGTAGAGCTGGTTTATTTCTACTGCTCCAGTAATACATCTCTGTGGTCTCTGATTCCATAACCGATTTACTAGGAGCTATCTTGAGCATGTCAGCACCACAAAATATTTTTTTTAATGAAACACAGATGATCAAGACCATAGATTTAAATCTAATTATTTTAATATCATACAACACACCCATAGAGAATGACAGAATGAAATTGGATACTGTTAGCTAGACAGCAGATTGTTACTTGTAGGTGTTATTAAAAGAAGTGAGGATGCAGTTGGCAGACTTATCAGATCGTCTGTCTGCATGTCTGTTTCTTCTTCTCTCCTTCTGTTTAACTAAACTGTCTGTAGAGTCTAACATAGTAGTCCCTGGAAATTGCATCTTTTGTCTAACCAAAATATTTTTATGTTGTAATAAGTGTTTGCATTCCCCGTTTGACTTAACCTCAACTGTCCATCCTGTTTCCATACTTGAAAAAATAGACTCAAGTGTAATCCTGTGAGTAAATTAAAATTTGAGAAATTTCTACTCTGTAAGAAGAAGAGGGAGTCCTCAGGTTCCTGAAAGTTTCCATATATTTTCTTGAAGGGAAGTAGATAGAATTCAAAGGTTTCTTCCAGTCTTTTGGAAGAGCTGGACTTATGACATGTTGGTGCATGGCATACATTCCATGATTTTACCTCTGTTCAGCAGACAGCACAAATTAGAGATGTTAAATTGGCAACGACTCTTCTGTCTCAGGGACCACTGTGGGTCAGTTTAAGTCCATGCCCATGAGGAAGAGTAGTGAATGGAAGACAAAGCTAGATTAGAAAGCAGCTTCAGATACAAATTTAGTTAACACATATTGGGCTTAAATTTTAGGGAGTTTATCTTGTTCCTACTGAAACACTTCCATTGTTACAGTCTTAGCGTATAAAAGTTTACATTCTAAATAAATATTAAAGACAGAACATCATGATCTTGATTAAGTCTTTTGGTTTTAGTACTGTCCTTTATCTGGGGAGGGTTCCGGTTTCAGAAATTCGAGGTACCAGTTACTAGTTCCTCACTTTATAGGGTGAGTGTGTATTACTAACAGAAATCTAGGGGAAAAAAAATCATTAACTGACCCTTAGAACAAATTCACAATAAAGAACACTAAAAATATTTTTTCCTTTTTCCAAATGAATTTCAGAGAATAACTCCATAAACTTTATAAAACTTAAGAGGTTGGTTTTATTTTTCTTTTCCTTTCTTTTTTTCCCTGATCTTCTATTTCCCACCCATTGTTAAAATTAAAAAAAAATATAATCTATTTGAAAGGTAATAAGAATTGCTAGCACACTTAAGCAAACTGCTTGGGAGAGCACTACTGAGGTCACCCAATAGTCTGAACAAAAATAAGCCACCAGATAGTGGGGAGGGTAGGAAATATGAAAATGCTTCAAAAGAAGGAGAGAATTAATCTCTATATTTTGAACAAGAGATGCATTAAGCATATGCTCATGTCTTTAAAGTGTCCTGTTCAAAGGCTGTTGAAAACTTCTCTTTCTTTCTTTAAAACCTGTCCAGCTCATCTCTGCAGGATATAATTTAATCCTAGCATATATGTGTGTTTTCTCCACTCCCATCCCTGTGTGCTGTAATTTCACACTATGCATTCTGAGACAGAAATATGCTTTCTTTTTTGGACAATCACACCACATATGTCACTGACAGTGCAAAGAATGTACATCAGTGGTTGAATATTTATGTTCTGCAAAATTTATGAAATAATGAAGACAGAATGCCCATCCAAGAGAATAATTGCTTCATGGGGAGCCTGTGAATCTCAAATTGGTTGATTCCTGGACTTTAAATTGGCCCCTGTTCCTATTGTTTAAAGCCAGCAAACAATAGCATTGGAAGTAAGGCTGCCTGCCAGAAAAGGGCATTTCCAAAGTCACACAGCATGAACATTTTCTTGTCAAGCCCCATTACAAGAAAAAAGTAAGTGGCATTTCAATGAAATTGCCCTTTTTTAATATTATTTGTAACTAGCTGGGGATGAAGTACCTCCTACTGACTCTGAGAACATAGGGGCATCTGTCTATTACAAGAAAGCAGAGATATGTTTGGAATAAGCAAATCCAAGTATTATATTTCTTGCTTTCTTCCACTTCTTTTTGATTTTGTTTTAAATTACTCCTTTAAATTTTTGATGCAGACTTATCACATTGCATTAGGTTAAACATATTCTGTGATGTGACGTAATTTGATGTGACCTGACTAAACCAGATGAAAATGTCATGTTTTATCACTTATTTAAAGAGAAAAAAAGTGGTTATACTTTAATTTGCTTTTAAATCTATTCAAAAATAATCTATGAAAAGCTGAACAGATCCTCTTACGTGTCAGTTTCTTACAGTCCTGCGATAAAGTAACGACAGTCTGCTATAAAGTTCAGATCTATATATTTTTTTACTTATATAAAACATTTAATTTCTATTTAGTTCTCAGACATTCAACAAGATATTGCATTACTTGTGCAACTTTCTAAACTAATAATCAGGGATTATTTTGAGAAGGCTTATTGATTGACAAAAACTTTTGCAAATACAAATTCCCAACTGGCGTTCAAGCGGCAGTATCTACTCCTATATAAAATTCTTCACCATATTATAGCAGTGCAGAGCTGAGATTGCAACCCTTCTTCCAGCTGTGGACAACTGTGTTATGGTTTGTTGTGACACCAAAACACCACACAGCCACTTGCTCCCCCTCCCCTCTCCAGGGGATGGGGGAGACAAAGGGGAAAAAGGAGAAGAGGCTCATGGGTTGTGCTAAAAAAATTTAAATAACTAAACTACAATAAGATTGAAAATAATAATAATAGTAACAACACTAGTAGTAGTAATATGTACAAATACACAAATATATGAACATGTGATACACAGTGAAACTGCTCACCACCTGATGACCAAGGCTTAGCCTGTTCCCAGCTAATAATCCTGAAACAGGGAGAGTCCCAAAATAACAATCGCGGAAAAGAAATGAGAGGCCAAGCATCTCAGAGACCGAGAGCTGAGTGAGTGAGTGAGATGATCAAGAGAGAGAGGAAGATGACGTGGAGAGAGAGAGCACTACCATACAGATCCTCATCTGTATACTGGGCATGACGTGCATTATATGGAACAGACTATTGGCCAATTTGTGTCTCAAATCCAAACCTAAGGTCAAGTCCTAGGCTAGGAATTGGGGCTGTGCTCCCTCCCAGCTTTTCCTGCAACTGCAGACATCGGGACAGCAGAGAAATTGAAAAGCTCTTGACTGTGTTGGCACCAACTATAAACATCAGTATGTTATCAGCCTTCTTCTCAGAACAAATCCAAAACAGAGCCTCACACTAGCTACCATGAAGAAAGTTAAGTCTCTCCCAGCCAAAACCAGGACAGGTTCTGCTGTTAAACACCTTTTTTATTGTAGATGTTCTTAGCAAGTAGGAAGATGTTTTTCAAATTCCTAAAAGCCATGTGCTTTTCTGTCTACCATTTAAAATCATCCAGCAGCACTCTCTGAGAAGAAAAACACTGAAAAAAGAGGGGAAGTAGATTAGTAGCTTACACTTTATGGGTGATTAACATTTTTGTGCCCTGTTCTTCTGATATTTAAGCCACAGAGTATCTCAAAAATAGTAGTTGTTGTCCTTGTGATTGTCCAAAGACCAGGATTGTAGTTGTTTGTATTTCTGCAGGTAGCTTAATGAAAACATGGGGGTTTTGCAGGTTCTGCTGCAAAGAAATAGTGATTTTAAAGTCCCCAGTTATTCTGTTTGCTGACCAGATACAGTCATGGTCCTTCAGCATCTCACTTTGAGAGGTAATTTGGCAGAAAGACACATCCTAGTCCTATGTGTCTACAGAACCATATCTGTATATCTCTATGGATAGCTAAAAACAGAGGAGTTCACTGATAAAGCCATGTCATTCAGCTCTAGTATGAGATACTTACACCTCTTTAGTGAGATTCTTTGAGATTCTTTGCTATTAATATATTCTGACTTTCTTACCACAAGTAAAGCACTACACAGATGAAGACACAAAGCTCTGAATCAGCAGGTACTGATTCATATTCCTCTGCTTTGGTACAAGTAGAGGAACTTGTGTTTATCTGCATCCATCCATGCAGATCTGTTTTCCAAAGGCCACAGTGCAGCAGGGAACACAGCAATTACAGCGCATGGAGTTCATAAGGCATGACAATGTAGGGGACAAAGACAGCATCCAGGGGATTTCAGGAATTCTTTGCATATCACAAAACAATGCTCTGAGAGTCCCTAGGTTGGAAAGCCATGAACAGTTGGTTCCACAGATAGAAGTCTTTCCAGAGTCCACATTCAAATAGCTGTTATTGTGTGATGTGGACTGAAAGATGTGGTCTCTCTGTCTAGAGACCATGTTTCCAATCGCCTGACTGAGAAGACATGTAACTGTGTAGCCTTGTAATACAGTACTGCCAGTGCTAGTAACAGGCTGTAAACATTGTGCTGAGTTTGCACGGCCTCAGGACAGAGGCTTGTCAGGCCTGCTCTGACTGGGTTTTTCTTGACCTTGGTCTTTCTTGATTTCACAGTGGAAGCAATTTCTCTAACTGACCAGGTGTTCATATCTAATTTGGTTTATATTTGTTTATCTTTGTGTGGTACTATAGTTTTATATAGATAGCAGTTAAGAAAAGCAGTTTTTCCAGGTAGAAAGAGATATTTGTGATTCTAACATAAGAAATTAGAAATACATGCCTGGAAGGGCAGCAGAGGCTCTCGGAGCCAGAGACACAGGATGCAGCACAGACAGTGCAGATATGTGACAATAAGGAATGGGGCACAAGCTGGTGTTAGGTTATGTAGTAAAAGCTCATCTGCACCCCACAAAGGAGGACAGAGGCAACAGCAGATGAGAGAGCTCAAATTTTGCCCTAGCTCCTTCCAGGCCCATTAGAGGAGTCATCAGCCCAATAGAAGCCCATATCCGCAACCTCAGAGGAGCACAGGGGCACAATGGAGGCAGGAACCCAAATTACAGACTTCTTAAGAACAAACACCATGACCAGGAGTATCCCACTCTGCCTAACTACTGGTGGAGCTGGGGGTATGGAGCTGCAGGTGTAGAGCTGCAACAGCCTTGCCTCTTTTGAGCTGCCAGATCCAGCTGATTTACTCCTAGCACTGGAGACCCCACAGCTATAAACAGCTCAGTAATTGTCAGTTAAAAAAGAATTCAGACGTACAGCTGCACAAAACTGGTTTTAGGGGTAACAAAGAAAGCAAAGAAACAGTATCTGACATATGTAAAAGGCACCATAAATAGTAAACATGGATATAACCTGGAGCTGCAGACCAATGAAGAAACAAAAAGTTGTAAAAAAACCTACGTGAAAAAAAAAAGAAAAAGGAATTGCAGAAAAGGAAATCATCAACATGAGCACCATATTCCTCCCAGCAAAGGTACTCCAGATGTTAACAACTTGTTGTAACACTTTCCTCATTACCATGAACACCGTGGTGAAAACACTGACCCTAGGACCCAGAACAGCAGTAGGGAAAGAGCAGAAAATAAGTGTGTGTGTTACTATTTTAATTATATTACTGCTGGTTTTGTACCTTTTTCTGTATTCTCCATGTTATTTCTTGGTTTTTTTTTTCTGTAATAATTAAATCTAGACTAATGATGATTCCTGACTTAGACTGTAAAGATTTCCATTATACAATAACAAATAAAAATAAATTATTTAGCTCTTGTATGTATAGCATGTGCTTCCTCTTTGCCCATAACCAAGATTTTGAACATAACAGAAGATGCTGTTCTGTCTCTGTCTACGTACTTTCTTCATAAAGATTTTGTGGAATTTGCTTGCAGGTTACCTAATGCCCATGTGTGGTGGTGCCACCCCCCCCCCCCCCCCCCCCCCCCTTGGGCATTCAAAGAACAACTGCTAGCACTGCTCATTTTAGACATTCTGTTTAACTTGAACTTTACAGTAATGTGTTTGTAGATTAATTCCTAGGACTCAAAACTAATTGCTGTAATGAAAAAATAGTTTTGTAAGTCTGGCAAGGTTCAAACATAGCATATCTTGTGGTGTCTATTCTGCTACACTTTTTAGCAACTTTCCACCATGAGGAAAAAAAAAAAGTCATTTTCTAAAAATCTAAGAGCTAACTACCACCTCAAAAAGGTGCTAGCTAGAAGTCAATGGGAAGTAGCATTCATGTCTTAAAATAAATTGATTGTACATTAATACCATTTTCTCATGTGTTAAATATATATTTCCATAATGCTGGCTGTGGATACCATGAAAATATGTTCTATACAAAGATTAAAAAAAACCTTTTAATTGTAACTGTTCTACAGAGTATTAATGGTCCTCAAGTTTTGCAGTAAATGACACGTTATTTCAGTGGTCATAGCGAAGAAAAAACTCTTGTTGTAAAGAGAATTTCTTAGTTTTGTCGGTAGTTAGTTGAATGCCAGTGAACTAGCATTTCCAGAAATAGTATAAGCAGAATAAAGGAGAAAGTACAATTGGAAATGAAGCATGACAAACATTGACCCTGAAGTCAGCATGTTTTCCTGAATTTGGAAGAACCCATGTGGTTGAAAAAAAAATCAGTTAAAATATCCCTGATTGGAGACTTGTCTTTCTGTTGATGTCAGCTGAAGTTGAGTTGTAAATTAAAACAGTAAACTACAAACCCCAAAAGAGGAGAAGCCAAAGGTATACACCATCAAAAAACATATCTTGAGAAACACAGCATGATTTTTTTTTTTTTATTTCACTGTGTTGAATTATCATGGGAATGATGTGATTACAAATGGGTAACAACCCACACTCTTTTTGACCCTGAGGAATCATTATTCCATTGGGCTCCATGTAGACATAGGACTACTAGATTTGGACTTATCTGGTATATCCATGGGTTTCAGTCTGAAAATTTGTTCACACAAAGTGAAATATATCGATTTTTATAATGTCATATGTGATACTCAGTGGCATAGCAAGTCCTCCAGTACCTCTGGATATAATAATTTTATCTTTAGAAATCTGAGTTTAACTAACCAAGACACCTTTCCATGACAAAAAAATTTACTGTTATAGCAAAGGCACAACAAAAATCAAGAAACAAAGCTCCATGTTAAACATATGTAGAAGTAAGGCAAATAGTAATTTTGATAAATGTGGCTGAAATACAGTTAATAAGGCCATCTTGTGATACCAGAAGTTGGAATGTGTTAAAACCTGAGAAACAGAGATGTGCAATGTGCATTTATTCATCCTGATGGTGGCAAATTCTCGTAACTACTGACCCATGCAGAGCATAAATATTATTTTACTGTAGGCTGCAGGTAGCTGCTTCAAAAATACAGCTTTTCTTTAAGGTGAATCTGACAGAATTTGACACGCATAAAAAGTACACAAACAGTATGTGGGTAGCATGCATTGCTGTGACATTCACACAGACATACTGGGTTTGGCAACAGCTCGGTTTTGTGGGCTTCTTTTGACATTTAAACAGAAGATAAGAATCTTTCTGAAAGGAGCTGGGGTTACTTGCCAGGTATGAATGTATATCTTTGTAAAGGTCATCCTCAGGTGAAAATTTCTGTAGAATTGTGGCTGGAGGCAACATGCTGCTGTTGAGAGATTTTGAGGAAAAAAGTTTGAATACCACCTGAGAAAAATATACTTATGTCTAACTGAATGCTTAAATTATATGAACAAGACCTTCAACTGGCATAAAACATCTGAAGTTCCCTTGATTCAGTTTTATAATTTTCATTTCACTTTATTTATGATGTTTATTTATCAGGATATTATCCCTTCTGCTTTGTATCTGAAGGCTCTGATGAATTTTTATGTTACTTTGGAAATTTTCTGCTTTGGGAATTAGTGTTAAAATTTACATTCATAAAATATACTAATGGGAGATAAGTCCCCACAAAAAAAAGTGTTTTACTCTAACCACATAGTTTTTTCCTCAAGTTGAGATGAGGCATGAATGATTTGTTTTTTTTCCTTCTGTATTACTGTCATCTCTAGTAATATAGTACTATGTATGACCTCCTGGAAACAGGCCTTTGGGAACTAAAACTTTTTAAAGCTGTATAATAGATATGAAGGATCAGGTTCTCAAGGATATAAACTACTTATCATTCAATAAGCCAGCTCTGCATTAATTGGTATATTCCTGCATGTGTATAAATTACCCCTGCCCATGCAATAAACACACAAATATCTGTTTTGGGTTGAAGTGGAAAGCTTTTGGTGGTGAGGGGGTAGAAGGTGCTGCAGGAGTGGCTCTGCAAGATTTTCTAAGCTAGACAAAGGCCACCATTAGGTGGAAGGGCAGCACAGCTCCTAGTACCTGGAGAATTTCAGGTTTTGCTCACTAAGACATTCACTGTGAGTGTTGACTGTGTACAGGTAATCTCTCTGCTGGAAAAAATTTAGGAGGATAGTTGGCTCCTACATATTTTCTGATTTTGGTCCTTGAAGGTAGTAGAAATATAAGTTTTCATATGTATGTGTACATATTTATAGTGTGTGCATATATATTTGTATGTATATAAATTCTTTGGGATTCTGTAACAAATATTTTTTTTGTTTACTTTTACCTACACTGATTAGTAGGTTTATGTACTCTTTATCTTTTTTCCCATTCTACGATTCCCAAAACAATGAACCTGTCTAGGTTCTCTTTTATCCTCCTCCTGAAGGTGAGAAAACCTTTCTCAGAAGCATGAAGCATAGGACAGTTGGGTACTTTCAGTTCTGTCAAGAAATTCTGTTTCCCCTGGAGACATCATCAAATACCGCCTCAAGTCCTCTTCTACTTGAATGACTAACACACCTTCCTGATAAGACCAAGGACTTGCAACATTTTTAACTCCATAATGAATATTTTTTCCCCTCTTGCTCTTTTCAGATGCATCATAATGTAATTTTTCTAATTCTTCTGAGGATAGAGCTTAGTATATTGAGTCATACTCATTCACCTTCATCACCGGTGAGTTTTTTTTTGTCGTTGGGCTCACTGATAATACCTTTTCTTGTTCTCTTGTAACCACCTTGATATTAACCAAGGTAGCCAATTTCAGGCTAACCACTTGACATCTCTTGGCTGACCACAGTTCATGTTCACAGGGTAATGACACTTCAGGGAAGTGTCAGACCTAACACTAATGCCCAAAGTTGTACATTTTTCAGAAAGCACTAGTTCCCTAGCATTTCTGCTATGCATTTGTAGAGCACATGTGAAACTCTCTATTTTTAACTTATTTCTGTAATCTTTTTCAAAAGATATGTGGTTTTACAGGTTTCATTTTTGAATGGAGTAGCATACATCCAAAATTTCTGCAAGATAGCTAGAGGATTCAAGGAACCCTGAGTAAACAGTTTGAGATAAAGGAAAACCGCAAAAAAAAGCCAAACATGTGAAATAAGTTCCTGCCAGCTAGAAAATTTTCTGTGATAGCCTTCTTTTGGCTTGTACCATAAATTCTAAATTCAGAGTAAAAGGTGTGTTTAGGTTTTCTCTGTTTTTCCTCATTTCTTCACTCAGACTCTAAATAACCTGCTCCGTATTCATGTGTGAGTTGCTTTCCTGTGTTCAGTAATCACCCAGAGTTCAGAAGACTGGGAGAGGTTTTCTGTGCTCAGTGGCTGGAATTGATCAGCAATGTATAATTGGTGGTGCTGTAGTGAGCAACAACAACAAAAATGAGGAAGAAACCTCTTTAACTGTTATGACTTTATTCTTTGTCTACTCATTTACAAGATAGTATAAGTTTGCAACTGACTGGGTTTAAGCAGTAGCTCCAAGACAGAGTTAGTATTGAAGGATCCTTCATGTGGAAGGGATACATATAGTCAGGTATATGCTTTCCTCTTTAGCTTTTTATGTGTAATTGTGTGAGTAAATACAATCTTTTTATCCATATTTCACTCCTGATTCAGGCAGTCTGTGCCCAGAATGTTCTGTGTGGGAATCTGGTTACCTCATGTTGAGTGGTGCCATCTTCAACAGTAGGTTAAGGTTTGGCGTGATGAGTTGACCAGTGCAAAAGCTATGCAACTCTAAGGATTCAGGCCAGAGGTGTTACTGATGTCCTGCTATGTGGTGGCATACAGGCGAGTCAGACAAGAATGTATTTGAGAAATTACTGGTAATTATAGGTAATATCTTCATGTGTTCCAGTAGTTTGCACCCATTGAGTCTTCAATTATTCTTGCAACTGTGTGAGCAGAACAAAAGATAAAGGCAGAAACACAAACTGACTTGTATAACTATACCTTATATATTAATAAGCACAATTTTTAGTTGACAATGCAAAAACATTGTGTGCTCACACAGCGTGTACAGGACACCCAGGGGATCAGGCCCAGCCAGCATGGGTTCATGAAAGGAAGGTCGTGCTTGACCAACCTGATCGCCTTCTACGACCAGCTGACCAGTCTAGTGGATGAGGGAAAGACCGTGGACGTTATCTACTTGGACTTTAGCAAGGCCTTCGACACCGTGTCCCACAGCATCCTCCTAGAAAAGCTAGTGGCTCACAGCTTAGACAGGAACACTCTGCTGGATAAAAAAATGGCTGGATGGCCGAGCCCAGAGAGCCATGGTGAGTGGAGTTAAGTCCAGGTGGCAGCCGGTCACCAGTGGTGTTCCCCAGGGATCAGTTTTGGGGCCTGTCCGGTTTAACATCTTTATCAATGACCTGGATGAGGGGACTGAGTGCTCCCTCAGTAAGTTTGCTGATACCACCAAACTGAGCGAGTGTGTTGACTTTCTCGAGGGTAGGAAGGCTTTGCAGAGGGATCTGGACAGGCTGGACCGATGGGCTGAGGCCAATTGTATGAAGTTCAACAAAGACAAGTGCCGGGTCCTGCACTTTGGTCACAACAACCCCCTGCAACGTTACAGGATTGGGGGTGGGTGGCTGGAAAGCTGCCCAGCAGAAAGGGACCTAGGGGTGTTGGTTGACAGCCGGCTGAACATGAGCCAGCAGTGTGCCCAGGTGGCCAAGAAGGCCAATGACATCCTGGCCTGTATCAGAAATAGTGTGGCCAGCAGGACTAGGGAAGTGATTGTGCCCCTGTACTCGGCACTGGTGAGACCGCACCTTGAATCCTGTGTTCAGTTTCGGGCCCCTCACCACAAGAAGGACATTGAGGTGCTGGAGCAGGTCCAGAGAAGGGCAATGAAGCTGGTGAAGAGGAGGCTAAGAGGAGACCTTATCACTCTCTACAACTACCTGAAAGGAGGGTGTAGTGAGGTGGGTGCTGGCCTCTTCTCTAAAGTAACAAGTGATAGGACAAGAGGAAATGGCCTCAAGTTGCACCAGGGGAGGGTTAGGCTGGATATTAGGAAAAATTTCTTCACTGAAAGAGTGGTCAGGCATTGGAACAGGCTGCCCAGGGAGGTGGTGGAGTCACCATCCCTGGAGGTGTTCAAGAAACATGTAGATGTGGTGCTTA
>WKFP01014229.1:467626-517573 GCA_011057875.1 Pterocles orientalis
CCCCCCCCCCCCCCCCTACTCTGCCTTGGTGAGACCTCATCTGGAATATTGTGTCCAGTTCTGGGTCTCTCAGTTCAAGAGGGACAGGGAACTGCTGGAAAGAGTCCAGCGCAGAGCCACGAAGATGATGAAGGGAATGGAGCATCTCCCTTATGAGGAAAGGCTGAGGGAGCTGGGTCTCTTCAGCTTGGAAAACAGGAGACTGAGGGGTGACCTAATTAATATTTATAAATATGTAAAGGGTGAGTGTAAGGAGGATGGAGCCTCTATGACATGCAGTGATAGGACAAGGGGCAATGGGTTCAAGCTGGAACATAGGAGGTTCCACTTGAATATGAGAAAAAGCTTCTTTACAGTGAGGGTGACAGAGCACTGGAACAGGCTGCCCAGAGAGGTTGTGGAGTCTCCTTCTCTGGAGACATTCAAAGCCCGCCTGGATGCGTTCCTGTGTGATCTGATCTAGGTGTTCCTGCTCCGACAGGGGGATTGGACTAGATGATCTTTCGAGGTCCCTTCCAATCCCTAACATTCTGTGTGATTCTGTGACATAGTAGACAAAATAAACATGAACCTGAGTGACATTGCAGTCACTTACCTGAGGGCATCTCAGTTGCAAGATCAGCTGTTTCGGAGCTGACCCAGCTCCGACAGACTGACATCTAGCAAAAAACACTTGGTTAGTTAATACAAGAGGATCTACCAATCGAGCTGGCGCTGCCCAGTCACAACCTCCACGTACAGTAGAAGGGGACAAAGTTCCTGTAGTGCGCACTGATCACGAAGCACAGGGGGGGTTTTCGGGAGATTCCTTTGACAGGAAAACCCCAAGACAGTGGCGTAACCCAACTCCCACCACCAGCTCTCCCGCGAGAGGCTGATGTGGCATGGGAGTTGCCAGGGCAACTGCGACCACACTCCCCTCCCAGTCCTTAAATTCTTACCGGAAGGGCAGAGAGCTCGCTCAGAGAGAAGCACCCTACAGCAGCAGAGGAGGCATCTCCTGTAGTGGGACGCTGAAGTTCTGCTGGGTCCAGAAACCTCATAAGGCAGCCGTAGGAGCAGAGCTAGCAGGCAGTGTTCCTCTGAGAAGGAGGGAAGAACTAAAGACCAGGAGAAGCCCGGACATCCTGCCTGACCCTCCAATCAGAATGGTAGGCACTTGTCTCATAGCTAAGGCTACAGCTCTGGCTAAGGGATCTGCACCATCTTCCCCTGCGATGGCCGATGCCTCTACGCAGACAGAGCTTCAGATGGCAAAGGCAGCCATACAGACCTTGGTTTGTGGGAGGTGGATAAACTGCTCTCCTGGGGTAGGATGGGAGACAAACCATCCTGCAATAGCTGTGCCCAGGTGGACCAGCTTCTAGAACAGGTGGCCAAATTGCAGGAGAAAGTGGCAAGACTGAGGAGTATTAGGGAGTGTGAGCAGGAGATAGATTGGTGGAGCCGCACCCTACCATCCCCGAGGCAAAGGCAGGAGGGAGAGGCCCCACATGAAGCAGAGGATCCCCTCCCCTCTTGCCAGCAGGGTGAAGGAAGGGACCTAAGAGAAAGGGGAGAATGGAAACAGGTCCCAGCCCGGGGGAAGAGGTGAATCCCCTCACAACCTTCCTCAATCCCCTCCCAACCTTCCTCACCCTCTCAATTGCCTTTACGCAATAGGTGTGGGGACTGGAACTAGAGGGCCAGGAAAACAAGGAGAAGGGTGAAGGTCCATCCAGTGGGTCGCCTAAACTGAGACAGTTGGCCCCACGCATTGTGACTGCCTCAGCTAAGAAAAAAAGGTGGGTAATTGTCATAGATTATTCCCTCTTGAAGGGAACAGAGGGCCCAATATGTCGACCAGACCCTTTACACAGGAAAGTCTGCTGCCTCCCTGGGGCCCAGGTTGAAGATGTCACCAGGAAGCTCCCTGGTCTGATACAGCCCTCTGATCACTACCCACTGTTGGTCATGCAGGTTGGAAGCGATGAGGTTGCGGAGAGAAGTACAGAAGCAATTAAAAGGGACTTCAGGGCACTGGGGTGATCGATTAGAGGATCAGGAGCAAAGGCAGTGTTCTCCTCAATCCCCACAGTGGCAGGGGTGAATACTGAGAGGATCAGGAGAGCACACCTCATCAACACCTGGCTCAGAGGCTGGTGCCAGAGGTACACTTTTGGTTTCTTTGATCATAGTGAGGCTTATGCGGCACGAGGCCTGCTAGTGACAGATGGAGTTCACCTGTCTCACAGGGGAGTGAGGATTCTCACTCGTAAGCTGTCAGGGCTCATCAAGAGGGCTTTAAACTAGGTTCAAAGGGGGAAAGGGGATTACCAGGCCCATTACAGACAGACCTAGGGGTGGCAAGCTGAGGGTAGGAGCGGATTTGGCAGTTCAGCTCAAGTGCATCTACACTAATGCACACAGTATGAGCAACAAGCAAGAGAACAGAACAGCTATGATCTAGTGGCCATCACAGAAACACGGTGGGACGAGTCTCATAGCTGGAGTGCTGCAATGGATGGCTGTAAACTCTTCAGAAGGGATAGGCAAAGAAGGAGAGGAGGTGGGGTGGCTCTATATGTTAGGGAGTGTTTTGATTGTATAGAAATTGATGATTGTGATGATAAATTTGAATGCTTATGGGTAAGAATGAGGGGAAAAGCTAACAAGGCTGATATCCTGCTGGGAGGGTGGCCTGTAACACAGCAGATGAGGCATTCTATAAGCAGCTGGCAGAAGCCTCGCGATCGCTCCCCCTTGTTCTTGTGGGAGACTTCAACTTGCCAGACATCTGCTGGAAATACAACACAGCAGAAAGGCAACAGTCTAGGATATTCTTGGAGTGTGTGGAAGATAACTTCCTGACACAGCTGGTAAGCGAGCCTACCAGGGGAGGTGCCTTGCTTGACATGCTGTTCACAAACAGAGAAGGACTGGTGAGAGATGTGGTGATCTCCCTGTACTCTGTGTTGTGGCCCTGTACTCGGCACTGGTGAGACCGCACCTTGAATCCTGTCTTCAGTTTTGGACCCCTCACTGCAAGAAGGACAATGAGGTGCTGGAGCAGGTCCAGAGAAGGGCAACAAAACTGGTGAAGGGTCTGGAGCACAGGTCTTATGAGGAGCGGCTGAGGGAGCTGAGGTTGTTTAGTCTAGAGAAGAGGAGGCTGAGATGAGACCTTATCACTCTCTATAGCTGTCTAAAAGGAGGTTGTAGTAACAAGTGATAGGATAAGAGGAAATGGCCTCAAGTTGCACCAGGGGAGGGTTAGGCTGGATATTAGGAAAAATTTCTTCACTGAAAGAGTGGTCAGGCATTGGAACAGGCTGCCTAGGGAAGTGGTGAAGTCACCATCCCTGAAGGTGTTCAAGAAACGTGTAGATGTGGTGCTTAGGGACATGGTTTAGTGAGTTAGGTGGTGTTGGGTTGGACTTGATGATCCTTGAGGTCTTTTCAAACCTTAATGATTCTATGATTCTATTTTTTTCCCAGGGGTGTGGGTGGGAGGGACAACAAAAAGAAAGATTAAAAAGAAAAAGAAAATAATGAGAAAAAAAAAGAAAAAGGAAAAAAAGAAAGTGAAAGAAAAGGAAAAAAAAAGAAAAAAGGAAACTGGACTGAGGGAGGAGAAAAGTGTTGATTTGGTTGTTATGTTCCTCTGAAAATCTCTGCAAATGACCCTAAGAACATAGATCTGTAATACATAGCAAAAAACAGCTGAGGCCAGGGAAATTCACGGAGACTAAATAATCTGCTGTTGTGTAGTCAAGTGGGGAACTATGACTTCAACTGAGAGAATTTCTGAAAGCAGATGAGATTTTGATAACTGTTATTTTTATACATTTCCAGCTGAAGTTTTGGAAGTTTAAGTGATCCAAAGAATCAATATCGGGATATTCTAGGATCAGAAAAGTCTGAGGATAGACTTGCCTGACTCATGTATTTTTGTTCTAAGATTAGGTCTTTCAGGAAATTTTTCAGACACTTTTGTCTGCCTTCCAGAATCACAAGGCCTTTTTTCAGTCATTGTCATGACTGTAGCAAAATAGCTGCATCAGCCATCACTTTAGAGAAGTGATGCATGCTTTCTGGATGAACTGCAAAAATGCTTGTTGTTGTTGACAACCACTTAACATCCAGAACGAATAGTTTTTCACACTGGAAACAAAAATATTAATTGTTTTAGATGTGAATACGTTTTTTTAACAAAAGATTGGACAGCTCTGTAGTCTGGGAAGCAGCTAAATAGTCTTTTGTTTTCTTTATACTAGACATGCATCGGGATCTGGCAAATGTATTTTATCTGTCACTGTAGCTAACAGAAAACTAGACTTTACTACATTTGGCTTCATGCCCTATGAACTAAGTTTCCACTCCCTTTTACCTATGTGTCTTACATAGCTTATAATCACACAAAAGGGATAAAAGGGTAAGGGGTTTGTGAGGATCTCACTGAAGGGTGAATGGGGTCCATTCCCACCAGAAATTTATAACCCTCTCTAAAATCTCTCCGAGTCTTATTTCCTTCCTTTTTTTAAACTGACACCAGTCCCAGCACACCAATAGCCCCAACAGGAATTAAGAGCTAGCATATTGCACCTGCAGTGACAGGATTTCCCTGAATAGCACCAACCTCCCAGCACTGAGAAAGTGGCAATTTAGTTTGAGCACAAAAGGGGACACACTGGATAGAGTTAAAAGATGTTTTACAAGGACAGCCATTTCTTTAACATGTAACATGTACATACTCTCATTTTGCTAATATTTTCTTGTTGATGATTACCGCATATTGTTTTGTACAATATTGTATATTTAAACTCCATTCTCTTACATGTGTGCATACAGACACATGCACATAGGTACAATTCCACTAAAAATTTCCTAAAAAAGTTGCAATTTACTAAAAAAGCAGTAAGACTGCCACTGATAAGGATTCACCTGAGGTTTCTAAGTTAGAAAAGCAGTTAGCTCCTGCTGTAGTAAACAGAGATAAAAAGACAGCATGAGAGAGTAGTTCTTAGATGGGATGACCCTAAACCCTGACCTCAGCGAAAAAGAGCAGAAAAAATAGAGATTGTCAGCATTTACTGTAGTGAAAGTATCCTCAGTGACTTTACACTAATGTTATGTACCTGACCTTATTGTAAAAATGCTCAGCTTTATGCTGGTCTAAGCCACTGCTGCTCATATGAGAGTGTTACGCCATTCAAAGATATTGTAGTAGTCCTGCAGGTAGCATAGAATTACTATTTTGTGTGATCAAAGATCTTACCCTACCCTCAGTGTTATACATCTGCTGCATCTGGTTCTAGGCTTTTTGTAACATCTGCAAGCTCTGTATGGGTATCACTGGAAACTTTTCACATGATGGTTAAGCAGTTTAGATATTAATAAAATACTTGCTTTGGGACACTGTACAGTGGAAAGAAGGGCTGCAAACTAACTACATGTCAAGAGAAATTGATCCATTTGGTAGAAACCTACTCACAGCCTAAGAATATCTTACATAGAAAAAACGTGTGACCCATGTTCTGCCGTTCTTCTGCCTAGAGATGTAAGCAGATCTAAGACAGTAATGAAGGACAGTTGAAACAGAAGTAATGAATTTTATATAGGAGTGGCACTATTTGTTTTAGCTGCTTCTTTTCCTTGGCTATAAAGGATTGCTTGGTTTTGTCTTTTGTCAAAATTCTCTAGAGTTTTTGAAATTTGCTCAAAGATCAGCTCTTCTCTACTGGCTTTCCCTAAGCAGAAGAGGTCAGCATCTGAAGGCAACTGTACAGACATCCATTAAAGAATAAAGAAGAAAACTCAAGGGAAAAAAAACAAAACAATACAAACCAAAACCATCTTAGGTCTAATTTACACTTCACCTCCAGTGTTCATAGACATGTAGCAAACAAGAGGAAAACATTCTTTTTTTCCTTTTGTTTCATTAGTATGAATGTGGGTGTGTAGGAGAATATCATGTCAAGGTTCTACATTTCCAACATTAAAGTGTGCAACAGGTTAAAAAGAAGAAAGGGGGAAAAAAACCTACAACAACACAGCAGAGGAGCATACACAAGGGGGAAAAGGCTGCAGAGCAGGAGAAAATGAAAAGTTCCGAGGCAACTGTCTGCAAAGATGTACAAATGGTAGGAAGAGCAGAGGTACAACTGAGCGAAGCAGAGTCCAAGGGTCCATGAAGCCACACCAGGCAGTACTAACGGCCATGGCTCCAGGCTCATCACTTTGCTGAGGTTTTAATAACCTGACATCTCTAGAGTATATATATCCGTCATTCTTCGACACCTCTAAGACAGTCCACCTGTGAACATTGATGGAACTGGTGTTTTACTGAGGAAATAAAAGCAGTATATAAAAATTCAAACCTAGGTTTCACTTTTTGGCGTATACAGTAGATGATTAGTCTTTATTAATTAATCTGGCCTTTCCTAAAACCACCAATGTATTTGATCAGATATTTTTCACTCTTTTCAGAAGAACAAGTAACATGCAGATATTTTAATAACCTCACATCTCAAGTGTATATATTTCCAGTACCTGTAAGCAGCATGATTCATCTGTCAGCCACTTAATTTCTTAACTTGAAGGGTGGTAAGCTATTTAAACAGAAGGGGAGAAATTCATGATGAGAAATGAAGAGGTCATTCTGTATTTAAGAACTTAGTTCACATCTCCTGTTTTTACTTGTTATATTTTCTTGTCCACGATAAAATTATAGACTACCTTCTGTCAAGCAGAAATTAAGATCATATGAGTAAGTATAACCAGGTAAAATGTAACCAGGCAGCTGATCTGTTTCTGTCATCTTCATAGCTTATGGGATTAAAGCATGACAAGCAGAAAAGTATAGGGATCATGGTTACACAGATCAATCTTCATTTGGGATTGTTCCTTTGATGTGATCCAAGTAAATTCCTTTTAAGAAGTAAGGATGTGGTTTCCACTTACAGTGATTAAGTGTAATATAGTTTGATTCAATATGTTACAATATAACTTTCTTTCCAGGTTCTTTTCTGAAGATTGAGGAAATTTCACACTTAAAAGACTCTGATCTCTGGGAACCTGTTTCTACAAACTTGTTGAATGGGTAAATTGGATGGGGGAAAGAGGTTACCAGTTTTCCTTTTTCAGAAATATCAGACAAATATTGTTATAAATAACTTTAAATATGCTGTATGCATATTTATGTATGTCCAGCCAAGAAGGTTAATAAAGCCCTACTTCTAATTTGTCTTTCTGAAGACTTGACAACTCCACTTCCCAGACTCCCAAAGGCATTGCTGGTAGGCGAGTGTGAAAAAAGACCCAAAAACCAGAGAGCATCAAAGTGGATTTGTTTGAACTTTTCCTCTGAAGTGAGCATGTCAGAACCACCGACAAGGTTAAGAATTTAAAAAGCTAGATTAAAAGTAAAATTAACTAACACCACTATTTTTTGAAATAAAGAAACAACAGGATGAGAGACAATATGTATAAAAATAATTTGTTATATCTTTCTCAGAGCACTGGAACAGGACTTGCTTCCAAACAAGGTTTCAGTACACCAGGCTGCTGACTATTAACTATTAAAATCATCTTCCATACTGCCTCTTCAAGCAAATTCATTTGTAGTCCAGCTAAATCTCATAGCATTTTGACAAATATAACCCTCATAAATTTTTCCTCTTCACACCTCTTCACTCATCCATAAGTTGAAGGTTTGTATTAACAAGTCACAGTATGGTGAAAGTCTCTGCACAGTTTAATCTCCAGTTTCAAATAACTCTTTACCATAAAATATTTGGTTGGTTACTGGCTTACTAGGTCACATTAGAATTTAATGGGAGGAGCTCTACTTTCTATGACAGCAAAAACTAATGAGGAAGAAAACAACAACTAAAAGGTTTAGAACCTTTCATCAAAGCTGGTTACCTGGAACTGAACATCTTTTCATGCCCAGTGACCCTGAAACTGAAAGCTTACATCGATACACAAATTTCACAGCACAAGATACATTAGAACATAAAGAGTAGACAGCCCATAAAGAAGTGGGCTTCTATATCACCACTTTTCCCTTCTTCCAGCAGAGAAAGATGTGCACTTTTTCTCTAAGTCTCTGGTGATTCCATGGAAATGTTTACACTTATGAAAAGTGTCTACAAATAGGAAAAAATGGAGATCTGATATTATCACACTTAGCATGACTAATCAAATAAGGTTCATTAATTTGCCCTTTCCAAATTGCACTGCACATATAGGTCTGATTGATGACTGTGGTGAACAGTTTGTGATTTACAGCATGATTAATGGAAACTGGTAGATTTCAGTCCATGCTCTTGCCAGATATGAAATAGTGCATGTGGTTGTATATGACTCCCTAGCTGAAGGCTTGACACTCAGGCAATTAAATGAGCCTGACAAGCATCTGGCCACTGCCATTGGAAATGGGTCTGCGCATGTCTACACAAATGAAATTATTCAAAAAAACAGTACACAAAATCTGTTGATTAGCACATAAATTTAGACTCTTCCTTTTCTCCCCCACCTAAATCAGGGAGATATCCAGATAGTTTTAAACTGGGGAGCCTTATATAATGCTCTTTAATAGCTCAAAGATATTAAATCTGCTAGAGTTGTCTACACTTGTCTAGTTTATGTAGGTACTCTCCTTTCCAATTTTCTCCCTATTTCAGCCTGCTTCTTAATTTCATTACTTTGTTGAGACAATGCTGGTATCTGGTAGTACATGTCCTTGTACTGAAGATCCTTACTCTAATGTTTGAGTGTTTTTCAAATAATATCAGTAATGGAAGCTCACAGGCCACATGAAATCTCTCATAATCTTTCAAAGTAAAACTCTGGTTGGAGTGAGAATAGAGCATAAGAGACAGAGCAAACAAAGGAAAAAGGAGTATTGTCAATTCGTTTTCTCAATTACAATCAAAGTCCATCTTTAGCTTACCTCCCCTATTGTTAATCTTTCGTCAATATCTTAGTCTTTTCTCCCCCTGCATACTTATTCTTTCTTAACTCTCAAATCTTTCCCTCCCTTAAGTTCTAACACTTTAAAGTTAGAAACTAATTCTTAATGTCCTCTCCCCATGATATCACTCTATTACCTGAGTCCCACACTGGCTTCTGACTTCCCTTCACAATCACTTTCTAAATCTTTATTCTTGTCTTCAAGAATCTATTTCTTCCTGTTTCTCTCTCACCTCTCTCTTATTTTGATGCCTGTGTGTATCTCATATCCTTTCAACTCAGAAGCATGAATTTCTTCAGCTCAGCTGTGAAATCTGTGCTGAAATAACATTCAGTCATGCCCTATATCTCAGCTTCTGAGATTCTGTAAAGAATATACAAAATTAAAAACAAGGTGTGCAATCCTCAGCCTTGTTATAACCAAACCACAGACAAAAACACATGGTAACTGGCTTTACCATAACAAAATTGAATATAGCTCCTGGTAGTATTTTAATTTCAACAAAACAAACCACATAAAAATATTGACGGCAAAGACTAGGAGACTGAAGCACACTATTCTTTGTCAACATACAGATCTTCCTCTCGTGCAAGCTTAGTGATGTATCACCCCTCTCACATCACTGCTTTCTGAATTTGTTTCCTAAAACGAAAGAAAATGGGACCAATGTCCTGGTCATCATTCCCATGGGATCTCTAATGAAACGGAGGCTTGTGTTACCTTCTGCAGCTGCTCAGGTGGTCTTTGGTCTGGATTAGAGGTTTCTGTTCTGACAGAGTAGAAAAAAAAAACCCACAAAACCACTCAGTGAAGCTGCAGCAAGGTCACATCGTCTTTCCAGAAGGCAGCAAGGGCAACCCCAGTGTTAAGGTAACAGGTGAAGGAAGAGATAAAACAGAAAATATGGGCTTTTTTAACAAATTTGAAGAAGGTAGCTTACTGAACTATGTAGTGTTCCTATATATCTCTTCATATCATCAGGTAAGTACATACACAAATTTATTTCGACATTTCAAGAGGTAAAAACACAGCTACTCCAAATATACGAGGGAAGCAGAAGGGTGATTTGTGAAAAAAAATTTAGTGTCATATCTCTATGTCTGTTCTATTATATACTTTCCAAATTTCAAATAATTATTTGAGGAAAAAGAAATGCAGACATTCAAAATTTGTGTTTTCTATTTCTTCCAGTTTTTCCCTTGTTTAGCCCACCTAATTCTGCCTTCCTTTGTGCAGGACTTTGAAGCCTTGCTACTTTTTTTTTTCAGCAAAAGCTTGGAAAAACACATGCATATACAAACAAATCTTAAAAACTTACCTCATAGAAAAATTGACCATGAAGACAAAGGCCATATTAAATAGAAAAAAAAGATTATAAATATATATGGAAGGGCCAATATGTTGCCTTGTCGGGTGCGGATACAGCTCTGCCCAAAATGCAGGAATAACACAGGAAGACACAAGGGATTGTGCAGTTTAAAACACAAAGTACTAAAGTCCTCTTTTCGTCTCTTCAACATTTCAAGTCTGTCCAGCAGTGGAGGCCCCCCCATATGAATGTTCAGCATGCTACTGTCCTAGCAAGGCAAGTTTACTTCCCAGGGCAGTATGAAGATAAGCATCAGTCCCATAATTTGACTTTGAGTAAATCTCAGAATCTCTGCAGCTGTGTATGATGTGTCTGCTGAAGCATGCTTCCTCTGTTAGCTGGTGAAGGAAGCAGACTGGATCATATAGGATTAACCCTGTCCTTTGCCCATGCTGCACAACAAAGAGTAAGTCCCAGGAGACAGCATGGTCCCAAGCCATTCCTGGGGTGTTCAGTCATCACATCGCTGGTATAGGCAGCTGAACTTGGGAGCTGGAACAGCTCTGGAGTCACACACTGTGGACATCTGTTCACCCCATGCCCACCTTTAAAGATGGGAATTATTTTTTTCTAATGAGGCAACTTATTTTCAAGGGTAGATGGAGAGAACTGCTTTCTGGAAATGAAAGTATCTAGTAATTAACAACTTTTCTCACTACTAAATTCTAGTGGGCTGGACCTATGTCATAGTTTTAAAAGGAAAAGGCACTAGACAGCCTTTTGTTTAAGAAAACCTTGTGGGCTGAGGCAAGGACAGGCGGGGTTTTCATTCACCACTTCTGGTCACCGGCAAGAAAATGATGCGACTTGGTAAAACAAAATAAACAAAACCCCCAATTTTTTAACTATTTACAATCAAAAACAAAAGCAAGATAATGAGAGAGAGCTTAGAAAGGCACTTATCCCCCACCCCTCCCTTCTTCCCAAGGCCCAAAGGCTTTGCTCTGCACCTTCTCCACTCCCCCACCCCCCTCCCCAGTGGCGCAGGGGGGCAGGTAATGGCTGTTGCAGTCAGTCTGCTGCTTCTTCCTCTTCAGGGGACGGCTCCTCACAGTCTTTCTCCGCTCCAGCATGGGGTCCCTTCTCACAGGAGAGTCCTTCACAAGCTGCTCCAACGTAAGTCCTTCCCACACAGGGTCACAGACCCCTGATGACTGCTTGGCTCTGGCATGGATTTTCCTCAAAATTCACAGCCTCCTTTGGGCATAGCTACTTCAACTTCTCATGGCCTCCATGCTGCAGAGGAATCTCTTGTTCTGAGGCATCTCCTTCCTCTTCTTTCTTTTCACTGACCAACTTGTCTGTGTACTCGTCTCTCTCAGGTGCCACTTCTCTCTCCACCGCAAATTCTTTCATCAGCTCCCAAGAAAACGGACTCTCGGACAAGCCATGCTGGAAGCTTGGGCTATGGCAGGTCAGCTTACAGGAGAAGTCTGACAGGCAGCTGGATGGCCTGACTAGTCCACCCAGGCTGGGCCCTGCCTGGCGCCGCACCCCACGTGTTCTGTACCCCCTCTTATATCTGTCGTTCAGAGGCACAGATTGGCTCAGCCATGACCAGGAGTGGGTCCAGCCTGGAGCGGGGGAAACTTCCAGCAGTTTCTCACAGGGGCTAGATCAGTGCTACTCCTTCCCCCAATTCCCTCCAGCTACTGAAACCTTGGAGCTGGGGGGTGGGGGTGAACTCTTAGCAGTCCCTTACAGGAACCACCACTGTAACCCCTCCCTTGCTGCCAGAGCAGACTCGGAGCTAGGGGAACTCTTAGCAGTTACTTACAGGTGCAACCACTGCAGCCCCTCCCTTGCCGCCATCAGACTTGGAGTCATGGGAAACCTTTATCAGTTACTTACTGGAGCTGTTACTTATGGCCCCTCCCTGCTACCAAACAAGACCACCATACAAAACCACAACAACCTGTTAACCTGAGGAGAAGATTTTAAATGTCATTATCAATCCTTTGTATCATCATTCCTGCAGGCATTCATTAACACAATATCTTGAGGACATGCGCTTGCAGAAATAATTTGTCTGTGTCTTACACTC
The DNA here is from genome assembly GCA_011057875.1 of Pterocles orientalis. Taxonomy (NCBI): domain Eukaryota; kingdom Metazoa; phylum Chordata; class Aves; order Pterocliformes; family Pteroclidae; genus Pterocles; species Pterocles orientalis. Next base: position 479,996 of record WKFP01014229.1, read on the forward strand.
AAATTCAATACACTTTTTCCTTCACGTTGTTTTTTGTGATTCACGATGAGCAAAGATTGAAAAAGACTGAAGAATACAGAATTTCTTTTTTCAGAAGCTGAAAAGGCTAATACCTCAAAGTGACCCGCTGTAGCACTTCATGAAAATCAGATTTCAGTTGTCTTTGACCAGATTGCAGGAAGACAGAATCGAAAATGTTCAGAGTAGCAATTTAGAATAAACTACGCTGGAAACAAATGTGACGGGAACAATTTTAATGAAAAGGAGAAAGACTAGAAAACTCAGGTTCCGTTTTCAGAGTCTCTGAAGTCTCCAAATGAGATATTTGCTGCCTCAATAACAAATGCAAGAGCTGCAATTTCAAAAGAAGGTGTAACAAGGGAAGAATGAAGATTGGCCTGACAAAAATCACTAGGCAAAACCACAAACTACTCATGCAGAGGAGTTACCCTACTGACCAATGCCACTTGTTTATAATCATATATTCCTTTTTCTGGTTCTACTTACCTGGGGGTTTTATTGTTATTTTGTTTTACTTATTTCCCCTCTTAAACTTTAGTTCTTATGGATAGGGACTCTCTTTTTCCATTCATGTATATTCAGTGTCTTGCTCGCTAGGGGAGTGGTATAGGATTGCAGATTTTAAGTGCTGTCACAGAACAAAAAAGAATCTATATAAATTGCACAGCCTAACTTGGCCTAAGTGGAAGTTACTGTGTTGATGTTTGTTGAAATAACGAAGGGACTCCGTGCTGATTTCATGATTTCTGTTGCAAATCTCTCAACCTGTACGAGATACATATTTATGTATTATTGTCACGATTATTGTTAATGCTATTGTTTTAATCACTTGCAGTAGTAGTTGTTGTTGTTGCTATTATTGTTATTACTTATGTATTTAATATTATCAGCATGATTTGGCCCAAATAAATGACCAGATTGCTGAACTAATAGTTGCTGAAAAAAATAACAAAAAAAAAATCAAAAATTCAGCTATTTTCTCCAGTTCCGTGAATCTTTATTTAGATGAGTGTGATTCCCTGGAAAAAAAGGCATAGTACTATATTTGGGTCTTACTGCAGAAGAGAACAGATCAGAAAAAACAAATGAGGGATAGAATGAAACGTGAGCTAGAACACCATATGTGAAACTAAAGCAACCTTACATAGGTAGCCACATCACTGTGGCATGATTTGCCTCTGATATTCTCTTGAAACTGGTGACAGCTAATCCTCTTCCATTAGATACATTTCCATATTTTGTAGAGGCCAGGTCTCCATACTTTTACAAAGGGTACGCTCAAAACATACCTATACTTTCGTTCAGTTGAATATTTAATTGTATAAACACCAAGCAGAAAACCTCCAGCTCTGACATGATATTATTAATATTTTTGTTTTTCTTCCACATTATTATTTGGAAACATAAATTCAAAATATGAATCAGGATAGGAAAAAGAAAAACAACAATTACAATTGTTTTTGAGAAAGATAACATTTTTCTTAAGGGGTGATTCTTATTTTGATGATCTGTGTAATGGCATAGCTATTGCTGAAAAAAGCAACAACAAGCATTCATTGTCTTTACAAAATTTAAATTGACAGTGCGTAAATACTTTAATAACCATATCCACAGAAGAAAAACATGAGTAGAATAAGAGTACGGTATAAGAAAAGATACTGTGTAGGAGGTCTCATTAAGATATCTGTGAGATGAACGCATAAAAACAGCAGGGCCACTGATAATTCATGTTTGAGAAATGGTGAGCTATTTTCCAAGAAAAAAAAAAGAAAATTAATAATTTCTTTTTAAGTACTTGCTTATTAAAGAGCTGGCAGAATGGGTAAAAAGCCAGAAGTGATGTCTTGTTTGAAGAGCTGAAATCTGTCACATAATCATTCCTCATAGTTTTACCTGGTTGTACATATGCAGGAGCAAACTCACTCACACCACCTAACAAAGTTCCTGCTATCAGTTCTCATTCCCTTCAGACGTATGGGAACCTTTGGGTATTAAGTCATATAAATAATGAATGAAGAAAGCACTGAAGCAAATAAAAGGGGCTGGCAAGGAAGTAAATAAATGAATCCCACCCTGAGTATTTCGTTACCAAAACAAAGACCAGAGAAGATACCGTAAAAGAAAAACACTTTATCTAGCTCTTGACATCAGAGAATTGCTACCTTTGATTTTAAATTTCTACATGTTTTGTGCTTTTGAATTAGATTTTTAAAACGTCTTTGTTAAGGCACATGGATCTTGAAATATGTATGCAAACCAGAAAACACTGCACTGGCCTGAGCTTTGCTCAGGTAATTCATTGCCTACCCACTGAGACATCTTCTTTCTCCAGGCTCCGTCTGAACACTGCCCTTCTGCCTTTCCGCTCTTTTGACACACATTATTTTTCGTCCGCAGTCACTGGTCTCCATCCCGCCTAGTGCTGCTGACCGATCTCTCCACCCTTGCTAATATGATGTAATGTTACTTGGCTATACTCCCCCATGTAGTGTTCCTTTGTCTCTTTTGAAGCAGGCTGCCAACAACACAGTATGAGTAATAAAGATCAGAATATGCTCTTACATGGCTTTAGTTATTGGTTTTTTTGGTTCATTTAGCTATCACCTTATAAAAATAATAAATTCTAAAAAAAGCAAGCCAAACTATATAAAAGAACTAGACACATTCTTCTGTTTATTTTCTGAGATTTCTAAAACAAAATAATAATTTATCAATGCTTGGGATAATTCTTATGAGTCAAATAACATCAATGAAAACCACTGTGTCCGTCAGGGGAAGACCTATGTCTCATATATACATTCCTGTTAACTATTTTTTCTGCATAAAATAGAGATAAATTAATAGGGACTATGCTGGCATAATTTTACAGGGTTTTTTTTACACAGTTACTGTAATTAATGTTGAATATTTAATGTTCTTTTCCCTCATGTCTGGTAAGCACAGAAAACTGTCTTGGGCTGCCCACATTTTACATGTGATTTCAGAGCAGAGTGAAAAAAAACGAAGCAGTGAAACTGAGTTCCTACCTTATAAACTGGTTTTAACTAAAAAGATTAACACAATATTAAAAGTTCTGAAGAAGGCAGATACTATGGAAACTTAACCTTTCCACTTAGAAATACAGAGGTGAGGGAAAAACATCTATTGTTCCAGGGAATACAGAAATAAAAGGGATACCAACTGTTCCCAAGCTCCACTTGCCTCCTGTTAGAAAATCTGAAAGTTGAAAAACATGTAGTCTATAAATATCTCTAACAGAGACATTACACCTGCCTACCTATCCATACTAATGTATTCATACAGGAAACAATTTCAAGTTAGAGATACAAGCTTTCAGAACCTCTAATAAGGTAGTTTTTATTCAACATCTGCAAGAGTTTAAGGAGGGTTGCATTTTAAAATGAAAATAATTTTCATTTTCTAACCAAACAGGAAATAAAAAAATATAGTAAAAAAATTGCAGGACTTTTCTAAATGTGCTTCAGATGTAACTGTATATTCACAATTATAAGCAAGGGTTTTGTTTAAAGAAGATTAAATTTGGAAAAAAAAATCTGTCTTTCTGTCCCTGCAAATTACCGAAAGCAAAAAAAATAAAGCAATTTCCAACCATCCTATGTAGTCCATAAGGCATATTTCTAACACTTCCAGTCTTCACAAGGAATGTCTTTTCTCCTCCAAATGATAAGGAAGTTGTGTATGCCCAATATTTATATTGCACTATAACCTGGCACACAGTAAAACTGCTTGCATATTCACCACTGTTATCACCCCACAGAGCTGAATATTTGACCAGTCTGTGTAGGACCTTGTGTTCTATAATCCTTAATTTGTTAATAAAGAAAGTCTATGACAATCTTTGAGAGGGAAATTCACTGTTGGTGCACTACTGGGAGCCTCTACACCTCAAGTGGATGGTTAAACAGGCATTCACAGCAGACAGTGTGTCAAGCCCAAGGCCACCAAATGTGGCAAAGAAGAAGTACCAGAAGGAAAGGTACAGGCTTCGTCAAGTGTTTCAGAAGGATGACCTGTTTGTAAAATGGAGACTGAAGAACCCAAAATCTCACATCTTCCTGTTCATTCTGCAATGCAGACAAATTTTAAAACTCCTGGAAGTAAAATCTTTCTTGCATTTGTTCTTGTGTCTCAAATTTTGACAATTTCATTGTTAAATCTTCTCACCAAATGCTACCAATCTTGTGTATATCAAAATGAGTATGTGAAAATGTCCTGCACAGAAGTGCAAAACATCTAGATGATTCAGACTGTAGTGAGCATGTGATTTGTCATTTGGTAAGAAGCAGGACTGAAGGACCCAACAACTATATGTCTTATGGTATATTGCAATTAATCAAGCAGTTAAAGAGATGAATGTATGCACAAACAAGATCAAATATATAAAATCTTTAGGTCAGAATTCCAGAAAAATCAACTTTCTTCTGTAAACTGCCATAAGCTTATTCAAAACGTAAAAAGATTTTGTCTTGACATTTTACAGTCAGCCTTGGTGATGGTCTAATTGTTCTAAGAAAATCATGATGGGGAAGACTGCTAGGTCCTGTCTCCTTCATTGTGAAAATAAAGATATTGCTCAATATTCTTGCATAAGTACTTTTTATAACTCCTTCAACCAAAAATTTTAATTTTATTTTTGAAGAATTACTAGAATAGCACAACAGTTAGGATAATTGAATTATTATTTCAGTTTCACTTTTCCTTGGAAAACAAACACTGAAATCAGGTGAAATATTGCTAAAGTTATTCCTGAAATTCTTTTTTCATTTGAATATGTTCATTTAAATGTCATCATATCATAAAAATTACCTATTCTTCAATCACTATCACATTGAAGCCAGGAGCTGCAGTAGAAAACAACCAAAACTTTCTGATCCCTTGGGTTTTCTGGGTTTTGACTCTCGAGGGAGTTGAGAATTTTACTGTTGTTAGGGAGGATGTTGGTTTGTTTTTGTTTTTAAAAGTAGCAGCTGCTTGAAATGTATTTTATTATTTTTTTCATACACTAAAGGCCTCTGTTCTGTACAGCAATCCCCAGGCAGTAGCCCTTACAATTGCATGAAGTCAATAGGATTGTCTGAACGCACAAAGGTGTAGAGCCTCTATTTTTACATTATCATAGACTAACAAAGCAGCTTGGACAATTAAGCATTTTTCTCAATATCTGAAGTAAATAGTAGGGTGAAGAGACGTGGCAGACTATAAAGTAGCCTTCTCCATTTAACAAAGGCAAAATCAATGAATTCTTAAACATGATTGACCTTATCCCTTTAATTTTTTTGTTGCAGAAGATCATATAATCAGAAAAGATATTTCTGTTTTTCAGAAGTTTGTGTATTTAGTCCAGCTGGGAATGCCTGGCAGTTACTAAGTTGGAAAAAAAAGTGCACTAACACGTAATGTTTCATGGTGAGCTGAAATGCAACTTTGAAAACTGATTTGACATTTGTGACTTCCCTGTGTTGCAAAGGCAGAATTTGTTGCAGACATAAAAACGCTTGGTATATGCATCTGGAGGAAGTTGTGCACAGTTCTTCGAAGCACCCCTTGTAGTTGATAATGGAGAGCTGTTGGCAGTGATTAGAGAGGCAGATGCTTACCTGTGCTCCTACAGTATGCAGTCTTGGCTTGATGACAAGGTGAGAAGAAGGACAAGCCATCACAGAGCGGGGGCAATTGGCAGCTGGTACCCTACTGGGGAAGGGTAAATGGGTCACCTAGGGCTTCTTGCTCATCTGTAGCAGAGTCATCAATCCATGCCAGAATATGTACTTTTCAGAAAATAAAGCAATTCTTTACACAGGAAAATGGAAAGAAATTAAAGTGTTGATAATTTAAACAGAATTAAGCAAATCAGTTTGCATCTTGGCATTTGATATATTGCAGATTGTAAAATAAAATTGCATCTATGCTTATCTGTCTACTTAGTGAACACAGGGCTTGTCAAGCCAAGTGGCAGGTGTTTCACTGGCAATGTTCAATGTCAACTGAATTCTGCTGAAACTCCATAGAGGGCACTTCCCTACAAAGTGTTTCTTCATGGCTTTCTCTTGTCCAAGATGCAGGGCAGGTTATTTCCTCCTTTTTATGAAAATGGATTCTAATCCATGAGTTGTTCATCACGACTCACTGATAGTGTGGAAGGTCAAAAGCAAGAAAGTATAGAGTGAAACAGACAACAAAGAACCCACTTACAGGGAAAAACCCCCAAACAAACAACAAGAAAAAATAAACAGAACACCTGAAACCTTTCCCCATAGAGGCGTTTCTTCCTGTTGTCCTGCTGTGGTAGGATGCGTTTGCACCAAAGGTACTGTGACAGATCTCGATATTCTGAAGCTGAAAGATCAGTGACAAATAAGAACATCTGGGGCATGCAAACATACTTATTTCATGCTTAGCCAGCTAGTTTATTCAGAAGTTCACTGTCAATTTTAACATTAGCAGCAAGATTTTATTAAGCATTTTTAAAATCTCAGAGTACCAAATGCAGAGGTACTCTGTGGTTCAAATACATTTAAAACTGAATGACAGCGGAAACATTAGGCAAGAGGAACATATTAGGTGTCATTTTCCTTGTCCTTGGCTGAGGATGAAACCACCTCAAGCATTGGTATTCAATGTGCGTTTAATTCTGAGAATGGCCAAGCATGGATACTGAGACAGATGTCATTTGAATAAATGAACAAAGAGCTTGTGATGCACAGGTTGGATAACGTGACAGCACAAAGACCATTAATTTGTCATATCCATGAGCTTGTTTCATGCCCTCCTCATTGGAAAAAAAGACCAGGTGTTTTGATCAAAAGACTAGAGTCTTTTGGCATGTCATAAGCATTTGTGAAGTCCAGAAATTTGATACATCTGTTAAGTTTTGCTGAACGTAATTTTCATAAAAAAGGAGCTTCCTCCATAATTTGGTCTCAGAAAGTAAACCTTCACTGGAAACCAGTGCACTTTTCAGGCTGCTCAGCACTTCTAATCATATTCACTGGACAATTATGCATTCTGGTACCTTAAAGGATCTGGACAACATTGGTATTGGCCAATGGATTAGTGAGTTGTGAAGGTTTTCTTCCTAGCAAAATTAAAATCTTAGATATCTCTAAGGCCTTTGGAAAATTGTCCTTAGATCATCCAGGATATCATTAATTTCCTGGATCTGTCAGCGGTTACGATGATCAGGATCTGAAGTCTGACGTAAACATAATAAACTTATCTCGATGTTGTGTCATCAGCTGGAGAAAGTGTCTAAACATTGGTGAAATTTACAACATGGAGAAGGAAACATTGTATCTTGTCATTAATGATGAGAAAAGCAACACATAAAATCCAATGATTACTCTTTGTATGATTTTTCTGAATATCCTGAAGCAGCACTGTAGCTGTTATAATCATTCACATAAACTTATGACTGGATCAGTATCAGCATCATTTGCTCTTGACAGTTAACACATGAAGGCTTGTGCCTAGCTTACAGTTAGAATACCCCAGACCATATGACTTTGCAAAAGCTGGAAGATGCCACTTCAATGAAAAACACAGTTCATTACAGGAAATGACAATGGCAATCAAAAATTACAGGTTTTGTATCTTATTGGATGTCTACTCTAGGTTTCCTAAGTGATCCTCAGAGGGTTCCGTTTAGCCACTGTCTTCCTATACCCATTAGCCTTTTTTCGCATCTTCAATGTTAAGAACTTCCAAAATTGTTCAAAGCTAGCATTGATCAAAATGATGAGGTATGCATCACTTGTGAAAATGACTCAAGCACATAATAGTACCCAAACCAGAACCAAAAAAGTAGTAAAAGAGAATATTTTTCTACAGGCTTCTGCCTTATTTTCACTTAATCAGTTTTGATTAGCTTCTTCCTCTTATACTAGTGTGAATGAAAACTTAGGTTGTAATGCTGCAAAGGTTGAATCTTTTTATGTACCTAAGACTGTCTAATGAGATTGCAGGAAACACACAAACAAGCATATGGATGTCTTTCTTGTTTATGTTCCAGAACAACTATGACTTATGCTATCATAAAAAGAGACTGAGAATGAAATACATTTTTTCTCACTTTGAACAAGTGAAAATGTACGTTCCTATATTTGGAAAGATCAACCCTGACATTCATCCTAACGAATAAATAAAAATTAATCCAATGCATAAGGTCTTTAAAGTATCCTTAAGAGGGAGAATATTTACATTGCATCAATTATATTTTATGAATTTGGCATAGCAGTTTTCATATAATCCTTCTTCTCCACCTTTCAGTGCTCAGGCCACAGCCATGTAAGTGGATGGTTCTGGACAATTTAAAGCGAACACATTGGTGTCAATCATCTCTCCTAAAAAAGTGGAGGTTTTTTGGGTAACTGAAATTTACCATCTCTTCAATAAACATTAATCCTTGTAATGAGCAATACTTCTCTAATCACTCACAAGATCTCCTATCACAAGGTTTTTGATTAAAAAAAATGTAAAATAAAAACATACATTGTTAACAATCATGGAAAGGGAGCATCAGCTTTCCATAAGACTCATTCCTCTTCATAGTTATAGTAATATCTTAGAATAACCAGGGCTTATCAAAGCCCCTGCTAATGCTCTTCTCAGATATTTTTTCACTGATATAGAATATTTCATATTAGTTGTTTCAAGGTTATAGAGAACACAGCACAGATTTCATAGTCACCTCAGAATTCCTGATTCCCCCAAACCTCTGACTTAGATTCAGCACAAATCTGGGTGTATGACAAGCATGATTTTTAAAGTGAGACAGTTCTGCAATTCTTTACTATTTTGCACAAATTCCACACTCTGTGTCGATTTACTTTCTGTGTGAAAAGTGTCAGTATTTTTGAGGGTCATTCATCTATCCAAAATATAAGGGTAGATATGTATGTATAGTCTTAACAAAAGCCAGTCTTTCTTGGCAATTACTGCACTATGTTTGATCCCAGTATCATATACGTCTTGTCTTACATCACTGGCTATGACATAAAAAAGGAATACTGCGGCTTGGCTTTTTACTGCCACACATGAAATCCCACTATAATTAATTAGTGTTGTTATAGCAACACCTTTTAAAAAATTGCTTGACACCCAAGGGAAGGAGTGACATAGGGGTGAACTGTATGAGAAATAATTTTGTAAATTTCATTCTCAAACTCCCTGACTTCATTGCTTTTTTTTTGTTAAAATAATTTTTCCCTTTAAATTGGTTCCCTGCTGTATTGAAGCCATTGAGCAGTTGAATATCAGCAGTAATCCTACATTGGTCTTGCTCATGTGAATTCTGAGGGGCTCATACTAAAATTTGCTATCAAGAAGTACAAATGCAGCACATCTTTTATTTCAGTATATTTTTTTTATTATTATTATTATTATTATTTATGGTGATTGCACACAGGACAGGAACTTCTTGCTGTAGTTCACTATCAGTAATGATACCTCCCACTTACATGGACAGTATTAAAGAATAGAGGTTTTCTTTGAAATCAAAGCTTCTGTCCTAGCAAAAGGTTTCCACTGTTCATCATTTGCTGTCATGGAAAATTTTTTAGCTCTCATTCATTATGAGAGAGTAAATATAGCTTTGAATATTAAGAAAAAAATAAATTGAAGGACAGGCTTTATACCAGTTTTGGCAAAGGAGGTTCCATCTTTTTATTCAGGCCACTAAGGAATGACAAACAACATTGAGTCGCTGCTTTTAGCTGTCAAACAGAGCTTTGTGTAAAGGAAAGTTTTCCAACTACCACAGTTGGTAGTTTATTACTGGGGTGAAAAAACATACCTGTGTGAATGATCTCTTCAATGTTGTAAAAGCCTCAGCCTGCTGCTGCTGGGGGAGGATGGTAAGGATGCCACTTGCATGCAGTGTGAGCAGCTGGACGAGCTGCTCAACCTGGTGGTGGAGCTTAGGGAGGAGGTAGATAGACTGAAGACCATCAGAGAGTGTGAGCGGGAGATTGACTGTTGGAGTGACTCTCTGCGAGAAAGGCGGAGAGATTGCACTTCCCAAACTGAGTGAGTAATGGACCCTGTCTCTCACCATAGTCAAACAGGGAGAGACAGTTTGAAAGGAGAAGAGGAATGGCAGCTGTTTTCAGCCGGGCGTCTCAAGCAACCCCCATCCTGACCTAGCTCGGTTCCCCTGGTCCCTCTCTGTAACAGGTATGAAGCCCTGAAAACAGAGGGGGTGGTAAGTGATGATGACGTGGAAGCACTGCCACCAAGCTTGCCCAAGGTGAGGCGGTCGGCTCCACATTTGAAGACTGCCTCCTCCAAGAAAGAAAGGAGGGTGATAGCTGTAGGTGACTCTCTTCTGAGAGGAACAGAGGGTCCAATATGTCGGCCTGACCCTACCCGTAGGGAGGTGTGCTGCCTTCCTGCGGCCCGGGTCAGGGATATTTCTAGAAAACTCCCCGGCCTTATCCTCCCCTCTGATTATTACCCTTTATTGATGGTTCAGGCCGGCAGTGATGGGATTGCTGATAGAAGCCTGAGGATTATAAAAAATGATTTTAGGAGACTGGGGAAGTTAGTTGATGGAGCGGGCATACAAGTAGTCTTTGTCAGTATTCCTTTGGTGGCAGGGACAAACACTGAGATGACCAGGAAAAGCCAACTTATAAATGCATGGCTGAGAGGCTGGTGCAAACGCAAAAATTTTGGATTCTTTGATCACGGGGCAGTCTGCTCGGCACCTGGCCTGAGGTCTGCTGATGGGAATTGCCTGTCTCCAAAAGGGAAACGGGTACCTGCCCAGGAGCTGACGGGACTTGTAGAGAGAGCTTTAAACTAGATAGGAAGGGGGAAGGGGATAAAGCCAGGCCCGCTAGACATCAGCCTGGGGAAGTGGTATTGGGATTAGGAGAGAAGCGAGGGGCTCAGATGATGTGCGTCTACACTAATGCACGCAGCATGGGCAACAAGCAAGAAGAGTTGGAAGCCATTGTGCGACAGGCAAACTATGACCTAGTTGCCATAACGGAAACGTGGTGGGATTGCTCCCATGACTGGAGCACTGCAATAGATGGCTACAAACTCTTCAAGAAGGATAGGCAAGGAAGGAGTGGTGGCGGTGTGGCTCTCTACGTTAGGGAATGCTTTTCTGCTACTGAGATTGTGACTGGGGATGATAACATTGAATCCCTATGGGTAAAGGTCAGAGGAAGGGCTGACAAGGCAGACATCCTGGTGGGCATCTGTTATAGACCTCCAAACCAGGATTAAGAGATAGACAAGGTATTCTATAAGCAACTGGCACAGGCTGCACGATCGCCAGCCCTTGTCCTCATTGGGAACTTCAACTTCCCTGACATATGTTGGGAGCACAGCACAGCACAGAAGAAGCAGTCTAGGAGGTTTCTGGAATGCATAGAGGATAACTTCCTGATGCAGCTGGTCAGAGAGCCCATGAGAGGAACTGCCCTGCTAGACCTGCTGTTCACAAACAGGGAAGGTCTGGTGGGAGATGTGGAGGTTGGGGGCTGTCTTGGACAGAGTGACCATGAAATAATAGATTTCTCAATTCATGGTGGAGCCTGGAGGAGGAATAGTAAAACTGCTACCTTGGACTTCCAGAGGGCAGACTTTGAATTGTTCAAGAGACTAATAGGGGGAGTCCTCTGGCATTCAGTCTTAGCGAGTAAAGGGGTCCAAGAGAGTTGGTTGCTCTTCAAGAAGGAAGTCTTAAGGGCGCAGGAGCAGGCAGTCTGCCTGAGCTGCAAAATGAGCCAGCAGAGAAGAAGACCGGCGTGGATGAATAGGGAGCTATTCTTGAGGCTCCAGGAGAAAAAGAGAATCTACCACCTGTGGAAGGAGGGACAGGCAACTCAGAATGAATACAAGGAAGTCATTAGGATGTGTAGAGGTGAAATCAGAAAGGCAAAGGCCCAGTTTGAATTTAACCTGGCCACTGGGGTGAAAAGGAATAAGAAACTCTTTTATAAATACAGAGAAGGACAAAGGAGAATATCCACTCTTTGCTGGATGAGGCTGGGAATGTGACCACTGAGGATAAGGAAAAGGCGGAGGTTCTGAATGCCTTCTTTATGTCTGTCTTTAAAAGTCAGACCAGTTATCCTCAGGGTACTCCTCTCTCTGACCTGGTAGCCTCAGCTGGGCAGCACACTAACCCTCCTGTGATTCTGGAAGAAACAGTCAGAGACTTACTACTCCAACTGGACTGCCACAAGTCCATGGGGCCAGATGAGATCCACCCGAGAGTGCTGAGGGAACTGGCGGAAGTGATAGCCGAGCTGCTTTCCATCATCTATCAGCGCTCCTTGTTGACTGGTGAGGTCCCAGAAGACTGGAGGCTTGCCAGTGTGACTCCCATTTACAAGAAAGGTCATAAGGAGGATCCAGGAACTACAGGCCTGTTAGCCTGACCTCGGTTCCAGGGGAGGTTATGGAGCAGATTGTCTTGAGGGAGATCATGTGACATGTGCGGGATGACTGGGGGATCAGGCCTAGCCAGGATGGGTTAATGAAGGGCAGGTCCTGTTTGACCAACCTGATCTCCTTCTATGATCTAGTGACTGATCTGGTGGATGAGGGAAAGGCTGTTGATGTGGACTACCTAGACTTCAGCAAAGCCTTTGACACTGTCTCCCACAGTATTCTCCTGCAGAAGTTGGCAGCCCGTGGCTTGGATGGATACACTCTTGGCTGGGTAAGGAGCTGGCTGGAGGGCCAGGCTCAGAGAGTGGTGGTGAATGGAGTTAAATCCAGCTGGCGACCGGTCATGAGTGGTGTTCCCCAGGGGTCGGTGCTGGGGCCTGTCCTCTTCAATATCTTTATTGATGACCTGGATGAGGGCATCGAGTGCACCCTCAGTAAGTTCGCAGATGAGACCAAATTGGCTGGGAGTGTGGATCTGCCTGGGGGTAGCGAGGCCCTACAGAGGGACCTGGACAGGCTGGAGAGCTGGGCTGAAGCCAATGGAATGAGGTTCAACAAGACCAAATGCCGGGTCCTGCACTTCGGCTACAACAACCCTGGGCAACGCTACAGGCTTGGGGTGGAGTGGCTGGAAGACTGCATAGAGGAAATGGACCTGGGGGTATTGATTGATGCTCGGCTGAACATGAGCCGACAGTGTGCCCAGGTGGCCAAGAAGACCAATGGCATCCTGGCTTGCATCAGAAACAGTGTTGCCAGCAGGAGCAGAGAGGTGGTTGTTCCCCTGTACTCAGCACTAGTGAGGCCGCACCTCGAGTACTGTGCCCAGTTTTGGGCCCCTCACTGCAAGAAAGACATTGAGGCTCTGGAGCATGTTCAGAGGAGGGCAACAAAACTGGTGAGGGGTCTGGAGCACAGGCCATATGAGGAGAGGCTAAAGGAGCTGGGAATGTTCAGCCTGGAGAAGAGGAGGCTCAGGGGAGATCCCATTGCTCTCTATAACTTCCTGAAGGGAGGTTGTAGTGAGCTGGGGGTCGGCCTCTTCTCTCGTATCATTAGTGATAGGACCAGAGGAATGGTTTCAAGCTACGGCAGGGGAGATTCAAGCTGGACATTAGGAAGTATTACTTCTCAGAAAGGGTGGTCAGGCACTGGAATGGACTGCCCAGAGAGGTGGTGGAGTCACCGGCCCTGGGTGTGTTCAAGGAAAGACTGGATGTTGTGTTGAGGGACATGGTTTAGTGGGAGCTATTGATAATAGATGAACGGTTGGACTGGATGATCTTTCAGGTCTTTTCCAACCTTGGTGATTCTATGATTCTGTGATTCTATGACTAAGTTCTGTTGGGACAAGACATCTCCTATCACCACAAACCAGGTGAGCTGCTCAAAAGCCTACTGCTGGCACAACAGTTTATACAATGCTACAAAGCAGGCAGTTCCCATAGAGTCCCATTCCTTTCCCCTTTACATCTACTTGCACACTCACAATGTATCAGTCTGTTCATTCTTTCCAGCTGGAGCTGACACACTCAGGCAGCAGACGTTGTTAGTTCTGTGATCAAGATGACTAATCTGACTGTTGCTCATCTTTCCTGAAAAGGAATGGTTAGGAGCTCCTGCTGCTGCCTCTGCAGTGTAGAGCAGTCTGTGTTTCACTCTGTGATGCTCTCGTGCCATTAGCAGGACAATACAGCAAAATGAGAGAGGAAAGGCAGCCTAAATGGTCTAAACCAAACGGTCATTAAGATTAAAAAAGATTCAATACTTTGTTATACATTTGTTATATACATTGTAAATAATTACTATTACTACATTTAATATAACAGCATCTTATTTGATAAGGGATAGTATGGTGAAAGAAGTACCTATCTTATAGTTTACAATGTGGAAGCAAACACTCAGAAGTCCCTAAGTGATTTTTGAAATTAATTCCCCCATAACTCATTAAAATCTTAAAAAAAAGAAGTTTCCACTTCAAGGCTTAAGAGAGAGGAAAAATAAGCTTGTTTCTTCAGAGCAATCAACTGGGAGGTCAGGAAAGTCTAACTTAAAATTCTAAATGGTCCTTGAAAGCAAGGATTCACAGTCACACTGACTGCTAGCCTACAGATCCTTTTATTCCCTCTTTCTGGCCAAATGAATCTGAGTCTGAATTGTGGCACAGCTTCTACAAAGAAGAAGATAAGTTGATCTCCCCACCTGGTGTGTTGTCTAGTGATATAAGCCTGCTTCACTAAGATGAGAAATGGAAATTCAAAGTCTATCAGGGACAACAAGGAACAAAGCAGCCTAGTGAAATTTCTGATCAGGATACAAATGCTAAAGGGTTCTTTCTCTTCCACCAGTGCTTCAAAGAGAGTGGCAAATAGTAAGGCAGTTTGAAAGACATCAGTTCTGCGTCTTCTTGTATTATGCATACCCTGAGATTGCCTCCCAAAACCAACTCTAGAGGGATTTAGGCAGAAGAATACCTAATTTCTGTATCCCAAGAAAACTCGGATTCTGAACTTAACCATGAGAGGATTTAGGAACTACTGGGTATATATCTTTAGCGCCCAGAAAACTTTACATTTAAGTCGTAAGATGCCTACAGAGGTTCTACAGGACTTTTCAGGATCACACTCTTCGTTGTAGGTATCTGCAGAGTAAGTCCCTCTTCAGATACCTCAGTCCTTTTTTTAATATGGCCCTTAGGCACTTCTGAAAATTTTATGTTACATGTCAAAAACTGACAAGAAAAGGAAAAAAGAACTGAATCAAGGTGGAAAGGCAAAGTTACAAAACAGTTTAGCAAAAATGTCTCCTTGCATTTTTGTTCTTCCTTGGATACCACAGTACTGCTGGAAATGAAATTAATATAAGCAGGAGTGAGATCCTGATCACATCTGATATGCAAATGGACACAGTATCAGACAGTTATTTTTCCTGTACTCATGATTGCATTAACCGGTGTGTTGTCACCATAAGTACTGATGCAGAGATGTGTGCTGGAACATTCAATTAACAAGGTCCATTACAATAACACCATATAAATATATTCCTGTTCCAGTCTGAACTTTAACTTGCCAGTGGAAAAATAGAATTGCAGTGATACAAGCAGTCATTTTCAGTTGTGTAGTTCATAACTAGAACTAGGTTCACTCTTTCTCCCTTAAGCTGTCTTAAAATGTCTCTTCATTAAAATGAGCCTTATTTAATGTTCTGTTTACACTACATGGCATAAGATGTGTCAATGGCAAATGCTCTTTCGAGTGCCACTAAATAACAAAGTGGAGAGTAACTACGATATCAGTGATCCTTCAACATGTGTGAATAAATATATATGAGAGCATCACTGATGCAAGAAGTGACAAAAATGGCAATAGATGTTGTAGTTCAGCAGGGAAATTTTCTTACTTCTCCAACAGATGATATAAACTATTATGTATACAAGAAAAATTGCAAGCTTGGCAAAATAATAGGACACAGTGATATGAGTAACACTGTTTTAAGACTAGAAAAAAACCCACAAAGGAAATCAGAAGTACTGATGAAGTCGTAAACTACACACAATGAAAGGGTTAACACACACTAGTTCTGGACACTAGAGATAGGGTTTTATACCTTAGAGAAAGAAATCAGTATTTTCCTTTCAGGTGTATTTTAAACTGTCTTAATTTTATTTTTTTCCTTCAACAGAATCTTCATGTGTACATTATCAAAAAAAGCGGCAGGATATATTTTGCAGTTTGTTCCTTGAGATTGCAAATATCTACTTCAACAAAACAAAACAAAACAAAAAAAGCATCAAGGGTAAAAGCTTCACATAGAGATGAGCTTGCCTGTTCCCCAACAGTACATTACATACTGTTGCTCCCTCTGCAAGCACAATGTTCATCTTGCCATGGCCCAATGCTGTGATGTTGGCCGTTATAATGTGTGACAAATAATATCAATAATTCACAACAACAAACAGTAGAGAAACAAAGTTTTATGTGACAGGGGTATTTCAAGTTTGAAAATGAATGAATTTGCTTTTTGTGAGACAAAAAAAAAGTCCATTATGAACATACCAAAAGCTTATAGGATCATGCCCTGCAGCGACTAAGGATGTCAGTCCCCAAGACTTCCTTCAGAGTCGATAGAATACGGTCGCCTCTGCAGAGGAAGCTGAAATGCTCTCAAGACCCAGACTTTTTCCTCCTTGGTTGCCTCCATAGCACTACTGTGGTCTACATCTCTCACTGCTTCTCTCCTGGCTTTCACTGTGGGAAGAGTGCTCTCAATATTTCTCAAATGTTCCTCCTCTTTTCCTTTCTGAGCCCTTTTCCACAATAGATCCTGAAGCTGAAACAATATTCTGTTCTCACTTCAGCAAAGCCACACTCTTTCCATTCCTGTTCTCTTTAATGACAAAATCTTACAAATTTCTTGAGAGAGCAATGGATTTTCTTCACTCAGCATAAACTGAAGACTAAATCAGCTTGTAAAACTTGAGGACTAGTCTCTAAGGCAGTTGTCCCCAAAACGAGATATGCACACCCTCTGGGGTGCACAAGGCAATCTATTGAGGTGAGAGAAGAAGGTATTTTTTGTACCTTTAATAATCAAATTAGATATTTTTTAAATGTTTATTTCATCCTTTGCATCTTTATCTTATCCATTTTTTAATTTCTATTTTTTACATATGCTTTGTAATGTACATAATACATTAGTACATGGCCAGTGGTGGGTCCATTTTGGAGCAAGCTAGAACCAGCTCTGCCTGACAGGAGGGCAGCCCCATGTCTTACCTCAAAAAGGCCACCCCCATAGCCCACCTTCCTGCTACCAAAACCTTGCCATGTAAACCCACGACGTGTACTTAATTTATAAATAAATATGCATGCTCAAAATTTTTATACTGATAGGCGTGTGCAATAAAAAAAATGGGAGATAACTGCTCTACAGTTGTTAGCTCAGGCTCTGTTACTCTGTTTTCACACAGTGTCTGGCCAGCTTGAAGCTCGAGCAAGAGAAAGTTGGGCGCTAGCTTGAATTAATCATTCTCACCTCTGTGTAGCTGATGTGGGCAACTCCATGAAATCCTCATCTGACACTCATCACGTAAATTAAGCCAAGAGTGCTCTGAAGGACCCTGTTTCTTTTCATTGACTACCAATGCAGTTGCAGGATGACTAGTTCAGATGTTGACAGCTGCATAGTAGAAGTCTAAAGGTAGGTTAGATTAGTCCTGCTTGAATCTACCTGGCACATATTCCTTATGCAGAAACTCTGGTTCTTCTACATATATTAAGAGATGCAAGCATTTTCTGATTGTATCATATGAGA
Organism: Pterocles orientalis; assembly: GCA_011057875.1. Taxonomy (NCBI): domain Eukaryota; kingdom Metazoa; phylum Chordata; class Aves; order Pterocliformes; family Pteroclidae; genus Pterocles; species Pterocles orientalis. The sequence continues at coordinate 497,756 of WKFP01014229.1, forward strand.
CATAAAGTATTCAGACTGACTTTAAAACCTTTGTTGTGGGTAAAATTTCTGTGAAGGAATTCTTTCAAGTACCTTCCATCAGATTCATTAAGTTGAATTAAATAAATCCCCTAAGTATATTTGTCCTTATTGGCCTTCTGTTTTCTTTTTCACCCAAACAACACTGCATTAGTAAGAAAAGGAGAGGTGCACTGGGTGAAAACAGAGGAAAATAATTAAAATTCTATTAATCTAGTAATTTGAAATATTCTGTTCACAAAGAACTAATCAGTATATCCTCGGTCACTACTAAAAGTCTGTAATCAAGAAGTTAATGACAAAAAAAAAACAGGATTTAGTGAACATCATTGATTCACTACAATTCTAAAACTGTTTACATAATATCAGGGAGTTAGTAGTACAATGGCACGGCTACAGGTTTGTTGCTGGTATTTTTCTCTACATACTAAATGAGCACTGACATATGAGTAGAATACATTTCAGTTTGCCACAACATCATGCTCCTTTTTCATATAAATATATATTTTTAATATTAACTCTGTGATTCTTCAGAATACTTTATAGGTTTTTTATAGTAGCTGATCTCTGGCTTCTGAAAAGTCTTGTTAAGAGTGGCAAGTTATTCTGCAGAGGAATGAATAACACTTTGTTTCTTTGGTTTTATTTACTTAGCACTTGTATTTCCTACCTACTTTCTCTCTTTGAGGAATCAAAAGTATATAACTGGAGAATTTTCACCATTGCTTGTTTTTTCCATTGTCTGTTCTTCAAATCAGAGTTAGGAATATGGGATATTTGAAGGATTCAGACAGCATCCTGAACTGGTTTAGTATTCATGACAAACACTCAAATTCTTACATTTAAAAAAGCTCTTTATTTTAGTAGTTTGCTGTAAGAAACTATCTCTGTCACCACTGGCTGTTCAGTAGCATGACTATATTCAATGAGCCAAACCATCAAAACTATAAATGCTCTGTCATATAAATAGTAACTAGTTTTAAGGGCAATCATGATAAAATATTGTCCTAAAGGTAGACCATTTACTGAGATCCTGATAAAATGCCTAAAGCCCAAGATTGAAGACTATTATTGCACAATAAAAGTAACACCTCTATCCAGAGGGAAATATTTTTATACATCTGTAGCTCAGAGAAGTCACCACCTCATTTATTACAATTTTCTGTTTCTTTCTTTTAAAATAAATGGTGTAAATCTTTCCTGGACAATTCTCTTAAACAGACTTGGTTGAATTATTCATTCTGAGTAATATTAGTTGTCAATTTAGACTCCTTTTTTTTTTAATTCACAAACTTCTGCAAGCTGATCTGGAGATGAAGTCTTGGCTTCAGTGAAGTCAGTGGGAGGTTTGGTATTTACTTCAAAAGGTCAACCTTCATCTTTTATATCTGTGATCTGTTCAAATTAAAATATCCTATTGATGCATATGAGATTTTGAGAAGGTACAGAGGTTCAGTCTTACCATTAATTAGGGGTTTTTAATGTGTTTTTTATTTTTAAAAAACCTTGAATTATATTAGTTTAGTTACTCTAAAGTAATGATAAAGATTAGTGAATGACTCAACCTGACAAGTCTTCAGTCCACCATCAGGCAAATACATTCAAGCAGAAGCAGATAAAATTCTGGAGGGAAAAAAAAAAAAAAAGGTAAAAGCTTTGTGCTGGTTAAAACCAACTCCCCAGAGTCTAGTGTTGGTGCTTAAATAGCTATTGTGAATTTGTCACAGTTCTCTAAATTTTAGCAGACAGCAAGAGAAGGTCAAATTTAAAAGCAAAGATCATCAGTAAAAGGAGTGTGGTCATTAACAGCAAACAAGAGCTAATGATTTTAATGCACGATTATCTAGAATGAAAAGAAAAACCTAAAACCCAAAACACAGAGTAGTTGAAAAGAAAGAAACATCACAGCCCAAAACAGAGAGGATTACCAACACATTAGAGAACTTGATGCAAGCTAGCCTATGCATGAAACCCAGTTTTTAACCTCATGACCCAGGAGACAAGAAAAGACAGGCAAGAGGTCATCTGAGGATGTCAAAGAAGGACAACAGTAATCATTCACCTTAGCTAGACCATGGTGTTGTGAATACAAACTTAAAGTTATCAGAAATCTGTTCAAAACAGTTGCCACTTCCAGTAAGAATTAAAAAAAACCCCAACCAACCAACCAAACAAACAAAAAGAACCCCCCCAAAAACCCTAAAAAACCCAACCTGCTTTCTTTTAAGTCCATATGCAAAATTTCTGTGGGTGTGTGCTTCAATTGTAAAAAAGGCAATTTTATTTTTCTAAAGGATCTCTAAATTAATTAATTTTTCTTAGGACATTATGTGTCAGCAACAGTCATATGAGCCACCTCAAGTTTAATTCACCAATTTATTCTTGACAGAACATCCCAACTTTTTCAGGTTTTGTGTTTCATTTCATACTTCAGTAAGAACAAAGATTCTGAACTATCACACTGAATTAAAGAAAATGGAAGAATTTACCTGATTATGGTGAGGCATATTTAGACTATTTTTTCTAATCCTGGAAAGAGTCTTACATTTCATAGCTTTTTTTGTTTTTTTAAGTATTACTTTTAACATCATTTGAAGTGTTTTTGAAAAAAAAATCCAGCTGCAACCAGTGTTGTGCTTCATAAAGATACATATAAATTCACAGAATACATAATTTCTTGTATAAAATTCTCTCTATGAGATTAAAGGCCAAGTTATAAGAATTTACTAATGAAGAGTTCAAAACTAAAAAAAAAAAAAACACCAAACAAAGAAAACATGCATAACTTTTTTTCTTTTTTCCTTAAATGAAGAGATGTTATTTTAGCAAATAAAATACTGCTTCTGCTTCATTTTTAAGGAATGGGTGGTTAGGGCACGTGTTCTTCCCATTGAGTTGTATCAGATGAGGGCAGCTTCAGTGCAGTGCTATTTAGTGAAGCAATGTTGCTTGTGAAAAGGAAGCCCAGCTTTGGACTTCAGGGCATAATTGGGTCTGTGACCCAACTGAAGGTCACTCGAACCTGAACATCTTGACTGCTGGTGCAGTGACATTTTTGCAGCATTCAGCATAAGGAGAAACCAGCTACTGACAGAAACCTGAAGAGAAATCTGGTGGTTGCTCACAATAAATCTCAGTAAACAAGTGATCTTGAAAACTATATTTGATGATGGAAACATTTGGGGCAGGCTACTTACATGAGCACATGTTCATTCAGCTTGTTTAGCTGTCACCTTTCAATTTAGCCATATGGGAGGTTTCCAGTTGAGACAGTTAATAGCCCTAATGACTTGCTGTTCTAGAGAAATTTGATTGCAGTAAATACAGCAGTGGCATGCTGCTTACATAGCTGGCAAGGTTGTGATCCATAGGAAAGCTGTTAGAGAGTGAACTTTTCATCTTGGCTTATCATCTGACAAACATCAGTGTTACATACGTGGATACTATTTTACTTCTGTGGCCAAACTTTAGTTAGTCAAGTCGCTATTTTAGACACAAAATATTCTATATTCTGAAGTGAAAAATACAGTTTTGGCTGCGAAGATGATTATTTACTTCTATCATGTGAAAACATATCATGATATATCATGAGGGGATTGAGTGCTCCCTCAGTAAGTTTGCTGATGACACCAAATTGAGCGGGTGTGTTGATCTCCTTGAGGGTAGGGAGGCTTTGCAGAGGGATCTGGACAGGCTGGACCGATGGGCTGAGGCCAATTATATGAGGTTCAATAAAGCCAAGTGCTGGATCCTGCACTTTGGTCATAACAACCCCCTGCAATGCTACAGGCTTGGGGGTGAGTGGCTGGAAAGCCGCCTGGCAGAGAGGGACCTAGGGGTGCTGGTCGACAGCCGGCTGAACATGAGCCAGCAGTGTGCCCAGGTGGCCAAGAAGGCCAACAGCATCCTGGCCTGCATCAGAAATAGTGTGGCCAGCAGGACTAGGGAAGTGAGGAAACACATTTCTTAAGGGGGGGGAAAGGGGGAAGCATTCTGTTGACTTTTCAGTGCACTGCAATTTTCTGATTATTATTGTGGAAAAAAGCTGAAAGAATAATGGCATTTAAGTAATACCTTAAGCAAGTGATTTTACAGGATTTCTTTTCACTATTCACGTTTCTTCAAAAGAAACACTTTCTGCAAAGAAAAACAACAAAGCACTTAAGAAAATGAGCTATATTCTTAATTGTGGGGGTTTTTATTTGCTTATAGACTTTTTTTTTCCCTTATGATGCCTACATACACTTAACCTTAAGGAGAGACACAGATCAAAACAGGAAAGAATTTGGCATTTCCAGTGTTTATTTAAAATGGAAAAACACTTCCAGCACAGAGGGCAGAGCAGCTAACATACTCTACTGTGCATCTGGCCTGAGGAACTGTAACTAGACTTAAATTATTCCGTTGCATCAAAGTGGTTTTGGTTTAGGTGGGAGTGAGGGTCATGAGGGGCTATATTATCGCTGCAGTTGCTAAGACATCACGAAACACAAAAGCAAATTATGTTGGCAAACTGTGGATTAAGGATGGGTGAGCCAGTTTAAGAAAACAATTTATATCTACCCTGGAGAAAGAAACCCTAGAGGAAGTTTATTAAGGCTGCAGTATTTAAGGGACCCATATATGCATGTTTCTCTTTATTTAGTATGCTTTCCAGCAAGATAGACAAACTCTTTTCTTCTCTCATGAGGGAAAGAAACAAATTGTGTCTAATTAATTTGTTAATTAATGCTTCTTATTGACAGAATCATATTCCTGGTCATGCATCATCTTATATCATTATTTTTATCTAAGACAAAAAGAAAGGAATTCTGCTGGGACCAACAATATGAGATGTTAATAAATATTGTTTTCAGAACATCATCTAAAAAGTAAGGAGGAAAATGAAATAAGTTGTTCTGGTTTGATATGTCTTGTTACGTGTTCAAAAAGGTCCAGTAATTATGTGTGGTACTATAATTAAAGCGCTTTTTTTTTTTTGTAACTGACTGAATACATTAATGTCTGAAAAAAACAGGGGAGCCCTGTGATATAGTGAAAGATAGTAAAGAACAGTAGAGAAAGTAAAGACATTTTTCTACATATATTTGCTGCACCATCACTGCCATGTAACAATTATGCAGCACTGAAAATTTGAGGAACATCACGTTCTTCTCCATATCCTAGCCTCAGACAAATGAAGCAGACTAGACCATTGCAACCATCACTGTTTAAATTACTCTCCCTGCCTCCCCCCAAAAATAACCCCACTGTAGTATATAAAATCAGAAGTCCTGGGCAATGGAATTTCAGGACAACATTTTTACATGATTTTGTCATTTGCAATGGCCATTAGTCTGAATGTCACACTGTCTAAAGGTTTTATATATTTTTAATTAATTTCAAAGTAAAAATTAGATGTAAATTTACCAAAGTTTGAAAGTCCCAGATTAAACTCACAGATTTCCTTGATAAATTTTTCTGAGCAATAGGTATGCAATACTTATAGAATAAGTTTTACCTACTCAAACACCATGAAAAAAATGTGATTTCATGCATGAAATTGTATATGAAGTCAGGGAAGAAAAAAATTGGTGCTGGAATTATGAAATTGCTAAAGAATGAGGTAAGTGACAAGTAAAAGCGTATTGTATTGAAAACATCTGTATTAAAAGCTCCAGGGATGTTACACACAGAACACTTCAGGGCAATGCTGGATCTAATACTATTTAACACTGATCTATGACCTATTGTAGGTAAAAGTTATAGACACTCTGGCAAAGCAACTGGCTATAAAGAATTCATGATTCAGGATGTAAATTTAAAGGGCTTTAGTGATGAAAGCAGAAAGCTTTTGAAACAGAAACAGGAGAAGTAGAAGACACAACCTTATTTTTTTTAAGCCAGAGGTTGATCAGTCTACACAAAAGGTTATGTGATCCTGTTACACATTTTACCAGGGTGCTGGGGGGGAGGGGGGGTGTTGGGGAGACAGTTTTGATGCTGTGTGAGCACTGCTAAGCAGTAGCAAAAACACTGGTGTTATCAACACCTTTCTAGCTACCAATGCAACACACAGCACTATGGGGGTTGCTATGGGGAAAATTAGCTCCATCTCAGCTAGACCCAATATGAGGTCTCAAAAGAGGTTGACAGGGTAATATTGTAAAAACCCCATCTTCCAGCCTTCCAGTGTTTAAAGAGGGCCTACAAGAGAGAGGGGGAGGGAGTCTTTATCAGAGACTATAGCGATAGAATGAGGGGTAACAGTTTTAATCTGAAAGAGACTAGATTGACATTAGATATTTGGAAGAAATATTTTACTGTGAGGGTGGTGAGGCATTGGAACAGGATGACCAGAAAAACTATGGATGTCCCATCCCTGGAGGTGTTCAAGGCCAGGTTGGATGAGTCTCTAGCAACCTGGTCTAGTGGAAGATGTCCCTGCCCATGGCAGGGTGGTTGGAAGTAGATGATCTTTAAGGTTGTTTCCAACCCAAACCATTCTATGATTCTATGATTCTGTCTTGAAATAACCATTTGCACAGAGAAATACAGCAAGTACATGGAGACACTTAAAGTTTGTCTTCTGCAAGATGTGTAGGGTAGTTATTAATCTCATGCTGCACACATCTTCCAAGTATGTCATTTTTCATTTCTTCAACACAGAGGAAGAGAGAGAAGGCTGTGGTGGCACCTAGAGAACTAGGCGTTTGTTCCTTTAACTTGAAAACAGTCATAATATATTGTTGCCTGTAACAGATAGGAAAACATACCTGATTACTGAGAAGCCCCATCCCATGGTTTTTCTCAAGGGTTCTTTCTCTTCTCTTCTCTCGTGTCCCTTAACTTCCAGCTTAAATACCAGTGAGCAGTGAGTTAAGGGGGTCGGAAGGTTCAAGCGACACAGAGGAATTCCTCCAGGAATGACGGTACCAACATTCCTCAGCAACAGACATATGAAAGACCTTGCAGGATATTCAGCAATGCAGACCATGTTACACTTACTGCTAGCATGGCATAGCTGCTGTGAGATAATGGACCATTTTTTTTTAATTTAAATGCTTGATTGTGTAACCATGTAGATGTTCTGCTGCAATACAGAAATCTGTAAAAGAAAACAGAAGAAAAGCTGGACAAAATCTTTATGAGCCTGTACAGAATATTACTGAGGCTTGGTGTTTCTCACCTTAACATTTGTTTTTCTCCCTTCCTACCTTCTGATATTATGGTAACTTGTTTATACAACAGCACAGGGGTAGAGTACCCTCAACGTATTCTCAAAACATTGCTTCACATAGGCAAAAAAGATTAATTTAGTTTTCCTTTGAGATACTGGGAGACTGAAAAAAGTCAAGTACTGTGCTACACAATCCCCCTTATGAGCATTTATTTTAAAGGCTCACATGAACTCTCTAAGGAGATCTGGGAGGAAGAAAACTGAGACGTGCCTGTGGAGATCTGTGAAGTCTGTAGAGATTACAGTGAAATCAGGCAGATGTATTAAAAACCTTCTAAAGTTGTGAATTATTCTGGTAATGTATGCCTCCTACTTTTTTTTTTTTTAATTATTTCTTCATATCTACATCTTCTTTCTGTTTTGCCTACCTCTGCTTTCCTCACAGAGATATAGGAATTTGCTTCTAGAAGAAAAAAGCCTCAAATGCATAGGAGATTATGAATGTGATTCTGACCACACTTTACTTACAAGTTATGAAGCTCCCATAGGAAAGAAGCAATTTTGGTTGCTAAAACAATTCAGTAGTTTGATATTTAGTTTTGTCTCATTAGAAATTGAAACAAACAGGAAAATGTTGAAATCTATAATTATAAAGTGATGACTGTGTCAGGCTGCTTGATTGTTAACCTTGGAAACATTGATGTGGTAGTCTTTGCAATCCCGACAGCTGGGACATAACAGCTCCTATGTTTCAGGAGTACAAGCCCTGGGAACACCAGCAACAGGATAATATTCACAACAATTTCTATGGGCTTTATGGGAATAGCCTATCTGATTGGCTGACTTGGAAGTCTGAGTTTTACTGTAGTTGGCAAGCTGATGAGAAACACTGGAAATTTACTTGGCAGGAACTACTTGTAAATATACTTTGGTTGCATCTCTGGCTTTAACTGCTTGATCATTGTCTAATGTTCTGATTTCCTCAAACTAGTGAGTTTTGGCAAAACTGTACTCTTCCTTTGCAGTTAATTCAAGACTCCATGACTGTTTAGTTGCAAAGTCTTTCTTCGTGAGGGTGGAGGATCCTATCTTCTCATGCCCCTCCCCATATACACATCAGGGTAATATCAGGAAGGGAGGTGGTGGCCTGAGGCCCAGTCTGTTGTGACTGGATTTATCCCAGGTGCCTTTCACTTTGAATGAATGAGAATAATGGGTTCTTGAACAAAGCCAGCTCCATTGTGACGGTTCTCAAATAGACACAAACACTGCAATGAAGAAAATATTTCTAAAGTTTCTGGAGATCAGAGAGCATCAACTCTCTGAAAGCATGACCTGTCATTGAATCTTTCATAGTAACCATCTGTACTGTAATTTTAATGACATTAGGGAAGAAGTTGCTTGCCCCTGAATTCTGAAGGAATTGCAATGTAAAACTCCTGATTGTCTGTTATGCAACTTGTCAAAAAAAAAAGAAAGAGGTAAGTCTTAAAAAAAAAAAATCAGCAAAAGGTAAATTTCCGATCAGTTTAACCTTAATATATGCCAAATATGTAGAAATTGTAGATAGTAGAATTAGTAGAGAAATGCAAAATATGGGAGAAGCAAGAAACTGAAGAAGAGTGAACAAAAGAGTTATTTTTCAGAAATAAATTATTTTTCACAAATTTATTAGAATTATTTTAAAGTACTCAAGAAGCATGATGAGGTTATTCATGTGGGTTTAGTGTACTTGGATTTTCAAAAGCTTTCAAGAGATCTTTTATAATAGGCTTTTCAAGAAATTAAGCTGTCTCAAAATAGAAGGAAAAAATCCTCTCACGCATTAAGTAATGGTTAAGAGAGAGAAAATAAATTATACGAATAAACTTTTATTTTATCAATGAAGGGTGGCAGCCAGTCTCAGGTGTCTGTGCTGCTATTTGTGTTGTTTGAAATAGTCCAAAAAGTAGAGACTGTCAGGTAACAAATTTTGCTGATTATATGAAATTTGCATGAAAGAAAAAAAGTATTTCTGATTGAAAAGTTACAATTGGACATCATATCACTTATTGACTAGGTTGTTTGAAGACAGAATAAATTCCATATCTGTAAAAGCAATGTAGGGATATCAAGGCTCACATAATTTTAATGCTACTTGTTTGCCACTAGAAATCATAAGTTGTCAAAGATAACGACTAGAGTTTGGTCAATGCTCTTTGAAAATATGATGCAGACATTTTGTGATGTGGTAATGATGCTTCCCTGCAGCAGACAAAAATTATATGGTACAAGGGAACCTGAAGATAGATAAAGCATGAGAAAGAAATAACATACAGATAGATAAAAGGAAAATTATGAAGTACTTTGAAGGTAGGATATTCCAGAAGAAGCTCTTATTATGTCAGAAAAACAATATAAGTATTGTATCCCTCTACTTGCTTGTGTGTCATCAGTAGATGTTATGGAGAATGAAAGTGTAAATGAATTTTAAAAGGGATTAGACAAATTAACGAGGCATAAGACATTCAATGTCTTTTAAAAACAACAATTTGGATACAGTTTCCAAAATAGGCAGCCCTTAAGAGATGATTTTTGGAAGCTGGGAAAGTATGCCAGACAGAGATTATATGTTGTCTGCTTTTCACTTTAGAATAAAAATGGAACTGCCAACTAATTTAGCTGAGTGGCTTTTATATTCTAACGTAATAAGATGTCTAAAAGAACTTCACTTTGTCTTTCATTTTTGCACTTAGGAAATCACTGTGAAATTACACTATTTAAGCCATATCTATCCCTCTGATTGCAAAATTAATGTGATTTCCTCATTAAAAATATGCTTTAAAATTCATGGTTTATAGGTAAAATAAATACATAAGATCATAAGAATATATTCACTTGAGGCATAGGGATAACCACTTTCGTTATATTTTCATATTTTTTGTTTGATGTAAGAGAACTACTGCTGTCATAGATTTTATATAAAATTTGTTAAATATATATAGTTGGGACATATACAAGTGGTAGGATTTACGGAACTGCAGTATTCACAGTTTTTTTTTTATTTAATTGCACCATTGCATCTTTTTGAATTGGTAGTTTAAAATTATCTTTAACTAGAAGTAATTTTTCAAAAAGCTAATACCTTAAACCAACAAAAATTTGTAAGGTTTCACTTAGATCCAGAAATTATTCTACAATTTCTATAATTTACATGAACACTCCCCTGTAGGAAAAAAAACAGAACATTCAGTTGGTCTTTGGCAGAAATAATAAATTACTATATTAGATGCAGTACTTTCAGAACGATTATTTAATTTCTTAGGTTTACAAAACTATGTCAACATATTAAAAAGTGGTTTTTAATTGCTCTGTCTTACAGTTAAAGATTTTTCTTTTCTCTCAGTTTATTTCTAAATTTCAAAATTTCCAGATGTTAGTAGTATATTTATTATCTACATTTAATCCCATATTATAATAATTATATTTGTAATTATATGTTACAATAATAATGTATTATAACAATTGTATATATAATTGTATGTTGTAGATTATATATGGTATTAAAGAAATCTTTTTGTTTCCCAGAAAATTTAAATACTGAATTTGGTCTCAGGTTAGTTTTATTTTTCTTTGTTTAAGATATATACTCTAAGCACACGTTTTCTTGATATGAAATAGTCCATCTCCTTGTGAGAAAATTCTGAAGAATACTATATTACTAGAGGCACTCTTTTCATTTGTGTCCTCTGCAAGATGATACTGAAGTTTGAGGTAATTTTGATATGTCAATACATTTCAGATTCTTACAGAAATTGTACCATCATCTACAGTGTTTGCATTTACATGAAAAATACTCTATTCTTAGAGAACTAATTTAGAGACAAGCTCACTTTTCCAACATATTCTGCCTAAAATGAGCTTCTTAAAAATTCATACTTAGAGGCCTAGGATCAAACATCATAGTATCCACGGTGTGATACAATCCTCAGGATATATTCATACTTTTTTAAAAAGGACATTTTATATAACTAGTCAAAATAACTCCAAAAGCATAAGCAATTTCATTTTCTCTCAGATGGCCTCAGAGACAGGTCTATGAACATCACTCTGCTCTGCTGTGTACAGAAAAAAATTTACTGGGACATCTGAGACCTAAAGAGGCTCATTAGTATTTCCCAACATGGGGCAGAGTTCATGTGAAGAACAGACGAATCTTGTTCCTCAGCATAGACTTGAAAATTGGATAAACTGGAAGAGACATATCTTCTGAAACGCCAGTGAAGATCTTTCGAGTCATAAATACTAAATCCTTTTGAAAATCAGGCTATTTCTTTCTGCCGTTAAACCAGAAAGCTTATAGATAGCAAAAGTAAAACATGGTGGAGGTTGGACTGCTGGATTTTTTCTTCAGAGATGCTCTGCAGTCACCTCACTGATGAGGTGACAGGGAGGCAATGTGATCTAGCAGTACATCCTTACAGAAGCCGTGCCTTTAAATGGCTTCCCTGCCTTCAGAAAGCCCATGAAGCCCATCACCCCTGCCTGCATTTATTCTGTTGCTTTTCAAGGCAGAAACCCTGGTCTCTTTGCACTCCTCATGGGTAAGTTTTCGTTTTTCTTTTGGTAAATTTACATTTCCATTTTCTGAGGATGCTTTTTACAGAAGTTGTAGTACACAGTAAAACAACATGTTTTGAACGTCATCAGGACTCCTTGTGACTCCTTTTATTGTATTTTAATGGTATTCATTAAATATATTTTCAGTTAAAACTTGATATATATAGCATCAAACTAATGAATTTCTGCAGGACTGATTGTAGTTTAAGGAAAGGCACTTTTGATAATGAAATTAAAATTTTTCATTAATTTTAAAATGAGGAATTCTATTAATTTGTTTATCAGTACACACCCACAAACACACCTACATACACATGTATATACACATACAGATCCATACACGTGTATAGATATATGTGTAAAAGATGATCAGACGGCTGGAGCACCCCTCCTATGAAGAAAGGTCGAGGGAACTGGGCTTGTTTAGCTTGGAGAAAAGAGAAGGCTCTGGGGAGACCTCATTGCGGCCTTCCAGTGCTTGAAGGGAGCCTATAAACAGCAGGGGGAACAACTATTTACAAGGGTTGATAGTGACAGGATGAAGGTGAATAGTTTTAAACTAAAAGATGGGACATTTAGGTTGGATGTTAGGCAGAAATTTTTCACTCAGAGGGTGGTGAGACACTGGAACAGGTTGCCCAGGGAAGCTGTGGATGCCCCATCCCTGGAGGCATTCAAGGCCAGGCTGGATGGGGCCCTGGGCAGGCTGCTCTAGTGGTTGTCAACCCTGCCCACAGCAGGGGGGTTGAAACTAGGTGATCTTTAAGGTCCTTTTCAACTCAGACCATTCTATGATTCTATGATTCTATGATATATGGAAACGGAAACGTAAAATGGAAACGCAATCGTAATGTATAAAATGTCAGACCTTTTCCCTATGTATTTTTAGTGTCCCAGATGGAATATTTTTTCCCTTCATATCATCCTTTTAATAGTGCAAGCATATCAGAATTTCTAATCATAGTTGAATGTATAAACATCTTAGAATTTGTCATTGTGATGAGCTTTCTTAATAACTGAAATGACATTTTCCAGAATACACTTCAAATGCTATACTGTGAGACGAAAACCTAAGCTAAACACAGCCCATTTTCTTTTTACTTCCCCTAATGTAAAACAACAGAGAAACTACCTTTAAATAGTAAGCCTCGACTCAGACTTGGTGTCTTCAACTTCATTTTAAGTGTGAACAATTCCATGGTAATTAAAAAAAAATAACTACTCTGTATTGTCATGTATGACAGCTAAGAAAACCATTAAGAATCTGAGATAAAGGACATAATTTTGACCTCCATTGCAACTTAGAAGATAGAGAACAAGTGAAAAACTGATCTGAAAATACACTTAAGTTAAGCGTCTTACACTTCACTAGCACAAATGTAAAACTTATATAATGTTTGCAGGAGAACTATATTCACATTTATTTTTTAGTTTTCTGAACAGTTTCTTGATTGCCATTCCTGTGTTTTCTGACATTATATTTTTCATTGAATATAGTTTTCTTTTATCAAAATGCTTTACTGTATGTGTAAAGGGTATAGATATGGATAGCTATGTGAAATGTATATGAATGTTTTGTAAAAAACATAAATGAACAAACTTTTAAAGGATGCATCCTTTTTTTTTTTTGAATTATTAATTAACTGTCTCATGATATCTGGTGGACTTCTTGCTACTGAAGAGACACTGTGCAAACAGTGGAACCCAGGGACAATAAAAACTGTATTAGTGTTCATTAACACAGTGCATCCCCTAGAAATCTGAAGAAGATATCTGTAGTAAAGCAAGGAAACAACTCAAAGATCACAAATCAGACCAGCAGAGCAGTTTTTGTGAATAATTAACTATGCAAAATATCTGTATTATTTATACTGATATACATTTAAGGCAACAAAACAACGTCTCATTTAGGAAAAAAGTGAAAGAAATGCAAATTTTTAAAATCACTTTAATCTAACCTGGGACAACAAACTATTCTCCTATAGCCAGAACTGCCACTATGGAGCAGCATTAGTGTTATTTGTCTTCCTTAATTATTCATTTGCATACTCAGAAACACATTTATATTTCTCTTAAATTTACCTTTAAAATTATATGGCTTGCAATGATTGGCGGGGAGGGATAATTGCTGAATTCCACCATTATTTTCACTCTTAGTGAATGTGTAGGAATCCTGAACTTTATTGTATTATTTTAGCCAGAAAAATAACTATAATAGCACTTTGCATACATTAGGGAGGCATATTCATTTTTCAAGTTGACTATAACATTTTACTAACAGGTATTAAAAAACTCTGAATTTTTAGGACCTGTGGGTCTTAAAAAACATCACTACCAATGGTGGTTGAAAATACAAGAATACTGAATTAAACATTTATTTGGCTTTTTGTGTCACTGGTGGTGGGTGGTGGTGACTATTTTTTTCAGAAGAAAATAGCTTGGTTAGCAACAATAAAGACACTTTTTAACACTTAAGTCTGCAAAAGGTTAATTCTGATAAAAGCTAGGCATTTATGGAAAGACCACATTAGCAGCTCAATTACTAAGTACTTTTGCATCCGAAAGCGTGATTACAACAACCAAAGATATGAAGGAAATCCAAACCCAAAAATACTGAACAGTAGAGCACAAAAAAGAGGTACATTTTTCCCCTTTTTCTCACTGCATGTGTATTTCACAGTGTGTGTACTACACACTTTAGGGCACTGTTAAAGCTGCTTCCGGGATAACGTTTATGGGCCTCTGAGACTCATGCTAAATTTACTATGCAAACTCAGTTTGAAAGGCATGAGGCACCTTCACCATAGATTTCAAAGTGAATTAGCATAATAAATACAGTATAGGCTTTAAATCTGCTTTTTAGGGCAATATGACAGATGTGTAAGCCATTTCTACAGTAAGGCTGCTCTGAATAATTAGAACTGCTCGGTAGCTCAAATTTGAGGTCATAGGAGGACATACAATAGCTAAAGGTAGTGTATAAAGAAAAAGAAAATCTGTCTATATCCTGTAGTCATTTTACACATTAAAAATTTTAATGATATTTTGTTCATGATTTATGCTTATAATTGCAGTGAGTTCCTTGGTCCATGGATATCAATAAAAACTTTACAGTCAGCTTCAACACAGCCAGGTTTTCACCCTGAGCATTCTAGGTTATGATATTTTGTTTGGGACCTTTGCCAACCTTTGCAGGACCCAGATGGCAATTACACAGAAGGATTAAATTTTAATCTGATTTTATTCTATGATTCTTCATGAGAAACAATGCAGGATACACAGAAATAGCATCAAGAGTCATCTTGATGTTTAGTTTTGTAATGAAGACGGTCTTGTATTATCACCCAATTTGTTCCAATTCAGAATCTAAGTAGTTTGCAATTTCAACCAAAAATGTAATGATAAGGGTTTAAAGGAAGTTAAGTGAAAATCAGCAAATACAGGAGGGTGAACTTCTTGAATAATGATCTTGCTGTAAAAACTGACACAGCATAAGGATATACACAGATATCAACATTCACACTATTTCAGCCTTCACATATAAATAGGAAAGAATGCTTTACAGTTTCTTCTGCTTAAATTACTGTTTGGATTTAGCTCAAGAAAACATCAAGAATTCCCACTGTAAAAATATAAATTTGCATTTTCTTCCTGTAACTAGTAGAACTATGAGGGTTTGTGTTTTTTTCAGGCTAACTCATCATATGATCCTACCAAATATGTAAGAGAGGGTTTGTAAAATATAACTTTTGCCTTGAGATGTCCAGTCTAGGACAGTCATGACATATAGTCAATGCATCAAGAAGAGGATTAATTACATCTAACCCAGGTGTCTTAAAGAGACAGGGTAAATTTCCCTTTGATGATGCCCAGCCCTCCAGTGATGAGAAATCATTCTGAGATTAATCCCATCTTGAGTGCATAAATGTTCAGTAGAATTTTTCAAATTTGTAAACTGATTTGATCTCTAAACTTCCTGTGAAAGCAACAGAAGTAATCACTCAATCTGATAATGCAAACCATAAACCAGATCTGTGTCTTTAAGTACACAAATGCATTTTAACATCTACATTATAACTTTCAGAGCACTGTCGTTGCTTGACCTCCATTTAACTTTCATTTACAGCCAATGAATCAGCTTTGTCTTGCTCCACACTAAAGAACTAAATTTCATTTTGTAAGAAATTGCATGCTGAGGTACATTTTTGAAGTGCAATATTAACTTAGATATTTGAAATTCACACCACTGATTAGCTATGCAATTCAGATTTTGCTTTTGGCAAAGAAGCATTCAAGCTGAAGGTATCTTTCACAAATTTCATCACTAGTAAAGCTTGATCACTGCAATATTGACAGGAAGCATATACAAAGTACAGAGGAAAACAGTTGAAGTGAACCCACTTAAGAACAGGAATTAATATTCCAGTGTTCTCCCACCTCTATATTGTTACAAACAAAAGGGAGTATCTGAAGGTGAGTTATATGTGTTTTGTTGGATTAAGAGTGAAGCACACAAAGAAGTACACGGAACACGGTAGAGGAAATTGTCAGTGGCACAGGGGAAGTCAAACACCAACCTTTTTATTTTCAGTGGAATTCTGGAGCTAAGAATCAGTGACAAGCATTTGGAAAGCTCCCGCTCATGTTTCTGCAGTAAGAAAAAAATGTTAAATAGTTACGTTTGTCAGATAAACTTTTTGTTTGACTTTCCGATAGTGACTGATAATTCTGAGCAGCTTTGTCCTCTTCTGTGTCGTCAGCATGATTTATACTGCAGTGATGGTAGTATGCCTTTCTAGGTACACAATAAAATACCGGTTTCTCACAGCATGAAACATCTTACAAGCTAGAAAAAAACTGATTTCTGAACAGCTTTAACTCAAATGGTGGGTGAAAATATTGGAAAAGATTTTTTGGTCCAATATGGATTTAATTTGGGACCTCAGCAGTGGGAAAACTTGGTTC
The DNA here is from genome assembly GCA_011057875.1 of Pterocles orientalis. NCBI lineage: Eukaryota > Metazoa > Chordata > Aves > Pterocliformes > Pteroclidae > Pterocles > Pterocles orientalis. The sequence continues at coordinate 514,497 of WKFP01014229.1, forward strand.
TTTTTCTTAGCTACAGGAGTCAGGCAACTAAGAAGAAAGCAAGCTATTACTTGAACTAACACAATATGTTCCAGTGAAACAGCTTTTTTCTTGCTACCCTTTCCTACCTCAAGATAATAGATAGGTCTTATGTTTTCTTCAGCTCCCCAGCTGAAAATGTTTTAAAAATCCTTTTCAGTGTCTTTCAATCAGGTCTCAGTCTTCCTGTCATTCAGCTGCCACTTTATGTTTCTTTCTGAAATACTTTTGCAGTAATCTCTAGAAAGAAGTCAGGCCGATGAGTATTATCAAAGGAGTCAACAATTCCTCCTTGGATGTGAACACTCATGAACGGTGATACAAAGGAGGCCTGATTTAGTTCACTTTGTGACTTTAAAACTAACTAGATGTTTTCCTGCTATATGCCTGTCACAAAATTTCATGTAATGACATCTCTAGCAGTATCAACCTCACCATTTCGTGTTGACTAGTTAGGTGTTGCAAGAGATGTTAGTTTCATTTGGTCTGAGTGACTTATAAAGTTGAGTCCCACCTAAACCGACTGTATGTTACCACTCTCCCAGTGAATTGTGATATTTGAACAGATGAGCTCTGTGATTTTAGTACAAATTGAAATAATTCATCTGATCTAACCTGCTTTACACTGGAGAACTGTAGAAGCACTCAGGCTCCACTGGGAAAGTGGTGACTTGTGAATGAAGTCTTAATTTCACAAACCACTCAAGTCTGAATGGAAGATCTCATCTAGTTATGTCTTTACTCGTCTGCTCAATGTAAGAGCTTGTAGCATGTTTAAGAGGACGAAAAAAGAAAAAAATTTACATATAGCACAGACGATGTGACTATATGTACCACGTGCTATAATGTTACAAAATACAAAAACTTTTTATTCACCTTGAAAATAATTAGATTTCTGATTATTTTTCTGTTCCATAATGAAAAGAATGCTAGTGAATTACTTGAAATTATAGCCTAAGTGTGGAAAGAAAGGAGAGTAATTTTGTGGTTGGCAAGGATAGATGAAAGTGGGAGGTATGAAAAAACATGCACATTCTGCATTAGAGAACAGTGGAAACACCTCAGTAATTTCAAAGAACACCAAAGGAAACAAAAAGGTAGGAAGCAACAAACAGATCCAGTTCCAGCAAGGACATGCAGAAATAACCTATAGCTTTTGAAGAGAAATTTGCTAAATCAAGTATTGATGATTGCAGTCTACCAACAGCCTAAGAGGAATTTTTTGTGGGGAACTAAATATTAAGGAAGTTAAACCAAAAAATTCAGAAGAAATCAGTGCTGCAGTTCAGGCACATTGTCAAACTACTGCAGGTAAACAAGTCACCACACGTCATACAAGCCATGACAGTTCTTTGTGTGTGAGCATTTTCAGTTCTCGAAAAATTTAATGTGTTTTCCTTTTGTTTATGCTCCTCAGTTACGTGCCACAGCAAGTTCAATTACATTGCATTTGTCACAGTCTTACAGCATACATATAGACAGTTCCTACACAGCAGCTGGTGATCGGAGTGGATCCAGAGGAGGGCCACAATAGTTATGAGAGGACTGGAGCACCTCCCATATGAAGACAGTTTGAGGGAGTTGAGGTTGTTCAGCCTAGCGAAGAGAAGGCTCAAGGAAGACCCTAGAGCAGCCTTCCAGTAGTTAGAGGGGGCCTACAGGAGAGGTGGGGAGGCACTCTTGCAGAGGGAGTATAGTGATAGATTATAGGTAAGAGTTTTAAACTGAAAGAGGGTAGATTTAGATTAGATATTAGGAAGAATTTTTTCACTGTGAGGGTGGCTAGACACTGGCACAGTTTGCCCAGAGAAGTTGTGGTTGCCCCATCCCTGGAGGTGTTCAAGGCCAGGGAAAACTAAAAGAAATAACAAAAGGATTATGCAAGAAAAAGATCATCATTCTCTTTTTATCTCTTCCTTAACATTTTTTTATTCTGTTTGTGATAAACTAAAGCCATTGATATAGCCAGTGACTTTGTGACAATTTAATGGCACATGGATCTGATCTGTGTAGCCTGATTCCACTTTTGGCTTAGGTCTTTTACCGTAGAATTACCCCTTGAATTGTTTACGTGGTGTTACTCACATTAAAGCAACTTTGCAGGACCAAACCATAGATTTGTTATACGTTGAGACATTCTACTTGCTTTAAAGAACACATGCCAGTGTTCATCTTGAATCTGATAGCACAAGAGCTACTGTGAAGACTACTGTGTGCTTAGAAGGTATATTTTCCTTTGCTTGTAAAGGACTGTGAACTATCAAAGTCAACTAGAGAAGTTTATCAAAGACCAGTAAGGAAAAAGTGACATGAAAAGATTTTGTTTAAAACAGAAGAGCCGAAATCTGTCTTATCAACTTTGGAAGTATCTCACTTAAATCTTTCAAAGCATTTATGATGTTTGGAAAATTAATGTTTCCCAGCTGTGAAATTTCTTCTGTTAACAAGCCCAAGAGATGTCACTGAGCTACAGAATTTAAAGGTGGGGTTTTGGTTGTGGGGTTTTCTGGCTTTTGTTTGTTTGTTTGTTTGTTTTTTGCTTTAAACCCTGAAAGCTCTTGCATTTCAACAAAGTACTGGTGTTTTACAGAGGAACAAGAGGAGGTGGGCGTTATCTATGATATTAAATAAGGTTATGTCAGTTAATTCTATTTGCAGGAAAGAGTAAGCAAAAATTATTCTTTGTTCCTTGTCACTTAGATGGCAGAAAGATATGCAATTGTGAATGTAGTATTGTGCACGGAGGTACTGCCCAACCATTTAGGTTGGCTCCTTCAATCCACGAATGAACCCATCTACCAGGTGGGTAGATGATGGTAAAGCAGTAGATGTGGTCTATCTTGATTTCAGTAAAGCATTCGACACCGTCTCCCACAGTATCCTCACGGCTAAACTGAGGAAGTGCGAGCTGGATGATCGGGTAGTGAGATGGAGTGTGAACTGGCTGGAGAAAAGAAGCCAGAGAGTTGTGGTGAATGGGATGGAGTCTAGCTGGAGGCCTGTATCTAGTGGAGTCCCCCAGGGTTCGGTATTGGGACCAGTGCTATTCAATATATTCA
>WKFP01014229.1:527058-565630 GCA_011057875.1 Pterocles orientalis
AAAAAACTTGATAGTTTTGTATTTATCATTCTTTAGTAATACATGTTATACCACACATACAAAATTTAGCAAAAGTAAAACTAAGTGATAGTCACCTGCTCATTAAACAATTCTTACTACAACTAAATGAGCTAAGATAAAGCTCTAATACAGACAAGACAAATCTAGATAAAGCCAGGCAGTACCTGACTTGAGGTCTGTGTTATAGCCTAGTAAGAAATCTGGGGCCCATTACCAGCAGTGGTAATCCTGAGGCTTTGGGCAAGCTGGTCTAGTTGAGGGTGTCCCTGCCAATGGCAGGGGGGTTGGAACTTGATGATCTTTAAGGTCCCTTCCAACCCTAATCATTCTATGATTCTATGATTCTATGATTCTATTGGATAACAGGGCTACATTCAAGAGATTTAGTGAACCACTTTAATACTCACTGAAGAAAACCAGACCAGTTTTTGTCTCTAAAGTGAGTCAAACTGGTAGTTCTTTATAGTAATAGGAATATAAAGGTATGGAAATTACTCCAGTAAAAAGAAAAAAATATTTACACTTCAAAAGCCTCAGAGAAGGAGATGATTCTTGATGACTTCACCACTGGAAATCGTGCACGTTCCTCGTAAATAAACGGAAGGCAATGTTAGTTAGCAATTGTACACATGCTTCTGTGATTGCTGCAAAAATATCGTCTGATCTGTCAGTATTAGATATTGTGGTAGTGTGATCAATGCCGATAACATATGCATCTAAGAGCTTTAATAAGATTTTAAGAAGCAAAAGAAGCATCTTTTGCACTGTGAGGAATGTTAGAAATTGACTGCGGAGAAGATAAGAATTTTATGGTATTTTTAATGGAATGTACATAAATCTCAAATCACTTTTTTTATTTTAAAATGTGACCTACAGAGAGCAACAAGATGAATTTATTTTCAGGGAGAAAGGCTGGTATTGGTCACTTCATAATAGGTTCTTATGTCTTAATCAGAGTAAGTAAAGCAGAATTGATGCAGTGCTTTTAGGATGTAGAATTTACTGGTATGACAAAAAGGAAAAAAGGTTTGACTTTTGTATGCTTCATAAATGAATTATATATATTAGGAAATAACAAAGGGATGCTGTAGGCCAGTTAGCCTATAGCTGGGATGAACAACCATTAACACAAATAATCTATGATTGAACCTTGCTGACAAAATGAAAACTAGCCATTCTTTTATTTGAAACTCCCTATGTATAATCGAGAGGGGTGAAGAAACCTGAGAAAAGTGTCCTTAGATATAAAACTGAAATCTTGCTTATGGACAGCAGCTCAAAAACGACAGGTAGAGATATTAAAGACTCAAAGAAAGAACAGGAAAACTGATAAAATATGATGGAAACAAAAAATGGACAAAAACTATGGATGTGTGAACACTGCGTACTTCGTACTTGAAGATGTCGAAACTGCAAGGAATGCTGCAGTTTACTGACTTCAAGCTCCCAGCACTCCCAGGATGCTTGGTCAGTAGACTAGGTATCTTGTTTATGTATCTCTGTTTAGTTTTCCATAAATTGTAAATACAAAAAGCTTGTTTGTTAGAGGATTATTTTTGTCTTGGTTCTTGACTGCTCCTCTAACCAATTCACAGATGTATCGTGAAAAATACATTGGAAGATTAATAGTCTAGCCGTCATAATCTACACGTATTAATGAAAGCAACAGAAGGAAAATAATAAAGGAACTATGGAAATATGATCAGAGTTTAAATAATCTGAGATATTCAGACAAAGTAATCACAGGTAAACTGAGTGAAAAAAATAGAAAAAGAAGATCTAGAGATACAGGTTGTCCTGTCAACCTCTACTTTTTTATTCTAATTTAAACTTTAAACTGTAAATTGACTGAATGAAGCCCATTTTAGATCAACCTGTCAATCAATTAATCTAGCTATTTTTCTATCTTCTTATCTATATATTTATTTATTCTAGTAGGCATTATTTTATCTACCCAATTATGTATATAGTCACTACACAAAACCCAAGAACGACTTTTGACTCTTTGGACTCCCTATACTGAAGAGCAGCGATTACAGTGGTGCTGCAACTTGTGTCTGTAATGGGGTGTGATCCAGCCTCAGTGAGACTGGATAATAGAGTAAAGGACACTCATCACGGATTTTCTGTAAAAACAGGTAAACATATTCAGGCTGGAAAAATCTTCATTCTTCAGTACAGGGAGCTACAATGCAGCTCAGTAATAAATTATAATACATTTTTTCTCCCACTAAAATGACTGTCTTGGGGTTTATTTTTCCTAAATCAAGCTTCTAAAAGATAGTCAGTCTGGCTTCTAAAAGATAGTCAGTCTGAATTTCCTTTGTAGTCGTTGAAACAGTTCTGATAAACCATTCTTTGAAGGAAGCCACTTGTGTTTGTTAACTATAAACAAAGCCTGGGATTATAAAATCAGAATTAAACATCAGGTTTTGAGATGTCTACAGTTCATTCCACTAACCTACTGGAAGCAAGTGTATGACACAACTGCAAGTAATGAGCCTGATATAAGTCAATAAAATACAATAGTGACAGCTTTATATAGATATAGACCAGAGACAGAGTGGAAATCAGTCAATTTCCATGACCATTTAATATTCAATGATGTTCAATTTGACATAATTTTCTACAGAAGAATGTCCTTAACATTCAGGATGGGATTCATCTTGTCTAACTTACCAACTATATTTGATCTAGTCATGCTAGGTCCCTGTACAGTATCCACTGTAGTCAGTAGATAGAAACAGTATGGCACAGTTTATAAAATCACAGAATCACAGAATCACAGAATGTTAGGGATTGGAAGGGACCTCGAAAGATCATCTAGTCCAATCCCCCTGCCGGAGCAGGAACACCTAGATCAGATCACACAGGAACGCATCCAGGTGGGCTTTGAATGTCTCCAGAGAAGGAGACTCCACAACCTCTCTGGGCAGCCTGTTCCAGTGCTCTGTCACTCTCACTGTAAAGAAGTTTTTTCTCATATTCAAGTGGAACCTCCTATGTTCCAGCTTGAACCCATTGCCCCTTGTCCTATCACTGGATGTCCCAGAAAAGAGCCTGGCTCCATCCTCCTGACACTCACTCTTCACATATTTATAAACGTTAATAAGGTCACCCCTCAGTCTCCTCTTTTCCAAGCTAAAGAGACTCAGCTCCCTCAGCCTTTCCTTGTAAGGGAGATGCTCCATTCCCTTAATCATCTTCATGGCTCTGTGCTGGACTTTCTCCAGCAGTTCTCTGTTCCTCTTGAACTGAGGGGCCCAGAACTGGACACAGTACTCCAGACGAGGTCTCACCAGGGCAGAGTAGAGGGGGAGGAGAACCTCTCTTGACCTACTGACCACCCCCCTTCTGATACACCCCAGGATGCCATTGGCCTTCTTGGCCACAAGGGCACAGTGCTGGCTCATGGTCATCCTGCTGTCCACCAGGACCCCCAGGTCCCTCTCCCCTACACTACTCTCCAACAGGTCAATACCCAACTTATACTGGAACCTGGTGTTGTTCTTGCCCAGATGCAAGACTCTACACTTGCTCTTATTAAATTGCATTAAATTTTTCCCTGCTCAAATCTCCTAGCCTGTCTAGGTCTCACTGGATGGAAGCACAGCCTTCTGGCATGTCAGCCACTCCTCCCAGTTTTGTATCATCAACAAACTTGCTGAGGGTGCACTCTAGTCCCCCATCCAAGTTGTTGATGAATATATTGAATAGCACTGGTCCCAACACCGAACCCTGGGGGACTCCACTAGGTACAGGCCTCCAACTAGACTCCATCCCTTTCACCACAACTCTCTGGCTTCTTTTCTCCAGCCAGTGCACAATCCATCTCACTACCCGATCATCCAGATCACACTTCCTCAGTTTAGCCGCAAGGATACTGTGGGAGACGGTGTCAAATGCTTTTCTGAAATCGAGATAGACCACATCTACTGCTTTACCATCATCTATCCACCTGGTAATATCCTCATAAAAGGCTATCAGGTTGGTCAAGCATGACTTTTCCTTGGTGAAGCCATGTGGACTGCCTCTAATGACCTTCTTATCCCTGATATGCCTAGAGACAGCATCGAGAATGAGTTGTTTCATCACCTTTCCAGGGATGGAGGTGAGGCTGACCGGTCTATAGTTACCCGGGTACTCCTTCTTGTCCTTTTTGAAGACCGGTGTGACATTCACTTTTCTCCAGTCCTCAGGCATCTCCTCTGTTTCCCACGACTTGCCAAATATGATGGAGAGTGGTCTAGCAATGACTTCTGCCATCTCCCACAGCACCCGCGGGTGCATCCCATCAGGACCCATGGATTTATGGGTGTCCAGATTACTTAACCACTCCTTAACCCAGTCTTCATCTACCAGAGCAAACTCCTCCTTTGTCCTCATTTCCTCTGGGGCTTCAGGGGTATGGGACTCTTCAGGAAAGCCTCCAGCAGTATAGACAGAGACAAAGAAGGCATTCAGTAACTCTGCCTTCTCTGTATCTTCTGTCACCAGACCACCCACCTCATTGATCAGTGGGCCTACGTTGCCTCTGGTGTTAGCCTTATCTGCAATGTATTTGAAGAAGCCCTTTCTATTATCCTTGACCCCTCTAGCAAGGTTTAATTCTAAGGAGGCCTTAGCTTTCCTAGTTGCCTCCCTACACTCTCTGACAACATTCTTATATTCCTCCCAAGTGGCCAGCTCCTCCTTCCATGATCTGTAGACTCTCCTTTTACACTTGAGTTTGCCCAGCAGATCCCTGTTTAACCATGCAGTCTCCTGGTACCCTTCCTCGACTTCCTACCCGTTGGGATGCACCGATCTTGAGCTTGGAAGAAGCACTCTTTGAACGCTAACCAACTATCTTGGGCCCCTTTACCTTCAAGTACCCTGGCCCACGGGATTTCCCCTAGCAATTGCTTGAAAAGGCTGAAGTTGGCCCTACTGAAGTCCAACATTGCTATTCTGCTCATATATTCACTGATGATGATATACATTGTACCTGAAATTTCCTATTACTCTCTACGGGCTATGAAGAGGGCTCATAGTGATTGCCTCAGATAGAAATGTGTAGTCTGTAGGCATCTAAATTTGTCTTAAGAATTCCAACCTCAGCTCCAATGGACTTTTATTTGCTCATTAATTACTGAGCTTATTTAGTTTGGCCTAATATGAAGCAACAACTCTTATTTAAAAAAAAGAAAAAACAACAAACAAAACCAAAACCACCACCAACAAAACACCTACCATGTAATCTCCACTTGCCTTTAATAGTTCGAAAGTGTTCCCATTGAAGATGAGGTGAAAACTCTCATGACTTTGGGAAGATTGTTTGGCCCAAGTTATTACACAGATTGAAAAGTCTTCAATGAGAAAAGAGGAAGCCATAAATCCAAGCAAAAGATCTGTCTACAGAGGAAAATAACACAAAAGCTGCTCATTAGGACTGCTTTCACCCCTGGTTTCGTGCTATAACTCAAATGAAATGTAGTGCAAAAATTAGTCAGTTCTGTTTGCACTTGCTTGCCAAAATATAGATAGATAGTTAAAGGAACAGCTGTTGCTTTAGACAAGATGCTCTGTATAAATTTATTGTGATTATTAAGAATAATCCTGACCTGGGTCACAGATGAAATGACTTAAGTTCCATTCTAGATATGAATCAGACAAGTCTTTTCCTCCTGAGACTGTAAAATCAAGAAGCCTACTCAGTTTGATGAAAACCTCAATGATATTTTTGTATAATGGAACTGTTTAGGAGAGATGTTTGTTCATAGTTAATATGGGGATTTTTTGCTCTCTATGAGATTTTTGGTGCAATGTAGGAGGGAGTTCAAATGCTTTCCAAAGCAGAATGAAAGCGCGGGTTGTTTTAGGACACATTCTGGGTGTAGCCCTGTGTATTTCCCATCATATATGGGAAAGTAATTTTGTTTGACAAAGTAGCTTTGGAAAGTGCTGAGTGCTGGAGACAAACATGGGCATTCTGAAGGATTTTCTTGTTTGGTTGGAGGGGCTTTTTTGTAACAATTGTGTTGTTGTGTCCAAGTTAATTGCTTAGTTATATATATATATATATTTGCGTAATGTATATAATTTTTTTTCTGAGGTTCTGGAAGATACAATCACTTTAAGCTTCAAACCTCATATTAACGTAGAGATATTAAGACAATTTTTTTTGTGGACTGCTAACTGAATAACTACCAAAATTACGGGGTTTTTTACACATTTTTTGTCCTGTAACAAAGTTTGGAAAACTAAGTTCTGTCAAACTAATTCCATAATTGCCCTTTTTTTATTAGTGCTTTCTTCATAGTGATTCCCATCAACTAAAGAGGCAACTTATATCAACCCTTGACACAAGTCAAGAGTGGGTAAATTTTAAAGAGACAGAATACTTTTTTTACCCTTATAAAATTACAGGACACCAAAAAATGTGACATTAAGCTGAAGGTTGGTAGTATGAACATTGCAAGACCTGTTAAATAAATACATTAAATATTTTAAGTACATTAAATATATAAATTAAATTAATAAATATATATATAAGTATATATTTTATTAGACAAAAGAGAAGAAACATTCAACATTTCTCATTAACTGTCCATTTTCCACTCAGGTTTCAAGTTCCCCGAGTTCTTCTCTCTTTAATCTTCTTTTTTATTTCTTCCTCTCAAGCTTTCCTTTCCTATTAATTTGTCATCTTAAATTAGAGTCTGATCCTTTTTTTTTAAATAAATTCAGTTTAAAATAATTTATTTAAAATTAATAAACCTTTCTAAATAAGAATCAATTAAAATTATAGACCTTGTGAAAGTCTCTCTTTATAGCAAATAACAGATGTACTTTGTATAAACTTTACCCAAATAGCCTGGAAAATAACCTGAACTTTTCTTAAAACTCCATTATTTATTATTATTTTTATTTTTATTTTTATTTTTATTTTTATTTTTATTAAAATATCAGATTGATTATTTCCCAGGATTTCAAGTAGTCTTCAAGAAGTAGAATTCAAGAGAAGCAGTCTGCTTTCAGTTTTTTGCTTTGCCTTTCTGTGCCTCGCATTGCCTGTTTTGTGTTTTAGGTTTTGCTTTTTGACACAAGTTTAAGAAATCTTTTACCCTTGAAAAAAAATCTTTAAGCTTTATAATCATTCTTTCTTGTTTTGACTGGGACAGAGTTAATTTTCTTCACAGTAGTTAGCGTGAGGTTATGTTTTGGATTTGTGCTGAGAAGAAGGCTGGTAACATACTGATGTTTACAGTTGCTGCCAGGACAGTCAAGGACTTTTCAGCATCTCTGCTGTGCCAGTGTCTGCAGGAGAGGCTGGAAGGGAGCACAGCCCCAGTCACAGGGGCTGGAAGGGAGAACAACCTAAGACACAAATTTTGGTTTAGGATTGAGACCCAAATTGGCCAGTGGTATATTCCATATCATGCACACCGTGCCCAGCATATAGATGAATGTCTGTCCACGATTTCTCTTTCTCTCTAAGTTGCCCCTCTCTTAGGGTCACCTCACTCTCTTGGTCAGCTCTTGGTTTCTCGAACGCTCTGGCTCTTATCTCTTTTTTGAGTTTTGAGTTTCAGGACTCTCTTGGCTTTGGGATCATTAGCCAGGAATGGGCTGAACCTTGGTCATGGGGTGGTGAGCAGTATCACTGTGTATCATTCATTTCTACATTTCTATATTTGTATAATTATTATTATAACTAACATTATTATTATTATCAATTTTATTGTAGTTTAGTTATTAAATTGTTCTTATCTCAACCCATGAGTCTCTTTTACCTTCACTTTTTTAATTCTGTTCCTCACCCCTGGGAGATGAGAGGGTGAGCAAGGGGCTATATGGTGTTCACCACTAGTTGGGTTTAAAAACACAACAATAATATAGTAGTTTTTTTAGCTTTTTAGTTTTCTGTTTTTCACCATGTTTTATCTATTTAGTAGTGTGCATAGTGTTGTCTGCATAAAAATGAGAGACATATTGAAATGACAGTGAAGCAAGCTGACAAAGATCAGGTGGCTGTCTCTTAAGCCAACCAGGAGTACTGATGATCTTTTCCTTTTATAAATTCAATATACTAAATTTCAGAGCATAGTTAAGTGGCTGGCATGAACAACTATTGACTAGGTTACCAATTTTCTCTCAGGCTGAAGCAGTCTCTCAAAGTGAAAAAAATAAAACCAATCAGATTAATTTTGCTTAAATGTGTCCATATTAAAATGATGCACCCACTTAAACTATTTAGATTTCTATTCAGTCAAAGGGGAAAAAATGGCACAGTAAAAGAAGAATATCCTTAACGGGTGACTTAAGAGCAGAGCAGATCTTAAAGCGTCATCTAGAACTTAGATGAACAGAGCCAGGTCAAATGAATCACAGTCAGCTTAATGGTGAGAGAGGTGATCATTTGAATATTAACTTCCGTTGACTAGTTCTCTAAAACTGACTGTACTGGGGATGTTCTCGTTTGTTACCGAAACAAGTCCGTTCCATTTGGGCTCTGTGAGGAACAGCTACAACTGTTTCGGAAATATCTGTTTGCAAACAAATGGGGTGGGCTATTTCACATTCATAAGAGTGTCCAGGGATTTTATGAGCTCTAAAAGTTGCTTGAGGTTCATTAACAGCGATAAGAAATCTAATTCAACACTGTATTTTATGGTGGAACACACAAAACGGCTTTATACTCTATATTCGTAAACAAAGAGAAATTTGTGTTCAAATAGATTGGAGAAAAGCTTAAAATTGCTTTTAGCTTTTTGGCAACAAGATAGCATCCTGCTCTGTGAAGACCATTGTTTATAAGCATACTTGCGTCATTTGTTTTAGTTGGTTAGTTGCAGAGTTTGTGGTTTGGTGGGGGGAGGGGGTTACTGACCTTATTTTATACATAATCCACATCTTTGAGTCTAGAAACACCACTGCAAAATTAGATGTAATTCTCTTAAGAGCTGACTGTGAATAGATAGCTAGTGCACAGTATTCCTTAAAGAAATATTCTCTAGTAGACTGTTTGACACATTTATTGAAGCACACAAACAAGAAAGGTAAAAGCATTTGCCCGAATATAATTTCATATCAGTTCCCAAGGCTAGGTCAAAAATTGTTTCATCTAGATTTTTGCAAAGGAATGTCAGAATAGTGATGGGACAATAATGCCTTTTGGCCTAACCCCACCCAAAAAATGCTGAAATAATTAGTTATTCTGCCACGGTAGACTCATTCATCCATGTATATCATTGGAAAGCACTGACTAAGCCATTCAAATGTTCCCAGGTGTTTCTAAACACTGGGCTGGGTGACTGCACAAATAACAATTATACTTCGCAATTGTGTGATATTTCCTCTGTATCTTTAAAAACCCTTGAAGCAGTAACAACTCTTTTCTGTACCTTTGAAACATTTAGAAGTTAATTCAGTCCTTTCTGAGGTGAAATCAAGGAAATTGTTTAACTGACAATGCCAGAGAAAAGTGAAAGTTAGTAGCAACAGACAACGGCTTGAAGAAATATATGTTGCACTTAAGTTTCAATCTAACCAGGATGTATCACTCAACAGCCCAATATCCAAGTGGAAACCACTCATGAGTGGTGTCCCTCAGGTGTCCATACTGGGACAAATATTAGTTAATATCTTCATTAATGACATAGATGAGATTGAGTGCACCCTCAGTAAGTTTGCAGATGAACTCCATCTGTGTGGTGCAGCTGATGTGTTAGAGGGAAGGGACGACACCTAGAGCAGACCTGGTCAGGCTTGAGAAATGGGCTTATGCACACCCCTAGAGCAAGGTCCTGTACTGAGTCAGGGCAATCTCCTATATCAATGCAGACTGGGAGATGACTGGATTGAGAGCAGCCCTGCGGGGAAGGACTTGGGGATACTGGTGGATGAAAAATTGGATAGGAGCTGGCCTTGTCTGCTTGCAGCCCAGAAAGCCAATCATACCCTGGGCTGCATAAAAAGAAGCATGGCCAGCAGGTCAAGGGCAGTGATTCTCACCCTCTACTCTGTTCTCATGAGAACCTATCTGGAGTATTGCATCCAGCTCTTGGGCTCTCAGCATAAGAAAGACATGGACTCTTCAGAGCAAGTTCAGAGGAGGGCCACAGAAATGGTCAGAGGCCTGGAACACCTCTTCTGTGAGGAGAGACTGAGAGAGTTGAGGTTGTTCAACCTGGAGAAGAGAAGGGTCCAACCAAGAAGACCTTATTGCAGCTTTTCAATGTATAAAACAGGTTTATAAGGAGGATGGAGAGAGACTTTTTGCCAGGGCCTGTAGCAGCAGAAAAAGGGGCAATGATTTTAAATGGAAAGAGGGTAGATTTAGACTGGATATAAGGAAGAAATTTTTATAAAGATGATGAGATATTGGAACAGGTTGCCCAGAGAAGCTGTAGATGTCCCATCTCTGGAAATGTTCAAAGTCAGGTTGGACTGATTATTGACCAACATACGTCCTCAGTATCCCTAATTTTTACTGTATTTTGGGTAATTGATATTACATATAATGTTTTAAGTCAATGAAATTGTGTTAGTAAACAGTTATGGTTCATGTATTGTTATAAGTATTACTACTTGTATTTCACAATATGAAACATCTAAGAAGTTTCTGGTGATCATTTGCTTGCATCCTGAATCAGTCCATAAATGTTATATTTTTATTTATTCAGTCAGGAACATAAATCAGTACATACACGTGTATCCATGATATGTCAGTCAGGACTTACAAGAAAAATTCACTGATACAAGCTTTAAAGTTAACCTTTTGGGGTTTATATACTTCTGATGGTCTTTAAAGTCTAAGAAAAGGCAAGAACATTTTTCAGTAGATCGTTACTTGCTTTTATTACTCCTAAGTTTTAAAAGCAGAAGCTTTAATGGTGGCATTGCTGGTGACTGTTACTGTGTAGGAACAGGTTTTGGTTTTCACGGTTTGATGAGTGCTTTACATTATAGATATGTTTATTTTACATACAGTGTTTTTGTTCATGTATAAGTGGACATGTACAAAGCTTTCATTATATACTAGCCAGCTGATATCTGGTCCTGCCAAGATGTACAGTCGTATTTTGTCAATTGCCGCTTCAGTTAATTCTCTTGACTATCTAGGACACTTACCTCTGCAACACAAAATGTTTTGCATATATTGTGATGTTGTGTAAGTAATGGTATTACATACATTGCATGCTTGCTGTCCATATGAAGGAACAGAGGAATAATTTTTAGCTTTGGCTAACCAATGTCTTTTTTTGACCTAAACCCACATGCTAGCAACAGTATAAGCACTGTTAGCTGAGAAGAATAGAGCAGTGTTCTGAGACGTCCTTGTTTTTCCACAGTTTTTAATAGATTCATTCCACTAACAGCTTTCTGGAGAGGAGTGCAAAAGCTAGAAAAGAGACAGCACATTACTGGAAGGGAGATGAATGTCAGGATGTCACATTAGAAGCAAAGAGACAGACCAGACAGATTAGGTAGTCACAGGAGCACATTTTAGTTAAATTTACAGTCTCTCAGTCTAAGGCTATGATTATGATCTAACCGTGACACTTGAATCAATCGTCAGTGAAAGGGGAATCAGGACCAGTGAATTCAGTGAAGTTGTTCTTGGTCTACAACAATGCAACCTTAGAATAGAATTTCTACATTTGTATTAGAGATTTAAAAAGAAATCCTTGATCATTGACATACTTTTCATATGGAGTTTCATAATATAAATGGATTAATCAGGGGGAGAAAGAAGTCTAGTTCTCCACCTCTGAAAGGGGAGTTACTGTGACCAGCCGAAGTCAAATTAACTGACCACAGTAGTCAAATTAACTTACTCTGAGAAATAAAGTTTTTATACCTCTCTTATATGTCAAATAGTATATTTTTTTCACCAGATATCATAGTCAGAGGTCTATGTCACCTGATAGAAGGGGGCAGTAGTATGGTACAGCTCCTGTATTCACAGAATCACAGAATCACAGACCTCCAAAGATCATCTAGTCCAATCCCCCTGCTGGAGCAGGAACACCTTGATCAGATCACATTCCAGCAGGTTCTCCCACCCCGATTAATTTCATGTGATTGTTTATTTCTCAGCTGATACATAACCAGGAGACATATTTCATGCCTGTATGTTAACCTGCAATATCTGCTGCAAAATATCTTCACTTGGCAAGTATTTTAAGTGTCTCGTTAATTGGCTGCTGTGTGTATATAGTATCACTGCTGTCAGAAATAACTGCAAAGCTGTTAACTATGGAAACTCATAATTGCTGCTTTGCTGTTAATTGGAAAAAGATTTAACGTATAAATTATAAATAATTCAAATAAAAAAAATCTCAAGAAAAAAGCTCTAAATAACAATTAGAATTTCAGCTTCATGCTTCAAAGGGAGAATTTGTAAGCAACCACCTTGGAAAAAATGTGACAGTTGTAAAATAACAGCTATATATCAGATCCAATAAAATGATTAAAGTAATGAATTAAGTTAACAGAATGTGATACGTCTGTCAAACACTGCCAAAGACCACACACAGCTCAGTTTCAAAAAAGAGGAACCTAATATGAACATCCAGAAACACATACAGAAGCATACATGCGTTGGATGAAGTTCCTAAAAATGTACCTGTATGCCTAACTTCACTCACTGGACTTTTTTTGAAATGGGTCCTCAAGCATTCTATATTTGAGTAGGTAGATATGAGAGAATGATGTTAACAGATTTGCCAGCACTCCTAGTCTAATTCATTTTATTATGTTCTGCAGAATTCACCATCCTTGGCATTTTGCCTCAGAATACTTAATTAACTTGGCCCCTATTTATGAATTTCAAGGGAAAGATGTCTAGCTTATTAATTAGCTCTACAAAATCATACATACAGTACCTAAATACAGGGACAGATCCTTGAATTTTCTCCCAGACACTGACAATGTAAAAGAGATTAAAAGAGGCCCTTTCCTCCTTTATGATGATTTGTCCAGAAAGATATCATAATAGGAAGAACAACACCAATAGGACTGACTTTCCCGCTTCCTTTTTTTGGATTCTGTTATCTTTACCTGATAAACAGCTCTTTGGGGAGTGCAGCTGCTTGGTATTGATTAGTGCTCATTGTAGGCTACGCTAATCTGGTTAGAAAATCACAAAGCCAGAACAGAACCTGAGTGCAAGAGGCAATACAGGCCTAACTAAAAAAGTGTGTGCAACTAAAAGCAACACAGATGAAAGAATAAACAAAACATTAATTCTATATGTCTTTTGATGTCCTTTTACAAATTCCTCATACTTTAAGTCAATACTGCTATTTTTTTTAGTTGTTTGTTGTTTAAATAATCAAATAGCATTATAATAAATAATTTTCCTTACAAATTAGTTTATTATGAAGTATAAAATAAAATATTTTCAATATTAAAATAATATTGGGTTTACATTTATATGCAGGAGACAGTTAGAACAGGTTTGCTGCTGGAAAGGTTATACTCAAAGAAGCTAGGTGCAGTCCTTTCCTGGAACACAAGAAATTTGAAGCATACAATCTTTTTTTGAAACTTGTCTTTCTTATAACCAGACATGGTATAAAGTTCTTGCAAACAATGTAAATGCCAAATTCAATACTCTTCTCATCCTGAGAATATCCAGTCCAAAATTGTCTTTCTCTTTTTAGTAAGAACTTTGTGTATTAGGTTATCTATGGCCTGGGGGCGGGGAATGAAAAGCTTGTTGTCTCTCTGGCAGCCATATGATCGAGGTAAAAAATATGTCATGTGATGAGAAGCCAAGCAAGCATGTGCATATACAACACTGTAACTCTGTAGTTGCAGTGTTTTTCTCAGTAGTGCCTGGACTCTGTAGAAACCTAGTGGGAATAAGTCTTTTTTTTTTTTACTTTTTTTTTAATTAAATGAAAATGATACATAAAATGAAGAAGGGGGAAATCCAAAACGTCTCAGCTTACTTTTCCTTCTAGGTAAGCTAGAAACATGTTCCTCTATACCTATTCCTTTGGCTCCATAACTGTTGAATTCCTGGTTGTTTAGAGGTAACAAAGAAAAACAAAACAACAACAAACTCATGTGTTTGTGCCTTTTTACCTCATTACAGTTCCCACAGTTTCTGTTTAAGTCAGAGTCCTGAAGAGTCTTCTGCTTCACACAATAAGTTGTTACCAGATTATCAAATTCACTCAGTTCCCTTTCTTTTTAATGTCAGGGTGGCAATATTTTCCTTCTACAACCTTCTTCCTTGACTTACACAATGCATGCTTGTAGCACCTTTACTCCATTTAGTATTAGTAGCATGAGTCAGAACAGGAGCTGAAGCTGACTTGGACTGACAACACTTGATTGATGGATGATACATAGCTAAGTAAACAGAAACTCCTTGATGGAAATTACTTTAGTGAGTGATCTGAATATGCCTGATGCTGATAGACTACTTAAATGTGAGAAACTGAACCTACTGAATCAAGAAAAATTAAACTGAGTTGGTGGCTGAGGTAGTATAAGGAAAAAAGAGCTGCTACAGCTTGAATTGAAACATGTACTTTTGTTGTCTGTTGCTGTTCTGGTAGTACTTTTGCCCTACCTTCTCTGATAAAACAAATGAGGACGCAGATAAAGAAGACAGGGTGGATATATGGGAAGGACTGTTGCAAGAGAAGATAAGACTGACTTTTTCACTCTATGATTGTCTTTTTCCATCACAAACCTTTCTTAAGATATCCTATGTTCTTTATAATAATTCTCCCTGAAGTCCCCTAACCAGTACAAAAAGTAACAATAATAATAGTTCCAGCAGCAATTTAGCTTGTAAATAAGTTCCAATTAAAACCCCAATCCTCAAATTGGCAGCACATTGTGAGCTAATGAGCCAACACAGAGCCCCACTGATTTGAGATAGGATGACATTCAGGCCCCAGTTTTAAATAGACAGCCTGTGGGCAAACTGTCATAACCATATGGAGTTCCAGTGACTTCACATAGAGTAAGGCTGAGAGCCTGATCCTGAACAGTGCTGCCACAGTTCTGACAATCCCAACTGCGAAATTCAAGGTCCAGATTAATCTCCCCAAACTGGAAATGCCTGAGGCATTAAATTTAGGAGTAAAGTGCCCTTAGGCTACAATGACCCTCCAGAGAATAACTGAGACCTGAAGACCCCAGTGGTTATGGGGAGAGACAACAGCCTGACAGATCCTAAATCAAAAGCATAAATATAAGTGAAACAAATTCAGGCTTTGCTTTATAAACTTCTTCAGGGGAAGAACCATAATTTGATTTATTTCTGTGATGTGTTTGATGAACTTTTGAATGGAACGAATACATATGGATACAAATGACTGGGTTTCTAGAACACTTAGAGTAGCCACTCTGACTAATATTACTATCTATTACTAAAAGAGCTTCTCCACATCTTATTTCTGTGAGCATGGGTACAAACAATTCACAGATACTGTTCAGTTCATCATAATAATTATTATTTTTGATAAATATAGAAAATACCTCATCAGTCAGAAATCTAAATGTTTATGCAAATTACCACGGTGATTTCTAACATCACTGTAAAACACACCGAGAACTCAAAATTTATTTGGATCTAAATAGCCTGTATGCTTCATCCCATCACATACAACATGAGAAAACTGTAAAGCGTCTCTAACTCCTTCTTTCCTCCTTTTGACATTACAAAAAAAACCTACTTTGATGAGCATATTTTCGCAGAACACATACCTTTGTGATTACAAAGTATCTTTCTTGTTTATCCCAAACTCTGCCAAGAGTGCTAATTTTCAAGATTTTTTTTCTTTGTTTGTTTGTTTATTTGAAAATGAGATGGATAAACTACATTTAATTAACATGCCTATAAAGAAAAGATCGAAGGAATGGAACCAAATAACCAACTGTATAAGGTACAATTAAGAGTACACTTCAGCCATCCCCCCTAAAAAAATAATATTTTATATTGTTTGCAGAGCACATATAGAACTCCTCTCCTGTTGTGTTCTATACATCATGTGAAATAATCCTCCTGATTTAAGAAGATATAATTTCTTCCACATGAATACGTAATAGAGGAGGGGAGAATCTTTTAAGAGTGAGGGATATATGCTGACCTCTAACATTATTTCCTTTGTTTCTTGGCACTGAATAGCTAATACTGAAAGAGGAAAAATGTTATTTTAGACTACATGTATTGTCCCCAATCTGCCTTGTGCCTAAATTTTAAAGTAATTAAAAAGAAAATATTCAAACTGTATTACTCTGTCAGCAGCCCCTGTTCTACACAATATAAACATAATCACATTATCATAGTGTAGTTCTTGGAGTTAAACTGCCAGGAAAGATAGTGTTGCTGGACAAGGACCAGAAGAGAACGACACCTCCAGATAAATAGACCAGGCTTTCAGCTGATTCCCAGATATCCTCTTGGGTGCCAGGGGATGCATCGGCTCCTTCAAAAGTCTTTCAGTCAAAATCTAACAAACACTCAGTGACAAACTTTTATGGTACAGTTAGAGACAACGTCACGAAGTATATCAGAGGTATGTAAGCACATATCGGCCCCGTACCCCTAAACTCTGGTGAATAACAGCTGAATGCCAATAGACAATTTATTTATTCTGAAATCTGTGATTTTTTTCTTCATAAATTTCATACTGTCTTCTGAAAACTCTTTATGCATGTTATTGTTTGCATTCTGTGTGTTCTTCGTGTTATGGAGTCCGAGAAGGATCTCTTGGGCTCAGTGTGGAGAGCTTTCAGTAAGTTACAAAGGTCAGTGCACAAGGTCAGATTCACATTAGCACAAAGGCCACTTCACAGCAGTCTTGCTACTTTCAAAAATCTTTAACAGACATAAATATAATTAACTCTCACTTGTGTGCCCTTCATTACTGCCAGGGATTTATAAAACATACATGAAAATTAAATCCATAACTGAAATTCTTCATTAAATCTGTAGGTAGTGGAATTATAACGACTTAAAAAAGAAATTTATGAATGAGCAGTTTTAGACCAGTTAAAAGAAACACTTTTTCCTGTACTATTTGATATGTGTGCATATGAAATTGGTATACTGTTCAGGACTATAAATAGAACAAGATCCACACTAATAACTTTTTTTTTTTTACTGTTAACTATGGTTTTCTTTCATCTACAACATATAATTAGAGATCACCACATGTGACAGGTTAGCCCTTGGCTGGGGGCCAAACCACACACTCCCACTCACACATTCTCTGCCCCCACTTCTCATATTCAAATGGAACCTCCTATGTTCCAGCTTGAACCCATTGCCCCTTGTCCTGTCACTGGATGTCACAGAGAAGAGCCTGGCTCCATCCTTCTGACACGCACCCTTTACATATTTATAAACATTGATTAGGTCACCCCTCAGTCTCCTCTTTTCCAAGCTGAAGAGACCCAGCTCCCTCAGCCTTTCCTCATAAGGGAGATGCTCCATTCCCTTCATCATCTTCGTGGCTCTGCGCTGGACTCTCTCCAGCAGTTCCCTGTCCTTCTTGAACTGAGGGGTCCAGAACTGGACACAATATTCCAGATGCGGTCTCACCAGGGCAGAGTAGAGGGGGAGCAGAACCTCTCTCGGCCTACTGACCACCCCCCTTCTGATACACCCCAGGATGCCATTGGCCTTCTTGGCCACGAGGGCACAGTGCTGGCTCATGGTCATCCTGCTGTCCACCAGGACCCCCAGCTCCCTCTCCCCTACACTACTCTCCAACAGGTCAGTGCCCAACTTATACTGGAACCTGGAGTTGTTCTTGCCCAGATGCAAGACTCTACACTTGCCCATGTTAAATTGCATGAAATTTTTCCCCGCCCAAATCTCCAGCCTGTCTAGGTCTCGCTGAATGGAAGCACAGCCTTCTGGCGTGTCAGCTACTCCTCCCAGTTTTGTATCATCAACAAACTCGCTGAGGGTGCACTCTATTCCCACATCCAAGTTGTTGATGAATATATTGAATAGCACTGGTCCCAACACCGAACCCTGGGGGACTCCACTACATACAAGCCTCCAACTAGACTCCATCCCATTCACCGCAACTCTCTGGCTTCTTTTCTCCAGCCAGTTCTCAGTCCACCTCACTACCCGATCATCCAGATCACACTTCCTCAGTTTAGTCGCAAGGATACTGTGGGAGATGGCGTTGAATGCTCTACTGAAATCGAGATAGACCACATCTACTGCTTTACCATCATGTATCCACCTGGTAATGTCCTCATAAAAGGCTATCAGGTTGGTCAAGCATGACTTTTCCTTGGTGAAGCCATGTTGACTGCTTCTAATGACCTTCTTATCCCTGATATGCCTAGAGACAGCATCAAGAATGAGTTGTTTCATCACCTTTCCAGATTGCTGTAAGGCAGTAATTCATCTCACAAGCACCTGACTTTTCTAAATTTTCATGAGTTATGGTGTCTGTTGAACCCCTTGAATGAATTACTGCCATAATATCACCTCTGTATTTGGAGGAACAAACTTTCAAATGCAGAAACCTTTACTTCTTTTCAACCTGTGGTGGCATTTGAAATTTCTTTGTCTCTGGGCACTTTAAACTAATGTTTCATTAGCTGTTAAAACAGGATAAGGTCTTTGCTCTCTATTGATTGCCAAATGAATCGTTTTGAGAAGTTATTTTTCTCCTCAGGTACAACACTTTTTCTTGTTTGCTTGTTTTCTGCCTCTGCCTCTGGAACATGTACAAGAGGCTTGCATTTTTAGAGATTAATAATATTATTGCTGCATATTATTTTGCTTTTTGATATTTTTAGCTGTTGTTTTTTCCATAAACTGCAATTTGATTTTTAATACTGCTTTGAGTTGTGTTATTGTCTAAGCTTGACTAAATATAATTTGCTTTGACAGTAAAACTACAGGTAAAAATTTTGGAAATATAATTGCTGTGTTAATATTCATAAAAGGTATATTGCTGCATTACAGTTAGTAATAAAAGCATGTTGAAGAGTTGCGAAAGCATCCCAAAGTCTCATTGCATCTTGATCTTTATAATCTTTATTCCCAGACAAAGGTGGTTCATGATACTACATCAGTTATACGTGTAGTAAATGAGGTGGTCTGCGAAGGGTGAACAACACTCTGGGCAGCAAAAATTGGATCTTCAGCAGTTTTTTTCTGTTCTTCACCTCAGTTTCATTAACTATTGCAGAGATCAATCTCCTTTTACCTAATGCATTTCTAATCACGTTTGTGCTAGATTAAAATTCATTAGTATCTGTAAATAGCCCAGACAAAGCAACGAGACATAGCCACTGCTACTTTTACATTAAGTAATTTTAAAAACAGGTCATAGACATTATTGTAACTTTTCACTTTACTGGTGGATCTTTTGTGTTGACAACAGATGTGTTGTAGTTTCTGCCCAGGATTCAACACAAAAGTAATTGTTTTTACATATAAAGTTACTCTTTTTTTTTTTTTTAAATGAACCTTTGAAATTGTACCCAGTATTCAATTTTTTATTAGAATTTTTCCCTCTAAAAACCTTTCTAGAGTGTGAACTTCTGTGTTACAGTTCATTTATTAAAAAGTAAATAATGGACTGTCATTAATTAGTATTAAAGTTCTGTACATGAGTGACTATTTTTCACTTTAGAATATTCTAGGTGAAGAAGGATGAATCAGGCATAAGTGAGTTGTAAAACAATGGAACAGAAAGGTCTAAAGCAAAAAGCATCCTTACACTGTGGAATGCCTAAGACATACATGAAAGAAGATGATGATTCTAGTTCCGTTTAACAGTCCTCAAAAAAATTAATTTTGTCTTCACCATCATTTGATAAGTACTGCTGAAAATGAAAGCTGAACCGAAACTCATGTTTGAAACAAGAGGGCAAGATGGCTGGGTCAACTAACTTTCTCAAAATCGAAAATAAAGGAGGGATGGAGTTGATCTTTGGACCCTTGATCTTGGAGTTGGCTAGGAAAATCTTCTATCAAATTGTCTTATTACTTTCTCAAATGAAAGTTGTGCATTGTGACTATGTTCATTATAGTTGGTAGGTTTTCATAAGTTTCATGGAAAAATTGCTGTACAGAAAAATAAGACATAATAATATGGTATGGAATGTACTGAGAGACACTTCTTTCATCCTTTCCTACCACTAGCCCTCCAGTTCCTCTTTCCTCTTTAACTTTTAATTCTCCTCCTCTTTCCCAGGCCTTTCTGTATGTAATGTATATATGTTACTCGATAAATGAAAATTGTTTGCATCACATCTCTCTTCTCAATATAATGTACAGAGCAAATACTAAAATCCTGTCAAATAAGTGTTTTCTCTTTAGGTGTTTTGTGTGTTCTTGAAGTATGACCAGCTCCTTTTCTTGCAAATTGTCAAACAGAATTGCATCTGCCTCTTACTTAGTATTCAAGGTCTGAAAGATGCTTCAGTTAGATGGGAAAAGACTATCTCAGCTTCGTCTTTACTGTCCACTTGTGCTAGGTTATTTGCTCACTGGGGCAAAATATGCATCTCTACACAAGTCAAAAGACCACATCTAAATGGCAAAAGGCAATCTTACCTAACCTAATAATAATACCCAGGCCATCTAGAGTGATTGCATAGATCTGATTAATTTGCCATTGAATAATGTATTGGAACAGCTTTGCAATATTTTAATTATTTGATGAGTATGCAGTTTCCTTATCCATATTTTAGAGTTAGATGAGTAATCACTGTCTTCCCATCAATTAGTCAATGTACCTTTCCATAATTTTTGTTACTCAGTGCTAGCAATTTCCTACTATAGCATGTGACTCTCTTTAAATAATTTTACAGCCTTTTTCTGGTATCTTCAACCAATAAGCTGATGAAAATATTCCCTAGTTTATGTAGAAGTCAAGTGATACTCCAAGTGGAGGAAAAAAGGTGCAGGGATAGTTTCACTAACTTTTAATACTTACTTTGGGGTTTTTTTGGTCTTACAACAGGAATCAGCCAAACATCACCACATCAGGACTACTTAGCAAAACTATAGCTCTGTGATAGGTCAACATTAGTTTGCTTCCACTTTTCTCAATAATTTCTGAGTTTCAAGAGTCTTTGACTAAATCTTTCTTCTATGTCAAGCCGCTCAAATATTGCTAAAGTAAAAAAGATTTTGAAAATGCTTATTCTGATTGTTCAGCAAGATCCAGTGGTCTTAGGTGAGAAAGCCACACAGTTATGTATGTCTGAAAAAGTTGAAAAGACACTCGTCTTTACAACAGAGGCACTTGACCCAGTGATTTGACACCATACATGTAGGTGTTTAGAACCTGGAGAGTCTGTGAGAATTGCTTTTTACTGCACTAGAGATATAATACAAAATATTACAGATCTTCTCTTTTTGCAAAAGACAAAGAGTGTTTATGTTGTGCCATAACCATTGGCTCCACAAATGAAGAAATAGCTATCACATCCTTAAAAGTAGAAAACCATCTGGCTTATTTGGGTGTCAACTCTTTTTTCTCACCTGGGAAGGCTCCTTAACAATAACTTTAAGTTCTGTTTATTTCCCTGACTGTCTCACCTTTCTGGGAAATAGATACCAGACATTCCTCTTCCAGCTAGGTCAGATAATTGCTATTCTTTCAGACAGTGGGATCGCTGCATAGGAAAGTTTACCACCCTTTTGTATCAGACACTAGAAGATTCAGTCATTTTTTCCTCGTTTCCTTAAATGCTTTCTCCTAACTACAATTAGAATGTCAGTGCTCTGGGATATTTCTTCCTCCTTTGATATCAGACTCTGTAGAGGACATCTGCCACAGGAAGTTGGCAGTAACTAATTTGCTTAACTCTTCCCCATTAGTGTCTTGGTTCTTTACAAATTAAAAACTATCTTCTTAATCAGTATTGTCCAAAATATTCTGTTCCCTGCAAAAAAAAAAAAATAAAATGCACACTACTTCCTATAATAGTCTTATTTCTCCCAAATGATGGTTTTTTTGGTTATACTCAAAAAAACCTTTATCAGCAAAGAAGTCAGTAGAAGTGTCCCTGCAATAACTGCATAGTAAATCTATTGCCATCTGTCTTTATTACATTAATATACAGAATTAACAGGTCATGAGCCAGCTGCTTTCTGTGGCTGTTCCAGCACTTGTCAGCTTTCTTCCTTAGTCCAAAGGTCCAGAAATTTGTTTTGAATGTAGGTGTAAATCATTAAGATTTACCTGCATATGATTGATGTTGCAGGACAAACATGCGCTGTTACTCATAACTGAAATGTTTTGCTGCATTGCTTGGGCTTAAAACGAGAGTGCATTTTCCGTACTTTGCCAGGTAGAGGTGATATATATGCCTCAGCTGTTACTGCCTTGACAATTCCCTTTATTCCAAAGGTTAATACAGTTTCTGGATGTCATTGACTCTATAGCATGCACAAATTTATGATGAAATTACAGGCCAATATATTATTGTTTTCCATTTTTCACTGTGTGCAGAATTTAGTGATAACACAGATGAACTACTTAGGATGCTAATTAGTAGAAGACATTGTATTGTACAAATTCATGAAAGATTGTTACTTAATTTTAATTGCAAAAAGATGTTATTAAATACACAACACTGTGTCAGCTATTAACACAGGCCTTCTCTGTGAAGACACTGCACATTGATGTGACTCTCATAAAACAGGTTCCAAAACTAAACTTCACAAGTTCTTTGCTGGTACTTAGATCATTTCCCCCTATAAAGCATGTAAGGTAAATGCATGTTTTACCTGAGAAGTCAATTGTCTTCTTAGGAATGCTGTCTCATTAGGACAAAACGAAGAGAAAAAAAAAAAAAAACCTCTGGGCAAGTTAAACATCTACTGGACTGCATTAGTGTGGGAAAAAATCCCCAGCACTTCAACCCCAAATTAAATTTTTAATATTCAGCTATGTTTACTTGCTGTGAAAAGCACAGAATAACTTGTAACGATTTATATTTATGATAGACTTGCTATACAAAATGAAGAAGGTTGAAACAGACCTACGCAACAGTGCAGTTTCTGTATGGCAAGCAGTAACTTAAAGATAGCTGTAAAAAGAAATATGACTTCTAATTTCTTTCATGACTGCTTATATTTTTAAAAACCAGACCTACAGAAGAATATTTCTCTCAGAATGAAACAGAAACATCTTGTTCTTAGTAATGGGATTGAATTTTAAGGCAGAAAACAAAGAAACAAACCAACCCAAGCATCCAGGTGATTAAGTGTACAGTGAGATGTGAATATGTACTTTCCTCAGTGTATTTCTTTTAACTTCAAAATGAAATGCAGGTCTGAAACTGTTTGAGGTGAAAGGGAAGGATGAGGTGTATCAGTCCTTCATGTTGTGTTCCCTCTTCATTTTTCAGAAAGTTTGTCCAGAAAACATTCTTTCTTTGTATTCATTTTTTTTTTTTTTGAGAGCTAGTCCATTCATGGTGCAGAAAAGCTGAGGTCTGCTGTAAAATATAAAGTAATTGTAATATTGTCACCGGTATTAAATATGCAAGGCAAATTAAAGAAAATTTTTGCTCTGCTAAGAAGGAGTTCAATGTTTTCATGTGCATGTTTATACAAAAGAGAGTTGAAGACGATCTTGTGATTACCATAAGCCAAATATTTTGGAGTGGCATTTTTATTTGCACTACAGGTATATGACTTGTTACTTTTACCTAACAATCCCATACCCTAGTTCACACAAAAAGAAATTCCAGAATACATTGTTGTATGTCACTCTGTAAAATCAAATGTCATGCTCTTGGCTCCATTGTGGACTTAGGCTCCCCAATGCTTTTTATTACCAAAGCTTCTTAACCAGAAGTAGAAAGCAATTTCCATCTGACATTACCTGCAGTACAACACAACCTTTTCCAAAGAGGATTTGCTTGTTAGGTTGAACTGACATCCATATTGTATAATAATAGCATCTATTAATGAACCTGTTCAAAGCATGGAAAACACTTTGCTTATATGTTCACACAAGGACATGGACATCCTTTTTTGCTCTACCTTTTTATAAGTAAAAGAAACATTACCGTGTCTCAAGCCTACACAGCTCCTGCCTTCCACTTCTCAGAGTTTAACTCAATTGCGTGCTGCTCAGTACTGTGCTGACAAGCAATACTAAATAAATGGCAGAAGGAAGATTAGTGAGCATCATTCCAAAAGTTCTGATTTAAATTGGTTCTGCTTCCCATCCTCTTATTTTAATTGCTTGTCTCAAGAATTCATGGCATCCTGTTGTATGTCTAAAATACAATGACAGCATTTTTAAAATTAGAGGCAATACACCCCCAAATGTAGGAAAAACCTGTATCTCTTCAGGGTAAGAATGAGGGTGTATGATGGTATACCACCAAATTAAAAAAAAAAAGTGTTTATGGGTCAAGGACTTAGGGCATTATCATTACTCAAGCAATTAAGATTCGGAGCACAAGGCTGAGTATGACACTTATTTGATCCTTTTCTGAGAGCTGCTTAATTTGAATCATCTTTAAGGACATTCCTCTTGCTCTGGACCATGGATGCAATTCCGAGCACTTCTTGTGCTGCGACATACTTGCTCTACTGAATTATGATGTTCTTTTCACATGGTGACAATAAGCTGACAGGAATTTTCTCCATGGGGAGACTCTAAAGTGCTTGTTTCAGTCTAGAGAATAATATATCCTGGTTATTTCTGATCAGATAGGCTTACAATATCAGAAAAAGAAAGAAAGGAAAGAAAGGAAAGAAAGGAAAGAAAGGAAAGAAGGAAGGAAGGAAGGAAGGAAGGAAGGAAGGAAGGAAGGAAGGAAGGAAGGAAGAAAAAGAAAGAAAGAAAGAAAGAAAAAGAAAGAAAGAAAGAAAGAAAGAAAGAAAGAAAGAAAGAAAGAAAGAAAGAAAGAAAGAAAGAAAGATTATATTTGGAGAATATATTTGCTTCAGTAATGGAACATCATACAGGATTCCTATATTGGGTAAATTGGTGTATGCAAGCAATCATAGCAGCCTATAGGATCATGATAATCTCCTTCACATTGGTGACCTAAAAAAGATCACTTTGGTCGAGTTTGTTATAATAAGTGGTCAACTGAATAACAAAACTGTCAAGGATTATAACTGGTTTTCTTCAATCAATAAAAATTGTTGATTTATATTAGCATGATCTTCCTAATAATCCTGTTCAACTACTTTTTAGTTTGTTGATATGTCATGATGGGAGCCGATTATTACTGTAAATGGTAATTTTGCTTCCCATCATTATTTAGTATTAATCTTCTGATTCCATACTTGGCTTCCATTATTAACCACAAAGGAAACCAACAATATATTATTAATGGTAATGGACATTAATTTGGTTTTCAGGTCCATTTTTCTTTCGGTAGCTTTACTGTGATAGATATTAAAAATATATCCTCTTTTGTAAAGTATTCAAATCCATGGAATGACTACGTTTGCCCTAAGAAAGTACATGCCATGTACTACAATTGAACAAATAGACTGGGAAGAACTTTTTTACTCTTTTTTAGTATAGTGAGAAAGCTACGGACACATAAGAATGGTAAAGTCTCACTTTGAAATTTTCAGTGGGCATAAACCAAGAATAAACCCAAACATATTGTCTAGCTGTTGAACACGCTGTTGCTGACTTGCATTTGTCTGAGTAAGACAAAAAGAAAATCTAGGGCAGTGAAATAAAATATGTAAAACAGTGATCTTCAATGAGAAGTATACTAGACATACAAGGTTGGAATATAGAATACCCAGCAGGAGTCAGAAAATAAATCAAATTGTTTAAGAGACATTAGAAAATGTGAGGGTTTGTAGGATCATTGTGTTCAAACTTCTCCTATCCCAGTGGGCAGAGCAATCCAAAAATTCGCATCATAGAGTGAATGGAGATGAACACAGTAATGAATATGCTAAGAACTTTATATTATGTAGGTGTAGGAAGGTTATGCCCATCTAAAATCTATTGAATAAAACATTGTGAAGAAGTTATTAATTAAAATATTCTAATAGTATTATATACTTTCTATTTTTAGTTTGTTTACGTGCAGATGGATCAGGCTATCAATCCTCTGATTATACTTGCTGATTGATGCACAGTTTCAGATAAAATTCCCTGGCCCTGTTGTACATACAGGTTATCCATAACCAAATTTACTTTGGATAAAAGTTGGGTGAGACAGGGAGATAAAAATAGTTCAAAACTTGATTTTCTCTTCTTAATAAAATCACTTGCAGAGGAACTGTCACAAAAAGAAACATCAAACACAATGGTTACTACACATGGACAAAGAAAGAATTGAAAAGGAAGTGAGGGTCTGGTGATACATGTGTCTCGACTGTAGGCAGTCATAACAGTGTTCCAGGTGTAGTCTGTGTTAAAAACTATGGGAGCTTTTAGTGATTATTGCTCCTCTCCTGCCACTCCTCTAACAACTAGTGTCCAGTTTCTTTCCCTCTTTCAAAAATGCTTTTTTGTTTTGTTTTTACACGGCCTCTGTCAACCAC
The DNA here is from genome assembly GCA_011057875.1 of Pterocles orientalis. Classification (NCBI taxonomy): domain Eukaryota; kingdom Metazoa; phylum Chordata; class Aves; order Pterocliformes; family Pteroclidae; genus Pterocles; species Pterocles orientalis. The sequence continues at coordinate 553,565 of WKFP01014229.1, forward strand.
AGGTCTTCATTATCCTGACAGTACCGAAGTGAACATGGTTGCCTTTTTGAGATTTCATTATTGTTGTTAGTGTTTAAATACCACTCAACAAAAACATCATGCAATCCCAAACCAAAATACAGCCTCACCTGAAAGTATTCAGTGAAAGAGCAAGTCAGCTTCCTCTCTTTCAAAGTGAGAACAGGTGGTGAAGGCTAATGGCCTCACTCATGAGGGTTCAGCAGTATGGATGTCAAAAGAGAGAATTGGAGCACAGCGACGTTTAGGGAGATGGCACTACAGACATCTGGGCAAAGAAATCAAATACCATCTCAGCAGTGTTTTTTACTAGCTAACAGGCAACAAAGATAAGCAAGAGACAACTTTACTAGAGGGGGAAAAAACAAGAATAAGTTGCTACTTTTACAGGAATAAGAAGGAAAGCTGAAAACTTTTAGATCACCGACACGATTTATGCCCATGCTTGCAGATGTTGGAAAAATTGCAGAATTTTTTTCAGTATCCATATCAAACTATACTTCCAAGTTATTTTGAAGAGCAAAACCTGATGTAAATTTTAACCACTTTTTCCCAGTATTGTACTGTGTGTAGGCCACTTGTTTTCCATGTAAGAGAGAACAAGATTTTCTCCCTTGTTTATGAAGCCAGAAAAGGACAAGAACAATATTATTCTGTGGAGGAAAGATGAGGCCTTCATTCCCCTGCCCCTCCCACCCCTACAGAAAGTAGAAAGATTCAGTAAGAAGTAAAGGAGGGCAAGATCATAGCTCTTACCAATGTTAGTTGCTCCTTATTGCTGTGCTTTTATGTCCCAGTAACATCTAATTAACTTGCTTTGCGATTTACTGACCCAGCTCCACTTGGCATTTTACACCACAGAGAAATGGAGGCCCCAGTGCAATACTGCAACTGGGGGCAGCAGTCCTGCTGTCTACACAGCCTTTATCACAGTGTGAGGTAGAACCGTGCAAGCGTCAGAGGACGTTATTAGAGAGGGCTGCTTATTTGAAAAATGTATCCATTGCAATAGATATTATCACCTTTGATGCCAAAAAAAAAAAAAAGAATTAAAAGACTAAATCATCTTGTATTGCATATGGGAAGGCTTAGCTATTACACTGTCCACACAATGCTGTATTTCATAGGCTACAGTCCAGTCTTTGTCCATTTGTTTAAATTATGAAATATTAACAGTGAGCTATAAATCCATGGGAGTTTCCACATTAAAGAGAGCAATGTAAGAAATATGTGAAAAGGGTATAAACTGTAAAGCAACCAGCAACCACAATTTTTTCTTCCTTCACTTACATCCACTATGGTCTGATCAGGATATCATTGTCTTTCCTTTTGTCTAGACTAAATGTATCTTCCAGGTCTCTTAAAAAAATGCCTATTAAAAATATTAAATAGACAAATACATTGAATAAATAGATGTTTAATAGGAAGATAAATATTAAAATATATCTTCATACATATTGGTATTGTAGTTGTGTATAACCCTTGAAATCAGAGATCAAGACAAAGTGTTCTGAACGTGGTGCTGCTCTATAACAGTCTTTCAATGAAACCAAAATGTAAGAAATGAGAGATGACAAAAAGAGAAAGGGAGCCAGGTCACAATGGGATGGTTATGAGGAGTGTGATAAGCAAAGATCACAGCGTGCTGGGGGTAAAATTTTGACCTCACTGAAGTCTGTGGAAAAGCTCTCAACTTCCACAGACTCAGGATTTCCCTCCAGCTTTTTAACCATTACAAAGAGTTTTGTAGCCATCACGGGATGGGTGTAGTAATTTTCAAAATAAGCCTTTTCCAGGCTATGCTAACTCTGGATCTGTAGAATTTAATTTGGTTTTGAATTAAAGTGTAAGCTAACTAGGAAAAACACAGTCAGTGGGTGTGCTTTGTTTGCTATTTTTTAAAGAGACATAATATGAAGACAGAGAAAACAAACATGAGCTAAAGAGAAGATCATGTGTTATCGTGTATTATATACTTCTGAGAGAAAAAAAATAAACAACACCACCAAACTAAAACAACCAACCAAACAAAATCCAAACATCAAACTGTTTCCCTGCTTTCTTACATGGTAATAATTGTCTATCCCTTCCCTTCTCACTGATATTGGTGTCAGATGTCCTGATGGGAGCCTGATTGATGGGGCTGTGGTACTTCACTTGCAGGCTGTGATGTCAAGTTTCTTTATTCTGGAGTGTAATAGAGAAGAATTTGTCTACATCATGATGTTTCTTTCATGCAGGGTCATGTCATGTTTCAGTGCACATACAGGTGTTCTTCCCATTAAAATCAAAGCATTAGAAAAAATATCTGGCTTCTGCTCAAAGGGTGTCAAAGTCACCTGCATACAGTGTCATTACATGGCTCAGAAATGCTCTGTTTTAACCATAAAAAGAAACTGTTTAGGTCAGGGCCTAAACTTCATCTGCTGTGGACCAAGGCACAGTCCCTTCCACTTTGTTGCACAGAAAATAAACTGTTTATGTGAACATCATGCTGGTAAATGGATATATTAGAAACATTTATTAGAAATATTTATTCTTAAGTCAGTCTCCTAAGGAAATTAGTACCATTTCTCTTTCTGTCCCCTCTCACCTGCAAAAACCTTTGATGTCATAGAGCATTTCCAAGCAACTTTCACAAAAGAGTAGAGATCTGAAAGAGATTATGTTTCTATGAATTTTGAGGAAAATCAGGAGATAGCTAAGGGGTAGAGAATCTATTCATGTCTTCCCTTAGGGACAGCTGGGAACTGGCCAGCTGTGCTATTTATTAGCCAGCCACAACAGCCGCAGTTCTTAACCAGATGTAGAGTGTGTTTTCATTTGCCCAACTAGCAGAAAACACAAAAAAGAAGCTAAGGATGTTGTTTGAAGGCTTATGAGCCCTCATATGAAAAGAACTGTTGCTGTTGTAATGCATGCCAGAGACATGAAACGGAAAGGAAAACATTGTGGGTTTGTTGTAGCTAAAGAGGACAGAGGAAACTGCAGTAAGTTTTCTTTCAAAGGAACTAAAAAAGACCCTATCAGTAGCAGAGTAAAAATCTTTGGGGAGTCAGGACACAGATCCTTAGGGAACCATGCTTCATTGGTCCTCTGCTCGTGGGACAACTGGTTTGAAGGATGGTAGCTGACAGAGCTTGGTTATACTAGGTACTGTACAAGCCAAACAAGAAAGATACTTTTCCTTCAACCAGATTATACATGTTAAACAGTCTGAAATGGGATATTAGCAAAAAACTATTTGCAAAATTTGCCTACGTCTATTTACTAACAAATGTTAATGATGGATTTACTAGTGATTATCTCAAACAATAATTTGTCTCAGTTGCATGGCTGAGCACTAACAACTTACCCCTGGTTGGAGGTAAGGAAGAGAAATAATTCGCAGTGTTTGTGCCTCTTTATTCCATGTAATTTTTAATCAATTATTCATTTTAGTGTGATCAGTTACCTTAGTTGTTACATGATGGTTCACTTTATCAGTGGGAGTCTAATGAAAGGTCTGTTGTTGATGCCTTAGAGTGACTCCAATAGGTTACAAACTAATGTGAAGATGACAGGATGCTAATGAAGACACAAGAAAAGTGAGGATAATGTTTACAAATAGTTGTAGTGAGACAAAATGAATCTTTAATAATCGATTTCAAATTAAAGTGCTAAATGGCTGATTGATAAATAGTTCTGAAACGTTCAAGTAACTTTGTAGACTAATAAAATGCAATTTTTAGAATATCATATTGATTTTATGATTAAAAAGTACTTAATGTATTGGGCAATTTATATGAGAGTAGAATAATGCTTAAATCGGAAATCCATTAGATGCTGGTGAAACAAATTCAGCTCTTTTTGATTACCACTGTTACTATTTATGCTGGCTAAAAATTTATTTCAGAAACATAATGTATAGATTTTTTTAATTTCCCTATATATGGAAGGAACTATGACTACTGAAACTGTTAATTTAAGAGCATATTTAACAATGTTTCTATTACATCATCCAATTATATTAAGACTTAATAAAAAGTGACCTGCTGCCTTTGTCCCTTTGCGTTAAAAGGCTTAGTAGAAACATTTGCAAAACAAAATATAGCAAGCAGCTCTTTTGTACAGTAAAACAAACATCTATCACAAATCATATTAAGCTATTTTCACATTATTCACATGTTCAAAAGATATACATTTTGTCTAGTACAGACTATTTAACTTTTAAGGTTGGCTTCCCATGAAGCTTTTGTATGAGCTTTTCAACTGATAGTGACAACATTTTATGCACATCTAAATCTTTTAATCGCCAGATGTCATGTGATTCAACATAATGATAAATTTGTTTCAGGTAGGTTAAAATCTTATGCAAAAGGTAAGGGTTGTTTCAAAATCTATAACACAATTTAGCTTCAAGAAGAATGATCACATTATTTTCAAGACAATTTTCAAATTTGCAGAGCACAGTTTGAAAATAATATTTTAAAAATATAGTCTTACAAAATTCTAAACATAAGGCTATAAAAGATAAAAAAACGTACAAATATACAGACAAGTGAATGTAAACATAATGTAAAATATCCAGGATAATATGTTGATCCTTGTAGAAATTTATTTCTATGAATAAATTAAAGGAAACTCATAAGTAATCTTCATGCCTCTCTTATGTGTATACAAGAATGTAAGCAAATTTAAAACATGCAGGAGGCACTTTGAACTAAACTGAAGAACAGTGGGAAGTTAAACTGAGGCTTTTTAAAGCAGATCAAGATAAAATAGAAGAGAGTAGTATAGCCTTCTAAGTAAAAAACAAAATTAGAAGAAAAAAATACAAAGAAACATCAAATCTCAAAAGATGGATAATTAAGAATATGATCCTTCAGAACTCATCATCCTGTATTTGTGAGAAAATTGGGCCTTCAGGAGTGGAGTTCTGCATAGCGAGTACAGTGTGGACCCTTCTGATACATAAAAAACTGAACATTCCTTTTATCAGGTTGAGTATTTCAGTGGCAGGATAAGATCCTCTACTAGACGCTCTTCATGTTAAACAAGCTCAAAGGGCCAGATTTGTCTAAAGTGATCTGAAAATTCTGAGTCCAAAGTGACTTTCAGCACTTGTAAATGTCTTCCACAGCTGTCTTCTCAAACACAGATGTTGGAATTTTGACCAGAATGGTCTGAGGTTCATCAGAAAGGACCAGTAAGAAAGACAAGAAAGATATTCTCCTCAGTAGTGTTTTTTCCCCTTGGTTATGGTAGCAAAAGGAATTTAACAGGGCATGTTTACACTGATAAATGAACAAGAGCAAGGGAGCAAGTGGGTATCTTATTCCTTGACTCTGTTTTGGAGAATTCTACACAGACACCTCTAAGTCAGAATTAAAGGGACTAGTCTTAAGAACCAAAGACATAAAGCACTCAGTGCCATTTTTCCCCAGCGCCAGGGAACAGTTTCTCTTTCTCTTATTTAGCAGTAGAGGCATTTAGTGTTAGAAATATGACTGGACCCAGTCTTATGCACTGCACTATGAATTGTTGCCTGAGCTCACATTACACATACTAACTAACCCATATATGCAAATGTCCTAGATGAAAGAAAATATGTTGAGCTGACTCTAAAAATCCCATAGCAACGCCTACTTAGAGCTTGACCACAGGTAAATGGAAGCCAATGGTAAAACCTTTCAACTAGATATAGAGTAAAAATGTATTAAATGCTTTTCTAGAGGGAAAAATAGAGACTCCTTGTTATTTGCAGAACAGGGTCACTATGAAGCAATGAGTATAAACAGCAGCTGCAGGCTCTTTAAAAAGTAGTAAAACCAAGAAGGAATCTACTGCAGGACTAACACAGGAACAAGTGAGTACAAACTCAAAACAAACCCCAAGCAAAGCCTAGATGTCACATCTCTATGACTAAAACCTCAAAGCAATCTGTGAATGAAGGTATTTGCTCAAAATGGCTCTTGCTTGAAGACATCTTCAGTCAAACTGAAGATGAGATTCATAGAATCGTCACAGAATCACAGAATTGTTAGAGTTGGAAATGACCTTAAAGATCGAATTCCAACCCCCCTGCCATGGGCAGGGACACCCTCCACTAGACCAGGTTGCTCAAAGCCTCATCCAGCCTGGCCTTGAACACCTCCAGGGATGGGGCATCCACAGCTTCCCTAGACAACCTGTGCCAGTGCCTGACCACCCTCACAGTAAAAAATGTCTTCCTAATATCTAATCTAAATCTACCCTCTTTCATCGTAAAGCCATTACCCCTTGTCCTGTCGCTACACTCCCTGATCAACAGTACCTTACCATCTCTCCTGTAGGCTCCCTTTAAGTACTGAAAGTCTGCTGTAATGTCTCCCCAGAGCATTCTCTTCTCCAGGCTGAACAACTCCAACTTTCTCAGCCTGTCCTCATATGGGAGGTGCTCCAGCCCTCTCACCATCTTCGTGACTCTCCTCTGGATTTGCTCCAACAGGTCCAGGCCTTTTTTATGTTGGGGGCCCCACATCTGAACACAGTACTCCAGGTGGGGTCTCATGAGAGTAGAGCAGAGTGGGAGAATCACTTCCCTCAACCTACTGCTAATGTTTCTTTTGATGCAGTCCAGGACATGATTGCCTTTCTGGGCTGCAAGCTCACACTGCTGGCTCATGTTGAGCAGAATTCTCACCAACCAGCACCCCCAAGTCCTTCTCCTCAGAGCTGCTCTCAAACCATCCTCTGCCCAGCCTTTATTTGTGCTTGGGATTGCCTCGACCCTTATGCAGGACCTTGTACTTGGCATTGTTGAATTTCATGAGGTTGGCATTGGCCCACCTCTCTAGCCTGTTGTCAGCCTCCCTCTGGATGGCATCCTTTCCTCACCACACAGCTTGACATCATCAGAAAACTTCCTGAGGGTGCACTTGATCCCACTGTCCATGTTGCCAACAAAGATGTTAAACAACACTGGTCCCAATACTGACCCCCGTGGAATTCAGGAAAGGCTCTGCTTACTGTTGCCAAATCTATCAGTAACTGATGAGCAGTCACTGAATTTATCGCTGAAAAGGGACTTGCTAAACAAGCAAAGTGACCAAACAATGTTGGTGCCCAAGGACACTACTGACAGTCAGACACAAACTGAGACTCCGGGAATTTAAGGAACCTACCTAGGAAAAACAGACTGTTAAAATAATTAATATCCCCCCCACCCCCAAGTCTTTCTTCTTAATTTAAAATCAACAGTGCAAAATAAATAAATAAATATTGTTTTTTATATAAGATGTAATAGGTTTTATATACATTATTGTAGATATATAAAACATTATGTAGTCTGTGATTACAGCAATAGTTTATAAGAAAAAACCCACATGTTTATACTCAATTTTTTATATTTTATTGTGAAGACAATTAAAATATGACCAACACATTAGGGATGAAATCTTGTCTGTTTTCCCTGACTTCAGAGACTGTATTACAATGATGTTCTCAGGACATCTACAAATGGAAACTTTGGCATAAATCCAAGTTCTGCAACAGGAGAACACTACCTTGGTGTAAACCTCTCAATTATTATTTTATTACTAATATAAAATTGTATTAGTCTATATAAAATAATTAGATACTTTTAATATGAAGTTATTTTAATTTGTATATGGCAAATATCTATTGCTCAGTCATGTTATTCTATTAAAAATCAAGTTGTCTGATGTTTAACTGAGCTGGTCTGTTAACCTCTGTCTGCCTCATTTCTCATTTGTGACTCTTCTAACACGTCCCAGGTACTTAACTAAAGTCAATCTGTTCTTATATTTTCTCTCGTTTTTGTTATGCCTTGCTAAGCTGCTACTGTATTGATGTAGTTATTTTTAAGGTTGCCTTACAGTAGCTAATATTCTAAGACCTACCAGATGAGCTATAGCTAGGTGACAGTAGGGCAGTAAGGATCTTGGTCCATCTTAGGACAGTAGCTGGACACAAGAAGCAGGAGGAAAGGACAATTTCACCATGTTCTGACACTTTCCATTTCCTGATACATGGTGCAGTCTTGCAGAAAAGGATGTATGAAACATACCTCATTCCCTTGCATTTGGATGAAGACATCATCTAACAAATGCTTGTTGGAATGAAGCATTCACGGGCAGCCATGTAGAAGAAAATACTCAAATGAAATCTTGAAAGAAATAGAATGGTTGCAAGGTTGGCAGGACAAATATTCCTCTAGTGAACTGGAAATTACAAGGCCACTGTTCAGAGTCAGGATCCATAAAGATAATATCAAAGTCCCTTTCCAAGCAAAGAGGAAGGCAACGTTTTTGCAGATATCACTCTAATACACAGCCAAGCAGGGGAAATCAGCTCCTTCAAAGGGCTGGCAAGAGTAGACTTCCCGTAGCCATTAGTTTGCTAGCCATTTTCTCATCTCTCCTTTTCCTCAGTCACTGCTTCTCACCAGGATGCAGCTGTGTGATCAAAGAAAAGCTCACAGAAACTGACCTAATCCTCCACAGACAGGGCTGAGCACAAGATCCCTGGTAACACTGGTCCGCACAACGCAACAGGCAGTGAAGTAACTGCCAGTCATAAACTCAAAACATAGTCCTTGTTTAAAGACTGTGGAAAGAAGCACAAATTTGGGCAGTTCAGAAGCTAACTGCTGGGACTGTGGCTGAAATCACAATGTCTCCTCCCACATACAAGGACAAGTACAGCCTGCACCACACTCCCACGCAACGCTAGCTCCAGAGATGATACCAGAAGAAAGCCAATTATCAGAGACACATGCTGCTTGAAGACAGCAAACTACAAGGCATAAAACTCTGCAGATGAGGCTGTGTAAGGAAATGTAATCATCAACTATGTATTTATAAAACTTGTCTCAGTGATTTTGTTCAATATACGATTGATCATTGAGTAGCATAGCACAAAAATCTGTCACAACCTAAGGGTGCAGTGCTGCAGTGCAATGCATGTGAAACCAGTGCCTGCAACAGCATCACTTAATGTCAACAATAACAGTCCTGGCTGTAGTGTTGTAAATCAAATGCTGTTGGAGCCCTGTAATATATCAAGTTCTAGCAGCATAACAAAATATAAAACCAGCATTTATTCAGGTGTAAGAAAGGCATTCCTTGTTTTCAAATAATGTCATGCTTTATCTACTTGGTGTGGGGGTTAATGGAGAAAGGGGCAAATGTATACCACAACAAGCAGGCAAGAACACTATCAGTTATCAGCTTTGATCACAGAAGAGTTAGAGCACACTCCCAGCCTCGTACTGATAACGTGGTGGATGCAGTCAGTCTTTAACAGCTGAGTGCCAACATTCACCACAGGATGTGTCATAACAATTATTTAGTGTCCAGGGCTACAAAAGGAAAACAGCAAATATCAAGCACAACAGTATGAGATGCATGGTAATTCAGGGTTACAGTGCAGGCAATGGATTAACTGAGCTTTTACTTCCCATCATTTTTTCCATAAGCACCAATTGCCAAAAGTGTGATCCTTTTCCAACAGTAGGGGGAAAGCTATGCTGCTCTATAACCCTTCCTCATCTGTTTCTTTCCATAAGCTTGCATCCAGTCCTGCTGTATCAATTGGTTTAGGAATAATATCTTGTGCATGATCTACATGTTACCTTTGGGGAAACCAACCAAAAAACAAACCCCCACCATCTCATCATCTCCTTCCCCCCTCCACCTCCCAGCCCCAACTTAGCACATATTTTGTGTAAAGAAGTTCTTCTAATGGTTATAAAGTTGAATGTGGGAGCATTTAGTCATTTCACTCAGCACAAAGCATGACAAGAGGGCAGAATGAAAGCATGCTAATCTAGCTACCCTCACGGGTAACACCAATAAAGTTGATGGCACAAGCACTATCACAAAGTGGCAGAGAGGATAGCCTCCAGAATCCCCGTGCACAGACTGTAATTCTAAGTTTATAAAGTCCCTGAGAGAGGATTTTGTTGCTAATCTTATTCATTCTGTATTAATTAAAATATCACAAGTGTGCTACCACATGTTCTAACCACACCTTCTGGCAGCTGTGTTGGCAAATTTTTAAAGACATGGAAAATAACATCTTGCTCCAAGTTACATGCTGTGGGAAGAAATGGTTGCCACAGCATGTGAAATATAAAGCACAGAACTGAAGCCATCCATGTTGGGGTTTAGTGTCAAATCCCCAAAGGTATGCCTGTGTCTCATACCAGAAATTAAACATGGCTTCTGCCTCAAAGAGGTTATAATCCAATTTATAAATGAGTCACTGGACAAGAATAATAATTTTAAAAAAAGAGCAAGAGTAGAACATATAAGATACCTGTGTTATATATGTGCATGTATATATATGTAAAAATTAATTTTACTTATCATCATCCTCCCCACCTCTCTCGCTTCTTTTATTTTTTAACTTATCTCTTGTAAACGTTGGCATTCTGAAGAAATGGGTTTTCAGAAATGATTTATATATGGCATTTAGAGTTTATTTATTAATATATACATATATAGAAGCTACATGCATATGCCTTCTATGAGTTTACCTATTAATCCATGTAAAGAAGGGGGATGACTTTAGTTTAGGGTCAATTAGTATATATGAAGATGTATAGAAAAAGTAGGGGCATACAAGTATTTCGGTATCTGATTTATTTTGTGTTAGAAATATTAATATATATGAATATTTAGTGTTAAAAATATGAAGAAAAAGGGCAGGGGGGAGAAAAAAAGACAGCTAAAGCTAAGTAGAACAAGATTTTATATTATGCAGGAAAGAATGATAGAACTGGGAAGGAAAACAAATGGGTCTTGGGAAAAATGGGAAGTGTTTGGAGATTAAACTGATGTATTCACTAGAATTGCGTAACGATCTGTGCCTAAAGTGTGTCTCTATCAATATTTTCAATTAAGACACTTTATTTGTTGTAATAAGGAGAAAATCTTTCTACCATTTATTCTGGAAATTCTTCTAAGCCTTAAAACTGAAATTAAAGGCCTTTCATCAACATTATATGGTGTCTTGCTATAATTAAAGCTGTAAAGAATAATTATATGAAAGCTTTGGATATAGATACAAATAGAGTAAGATGTTAATGGAAAATAAGCAGAAATACACTGTATGCCTAGTCATTACCAGTCAGGGAAAATAATATCTTAATATCAACTGGTCGTTTAGAAATACTATTGATGAATTTTTTTTTTCCTTTGTAAACAAAGGTCTCAGAAAGAAAAAAAGAGTAAAAGTGCCTTCATTTGTCTGGTTCCAACAATGCAGACAAGCCGCAGTATAAAATTCCTCTTACTACCAGCTGCATGGAAATGCTGTGTCATCTTGGATTCAGTCATCCTTGATTATAGTAGTTAGGTGCTGAAAACTCATTGGATATCAATAGCAACTAATGAAAAAAATTCCTTCACCTCCTCTGATATCGTAGACCTTCAGCTCTAGCAATTTCAGTGTGCTCTCAACTGAACCAATAATCTCAGTTTTAATCACCTGTGTTATTTGGAATGATCAGAAAACAGATATGTATTTTAAGCCATGGGCTGCTTAAATGTAGAGATTGTAGATTTCACTCATCCTTTCAGTCTGAAAGAAAAAAAAAACAACAAGTAAAGGCCATTTGAGAGGTCCTGTATTTTATGTTGGATAAAGCAAGTTGGCTACCTAAATAGAAAGGAGCAGAATAAAAATACTTTCTAAATTCTGAAATAGGAACCTGCCTACTGTTGCTAAGATTTTAATTGCCAATGACAGGTGCTTTCTACTAATCCCATTACCTGATTAATGGTTATTATTATCATTTGTTACTTGCAAAGTGCCTGAGGTGATGAAGGTACTTCAAAGAGAAAATAAACTATGTGGTCCCTTCCCCAAGGAGCCTACACTCTTACAGTATGAAAGATGGCACAGTAAGCAAGAGCAATAAAGAGCAGCGGCAATAGAGTGACAATAATTACTTGGTTAGTTAGATTAATTTTATACGCAACTTGATGGCATTGCTGTTTCCTTGATTTGTTTCTGCTTTTTTTGACCACTCTCCATTATCTTTGGTATGTTGTGGGAAAC
>WKFP01014229.1:573532-607892 GCA_011057875.1 Pterocles orientalis
CATATTTTGTGTAAAGAAGTTCTTCTAATGGTTATAAAGTTGAATGTGGGAGCATTTAGTCATTTCACTCAGCACAAAGCATGACAAGAGGGCAGAATGAAAGCATGCTAATCTAGCTACCCTCACAGGTAACACCAATAAAGTTGATGGCACAAGCACTATCACAAAGTGGCAGAGAGGATAGCCTCCAGAATCCCTGTGCACAGACTGTAATTCTAAGTTTATAAAGTCCCTGAGAGAGGATTTTGTTGCTAATCTTATTCATTCTGTATTAATTAAAATATCACAAGTGTGCTACCACATGTTCTAACCACACCTTCTGGCAGCTGTGTTGGCAAATTTTTAAAGACATGGAAAATAACATCTTGCTCCAAGTTACATGCTGTGGGAAGAAATGGTTGCCAGTCAGGGAAAATAATATCTTAATATCAACTGGTCGTTTAGAAATACTATTGATGAATTTTATTTTTTTTCCTTTGTAAACAAAGGTCTCAGAAAGAAAAAAAGAGTAAAAGTGCCTTCATTTGTCTGGTTCCAACAGTGCAGACAAGCCGCAGTATAAAATTCCTCTTACTACCAGCTGCATGGAAATGCTGTGTCATCTTGGATTCAGTCATCCTTGATTATAGTAGTTAGGTGCTGAAAACTCATTGGATTTCAATAGCAACTAATGAAAAAAATTCCTTCACCTCCTCTGATATCGTAGACCTTCAGCTCTAGCAATTTCAGTGTGCTCTCAACTGAACCAATAATCTCAGTTTTAATCACCTGTGTTATTTGGAATGATCAGCAAACAGATATGTATTTTAAGCCATGGGCTGCTTAAATGTAGAGATTGTAGATTTCACTCATCCTTTCAGTCTGAAAGAAAAAAAAACCAACAAGTAAAGGCCATTTGAGAGGTCCTGTATTTTATGTTGGATAAAGCAAGTTGGCTACCTAAATAGAAAGGAGCAGAATAAAAATGCTTTCTAAATTCTGAAATAGGAACCTGCCTACTGTTGCTAAGATTTTAATTGCCAATGACAGGTGCTTTCTACTAATCCCATTACCTGATTAATGGTTATTATTATCATTTGTTACTTGCAAAGTGCCTGAGGTGATGAAGGTACTTCAAAGAGAAAATAAACTATGTGGTCCCTTCCCCAAGGAGCCTACACTCTTACAGTATGAAAGATGGCACAGTAAGCAAGAGCAATAAAGAGCAGCGGCAATAGAGTGACAATAATTACTTGGTTAGTTAGATTAATTTTATACGCAACTTGATGGCATTGCTGTTTCCTTGATTTGTTTCTGCTTTTTTTGACCACTCTCCATTATCTTTGGTATGTTGTGGGAAACAGGGGAGGTGCCACTATCCATCATCTTTGGTAAGTCGTGGGAAACAGGGGAGGTGCCTGAGGACTGGAGGAAATCTAATATCACTCCAGTCTTCAAAAAGAGCAAGAAGGAGGACCCAGATAACTACAGACCGGTCAGCCTCACTTCCATCCCTGGAAAGGTGATGGAACAACTTATTCTTGATGCTGTCTATAGGCATATAAGGGATAAGAAAGTAATTAGAGGTAGTCAACATGGCTTCACCAAGGGGAAGTCATGCTTGACCAACCTGATAGCCTTTTATGAGGACATTACCAGGTGGATACATGATGGTAAAGCAGTAGATGTGGTCTACCTCAATTTCAGTAGAGCATTCAACGCCGTCTCCCACGGTATCCTCGTGGCTAAACAGACGAAGTGCGATCTGGATGATCGGGTAGTGAGATGGATTGTGAACTGGCTGGAGAAAAGAAGCCAGAGAGTTGTGGTGAATGGGATGGAGTCTAGTTGGAGGCCTGTATCTAGTGGAGTCCCCCAGGGTTCAGTATTGGGACCGGTGCTATTCAGTATATTCATCAACGACTTGGATGAGGGAATAGAGTGTACCCTCAGCACCATCAGTTTGTTGATGATACAAAACTGGGAGGAGCGGCTGACACGCCAGAAGGCTGTGCTTCCATTCAGCAAGACCTAGACAGGCTGGAGATTTGGGCGGGGAAAAATTTAATGCAATTTAACATGGGCAAGTGTAGAGTCTTGCATCTGGGCAAGAACAACTCCAGGTTCCAGTGTAAGTTGGGTACGGACCTGTTGGAGAGTAGTGTAGGGGAGAGGGACCTGGGGGTCCTGGTGGACAGCAGGATGACCATGAGCCAGCACTGTGCCCTCATGGCCAAGAAGGCCAATGGCATCCTGGGGTGTATCAGAAGGGGGGTGGTCAGTAGGTCGAGAGAGGTTCTTCTCCCCCTCTACTCTGCCCTGGTGAGATCTCATCTGGAATATTGTGTCCAGTTCTGGGCCCCTCAGTTCAAGAGGGACAGGGAACTGCTGGAGAGAGTCCAGTGCAGAGCCACGAAGATGATGAAGGGAATGGAGCATCTCCCTTATGAGGAAAGGCTGAGGGAGCTGGGTCTCCTTAGCTTGGAAAAGAGGAGACTGAGGGGTGACCTAATCAATGTTTATAAATATGTGAAGGGTGAGTGTCAAGAGGATGGAGCCAGGCTCTTTTCTGTGACATCCAGTGATAGGACAAGGGGCAATGGGTGCAAGCTGGAACATAGGAGATTCCACTTGAATATGAGAAAAAACGTCTTTATGGTGAGGGTGACAGAGCACTGGAACAGGCTGCCCAGAGAGGATGTGAAGTCTCCTTCTCTGGAGACATTCAAAGCCCGCCTGAATGCGTTCCTGTGTGATCTGATCTAGGTGTTCCTGCTCCGGCAGGGGGATTGGACTAGATGATCTTTCGAGGTCCCTTCCAATCCCTAACATTCTGTGATTCTGTGATTCTGTGATATGGATATAAGAACAGAGAGGAAATCAAATGGAAAAGAAAAGCAAAGACTCTGTGTGTGTGTGTGTGTGTGTGTGTGTGTGTGCGCGCGTGTGTGTGCAGAGGGTGAGGGGTATGGCAAAATAGAGATGTAGATTAGAAATTATACCAACAGGTGAGATATGTTGTGAGAATGTAGACTGAAATAAAAAAGGTAAAGAAACAATGGAATGGAGTTTGTTGTCTTCTCGGAGTATCTCCAATCAATGATCATGTCACATGGTCAAATGAATTCGAAAGAAAGTCAGGATAGAGTTCTACCTCATCTCTGGAAACAGGCTTTGGGATAAGATGAAAGGCCAGTGAAAATGCATCAGTGATTTCAGGGCTGGTATAGCATGCAACGTACAGTTCCTCTAAAGAACAGCAGGGAGGGAGTACCTGAATTCATAGCCTTCTACTTACAATTCTTTCATCTTTTTGTGAAACCTCAGTGCTCTCTTAATTACTGTAGGACAAGTGGCTTATCCAGTTGGAAGTTGTATCTACTCCATTATATTTACCAGCTTTCAAGTGAATTTCTTCCATTAGTTTCTTCAGTCAGTTTTGGCTTCTTGCCTCCTGTGGCAAGAAATTTCATAGCTTATACTTGTTTTGTAAATAATTTCTTTTTGTTTTTAAACATTGCCAATCTGCTAAGTTCAGTCAGTCCATCACAGTGTTTCACTTTGAAAAAGTGAAGAAGCTTTCTGTGGCAGGTATACCCATCCTGAAGAGTTAGCCTGGCAGCCTGGCGCTAAGTAATGTGTGACTTGAGTCACATATACCCAGGACCCCAGGAGACTGCCTCAGCCAGTGCACATACCCGGATGACCACTTTAATGAATGAGGGCAAATCTGACTACATCTGACCACAAACCCCGATCTGACTTGGGTACAAATGGAGCCCCGCTGGAGGCCATTTTGAGTCGTTGGAGCAGCAGATCTGAGACATGAGGTCCACCCCGTGGCAAGGGATGCCAACCCAGGAAAATCCTCAAAGTTGAGAGCCCTCACCTTAAGTAACCCTTGCGGTAGTATTCACTTCTGCTTTGTGGTGTCATTACCGTGTGAACACATGTCAGCCAGCTCCACAGACATTTGAAGCTGTAAACTGTATAAAGGGTTGATTACGTGCATACATATAGTCCTTCATACATAAACCTTTGACCAAGTCTGGGACTTGGATTGGATCCAGCCACGCCTAGACTTCTCTTTGAGAAGGAGTTTAGAAAGCAAGGAGGTCCACTCTGAACCTTGCGGCTCAACAGGATGGTCTCCCTAATAGTTTGTAATCTTGTTAAACCACCGTTACATTGCACTCATGAGTCTTATTCAATAAAACACATTATTGCTTTTCTTTTACAAGTGAAGTGCATAGCTCACACTATCCCTCTGCACACACTCTCCCCTACTATCACAAATTGGCATAGTCTCAGTCTGTAACACCTTCCTAATTCTTCTTTTCCACATCTTTTCACCACATTCTGGGAAGTCCTCCAACTACCATCTGAATTATTTTCTCCTTGCCTTACCCTGCCCCATCTTCCTTTCCCATCCTGTCACTTCCCATCCCATCCTATCTCATTCCATCTCTTTCTACTATATAGGGAATCACTTATGTTCCCCTCTATAGGAACAGAGGGAGACAGGCACATCCAGAAGCTGACTCTGTCTGACTAATTACCTTAAACGGTTGACTGTGATGCTCACACTAGGCATTTAATGTCATTTGAAATGCCTCAGCTCATTCCACATAGCTGCCGCTCCACATCTTGTGTCAAAAGCCCTAGGATTTCTTAAATGGCAAAACACTTATGTGTGGGTTAAAAGCAGCATTCCTAAAGGCTTTGGGCTTAATAGCTCTCTAGGATCCATTCACGGTACTCATTAAATCTCCATAGATCTCCATGGCAACTTATACAACAAGCTCATGTATAGAAATATACATTTAAACACCTAAATATAGGTGTTCTGAACTTGAAAACTATCCTACTAGGTTCATTTACTGCCTAAATTTAGGTCTCCAAAGTGTGGCACAGAATCCCACATTATATGCCTAACTTTTAAATGGCAAATTTCAGTAAAATAAATTTCAACCTGCTATACCAGCTCTCAGTATTTCTAAATATTGAATGTAATTTATTTTGTAATTAAATTACAGTATGAAATAAAAAAGTATTAAAATGTAAATTGAAAATCCTGCTTATTAGCAAATATGTTCAACATTTACTAACTAGTTTTTTAACTTGGGGTAAAAAAAACAAATTAAACAATCCATATGAAATCAGCTTTTCATTATAAAATCCAGTAATTGTGTTTTTTAGTTAGGAATGGGACTGAATTATAAGGCTTCACTTCCACTTTTCTTTCAGATGTGAATGCTCCCAAAATTTGATAACGTTGTGGTTTTTTTCTAGTTTGTAGCCAATTTTATACCATTTTCCCTACTTAAACCATTTCTTTATGAGGCATTAACATTTGCAAAAATTATTTTTTCACATTGTCTCTAGGCACAGATTTGTCCTTGCTGAAATATTTCACAAAACAGTAGTTTCCTTAATGCAATATCAGAGACTCTAACAGGATTGGATTTCTTGGACTATCAAGTCAAGTGCCTGGTTTGCCTACAGCCACATACTATAATACATTTCATAAACTTATGAGATTTCATATTAGAGTTTGTTCTGATCCTATTGTTCTTTTAAAAAGTTGTATACTTCAATCTTCTGATGGTTAGAAATGCTATCCTAATCTCCACCCTAAAATACGCATCATCAGTTTATGGTTCTACATGCCAGTATTGTTTTTTCTCCTTCTTTCCTGTGTACCTAAAGACTGATATTTTGTGACACATTTTTCAGCTAGAGTTCACTTTTCTTATCATGGAAACCTTGTTCAGAGTATTTCAGACAAAATCTCATGTGTGCATTTAAGAAGTTCGGTATATTGCTCTGTTTCTACTGCCTCATTCAATATATTCCAAGAATGCATTTGCCATTTTCATTGTCACATCTCACGGCATGTCGTAGTCAACCAAGGTAGCAGTCTCCTGGCTGGAAGTGCATTGCACTTTTTTTACAATTTAGGTAGAAGTTTATTCTTCCTTTACAGAAACAAGTACTTCTCAGGGCACAATTTATCTCATCCCAAGGCAGATGCCTAAAATTGTTTGTAGTACTCGCTTCCTAGAAGTGTCTATTTCTCTCTGCTGAATGCAAAAGGAGTTTAGGATTATTAACTTTGATATAAACATCTAAAATGTAGCCATCTAACACTAGTTGAGCTGAGTTCCACTCTTTACTAAGAGATGATAAACTTGACACTTTTTCTCCTCTTCTTCACTTCCAATTGAAAAACCTCAAAATTTATAAGTGAGTTCCAACTTTCAGACCATTTTGAGTTCATGCTCTTAAATTTAATCTGTTTCACTCCTCAAGGTCATTCAGATTGTTCTGATGCATTTCATTGGTCCTGAGTTTTAACAATGGTCTCCCAACTTAAAGCTGTCAACAGATGTAGTTCAGTAAAAACAAAACAAAACAAAACATGAAAACATTAAAGACTAGCTGTCCATCTTCTTGTTTTTCAAGAATTCCAAAGTTATTCTCATTTCATTTTGACAGTTTCCCCTTTGTCACATTGAAAACCTTTCAGATAATTCTTTACATAGCCTCTTATGCTAGTACAAATGTTCATTTTCTTCACATTGGTTGATAATTTCCATCTGGTATTGCTTCTATTTATTGAAGTCCAGACAGATGAAACCTAATACAATTCACAAACAATTGCAACAAACTTTAGTGAATCCATGTTGCATTTAATCCCATTATGAGTTTCCTTTTTATTTCAAAGACCACAGAAGAAGCATAGTTTTGGTAAGATCCCTAACAGGCTAAAGTGAAACCAGGCAATCTAATGAGAATTTTATAATTAGAGATATGTATCCTCTAATTTTGCAAATAGGTAAAGTTACTCCATTTGGAGCTTACCACTTTGTCCTTACTTGATATTTTCAGTATCAGATGGAAATAAATTCTTATTTGTATCAAAGAACAAAATAAATAATATTTAAAGAATTCTTTTTTTTTCTTCTTGGTAGTATTCTCCAATCAGCTTTGATATTTTTCTAAGTTTTGCATTATTTTTGACCCTGTATTAGTTCATGGCTTTCTCTCTGTGATCCCTACATGGTTTGTCTTCTACTTCCATGCCTATGCACCTCCTTAAAACTTAAACAATAATTTTAATCTTTTTTTATTTTGCAGCTACTTTCTCTATAGTCTTCTATAATTTTACAGCCGCTAGACTTCAGAACATAAGATCATGTCCATTATGATGACCACAAGTGTAGATGAGCTTACAAGAAAAATTTGGAGGCTCCAGTGCTCTATAATGCATCTATGCCAGTTCAGAAGTGGCAAATATCAGGAGCCCACGTGGATAAGGACTGTGAATACAATCCAGAACCACAAAAGGAGAGAATCTTCACAAACAAGTGCTTAAAGCCAAACTTCAGCCTGATAACACATATTCTGTATACATACACACATAAAACACCACAAATTATTAAGGAAATCACCTACAAAACAACAAACAGTGGACAGTGAACAAGAACACCAAGGTTAACCTCACAGTTGTCCATCTGTTTCAAAATAATTTGAAACATTTCCTCTTTTTAGTTATGTATATGTAACTCTTAACAAATTTCAATTTATTGTCACATGTTCCCTCATTTTTTCTTAAGGATTTCTCCACACCTTTAATACTATTGATTAATTCTAGCGTTATTTATTCCATAAAATAACTTAATATTGAACGAAAAATACTACACAGTCAAATGCTGTTCTGACTTTGACCAGCAAACAGTAGCTATAACTTTTTCAATCACCCAGGATTCTAATGAGATGTTAAATTTTCCAGGTTCAGATCAGAGGAATCCACATCTCATTCACTTTTAGCTGCCATCATGATGGCTGCCATACACACTTTTGATGTGTCAGTTGTTAACTCTCATACTTTCAGACTACTGCTGTCAGTAAGGTTTGAAATTATGTCCTATGGTGTCCATTACCCTCATCCACTTTTTCCTTTCTGAAGATTACAAATGACAAAAAACAATGTTTTAGACATCACAGACCCAGTCTTATATGTTTGTAGCATTTCTATTGCATAAAAGCTTTTTAATATTTTTATCAAGGTCCTTCTTGGCTGAGTGTTGTATTAACAGAGTCTCATGGGATGTCATTTATATACCGTCTATTAGAAATCCACAACATGTCTATACACAGCTGTAGATGATGCACATGCATTTAGTCACAGCTCAGTAGTCCAGTGCCAAACACCTGATTCTTTTATATGCCTTCACTGTAGATTGCAAGAACCTTTTCCTGAGGAACACACACTGATCAGTATGCATAGTGAGACACTAGCTCATAACAAGCAGTCCTGGAAGAGGCTACAACATGTTCTCCTTCATGCAAAACCCAGGTAATGTGGCTATGTCTGTTCTGTCCCCTGGCTATTTTCACAGTTTTGGGGCCAACACTGGACAGAGATATATCCTTGGACCATTGTAATCTGGAGCTGCTGGTCTCAGTTCCAACAGGTCTATGGTAGAGTTCCCATCATTGGTGGTTTTCAAGATACAATAGAACAAGGTGGTAGATAAACTCATCTAGGCTCCCTTTTCCACAAAAGGATGGACCAGATCATCTTTCAAGGACCTTCTACTCTAAGCTGTTCTATGATTATACGATTTAATAGCATCACCAAGATATTCTTCAAATAGCTAATCTCAAGCATATAATCTGAATCAGAAAGCGTTATTTACCTAAACTTTCCTCATCTAAGTCCTCCAAATCGAGACTTATCCAAAAGCTGTGTAACAGAATGATCCTGAAATGAGATATGCATTGATATGTTAAAATTGATAGGAAAATTTTTTTGGACTCCTTTTTTTGTGAACTGACTTGAAAAAAAAATCCTATTATTCTGATTACTTCTCTTAACTGAAGGAGAACATGGGATGCTCTGCATTCTTGAGACCTCATTGCCTTTGTCTGAGCTAGCTAGTCATAGTAGTTATGGCTAGATTGTGAGGAAGATGGTCACATGCAGAGTTGGACAGAGGTATTACTTCTTACTGAGGAAAACAGTTACCAGGGAAGAACTGGATGCTAAGGACAGATTGGGACAGAACTACAGATCCTGTGCATATACCCTAGGAGCTCATGTCCAAATAATTTGGTCTACAAAGTAAAACAATCACTCCAAATGGCCAATATTTTCATGGCATAGGTCCACAATTGTGAGAAATCCACTGTAGTACATTTGGGAGATTCTGAAAACTGTGTTTGTGTGACCTACAGTTTCTGGAAATATGAACTCGTTAGAAGAATGTGTGAAGACTTCAGCTAGTAATGACTTGGTTTGGGGGTAAGATTATGAACTAACAACAGTATTTGCCAAGGTTGTTGATGAATTCCACTGAAATCCTCAAGGCTAAGGATTATCTGATAGTAGTGAAGAAGCATCCCTATATGTTGGATGGAGTCAGTGGCCAAGAAACTTGTTTTGGTGATCACATGCACCTCCATAGGTACACCAAGGAGTGAGTCCAGGACAGAAGAGATCCCAAAGCTGGTACATTGCCTACTCTGAGACTCAGTTCAGACCCCACTGATAAAATTTTGGAAGTTAGACACAAATAGGAAATTCAGTTATGCAGCATCTTGGCTATGTTTTCTTGAACATATTTCTGTAGTTTCTAATATTTCATCGTAAGCCCTGAGTATCAGCAGAAGTCTCATAAATCTGGAGGTAAGTGAGAGGAATTGAAGAGCGTGACTCAGCTGCCTAAAAGCCTTGGCTGCCCACCTAAGGACAGATGAATTGTGTTCATTTTTTTTCTACATTAGGTGAAAATAAACTTATCTCCACTGAACTAAATAGAACAACATTTTGCAACAGCTGACTCTTCTGATACCAGTGGTTTAATACTTCATAAGTGTATCTAGTGGAGCTCTTAAGTTTGGTCTTTATTGCAACTGCATAATTCCATTTGAAAGGATAAATCTATTAAAAAATCACAAGAAACCTGATCAGTAGGGGGAAACATGTTCTGATATGTTTAGTTATTGACCTAGATTTGGAGTAGTTTAGACAGTTCAACTCATCACCATTCTGCCATTCTATAATTTTCATGATTATTCAAAAAACTTCCAAACGTGTTTTGTTAGTGATTTCAACTTCTCTGTTACCACTTCTTAAAAGCTAGTTTCCTCAAATCAAAAGGCAGTTTATGAAACATTTATCAACCTTTCTCTGTCCCACTGGGGCTGGTTTTGGACAATCAGTGGCTTCAACATGTTCAGTTAAAACATCCCAACAACACTCTGTGGCATTTCAGTTAACTTCTCTATTAGGGAAATTACTTTTTTTTCCAGTCCCTAATGATGGGTTGACATTCAGTTATGATGTGACTACCTACACCAGCAGAATTATTAAGGCATATTTCATAGCAGTCGCTTGATATAATTTTGTTGGTGTTTAATTAGTCCAAATTTAAATACTAAAATGAAGTTTGGATATTTAAGACTCTTTCTGAATTTCTAAAAATTCTACATAATCAATAATGTTAATTAAAATATTTTTCCTATGTGTGTGGTTTTACATCTGACAATTTAAGCCTGACAGGGTCTAGAATTGTTTTGGCATCTAAATCCTTCTTTTGTCCTAGAAAATCTTCCTTGGTGATGCTCATGTTATATATTGTTTACAAATTACCACGGAATAGCACTTTCATCTGGTGTTCAATACTTCTGCAATATAATGGTTGCATGTTAATAGCAGGCTGTGGTTGCCAATGGCAACAACACTGCTTCAGCGTTGAAAAGCTGGAAACAACAAAGTACCGTATTGTGAGAGCAGCCAGACTGATCCCAGTATGCTGTGTCTTCACCGTAAATTTCCCAGCTGCAGCAGCTGAATAAACAACACCTCTTCTGTCAGATTCTGAAAGCAGGCAGGAGTCAAATAAAACACATGTAAACTGAAGTGTCAGGGGCTGAGCTCCTTGGACCCAAGCAGAGGTCTGAGGAGGGGCTGTCAAAACAGTCCATCTCAGAGTTAGCTATCACAGCACACTGACTGTGGCACATGAAATAATTTGGGTGGTGTAAAAAAAGAAGAGGGTCACTCAGTTAATATTCGCAAACAAAAAACCAAATAAATACACAAAAACCTTGTCAAATCACCAGTTCTCTGAAGCCTGCATAATTTCAATCATTTCTCCTTTGCTAGGAAACCACAGCAACTTTGAGCTCTGGTTTTGTTCTGCAGCGCAAATTAGAAATTGGATTTAAACTGTTGAGAATGAATGTCATTTAATGAAGAAATAAGAAAAGATTTTGGTCCTGAATGCACTGCATTAAATGTTTTGCTTCATTGTGTGATACACTGATCAAGTTTATTTATTTATTTTTTAGCTATGTTTGCAAGGAAATGAACTCAACTTGGGATGCACCCATAAAAGTCGAGGGAACTGACCGGTGTCATTGCAAGGTGAATCTCAGTTATCTTTGGAAGGTCATGGTGATTGGGTGAGGTTCCCAAGGACTGGAAGAAAGCAAATATCACTCCTACTTTCATGAAGCACAAGGAGGATCAGAGTAACTATAAGCCAGTTGGCCTCACCTAAGTCCTTGGGTAAGTGATTGAGCAAATAACCCTGGAAAATATTTCTAGACACTTAAGGGACACAATGGTGACTGGAGACAGCCAGCATGGGTTTACAAAGGGGAAATAACACCTAAGCAGCCTGTTAGCCTTCCATGATGAAATTACTAGATCGGCTGATGTGAGGAGACAAGTGGATTTTTTTTTTAATTTTTATTTTGCCTTTATTAAGGCTTTTGACACCGTCTCATCATAGATGGACCGATAAAGTATAAGTTAGATAAGGGGACAAGAAGGTGGACTGAAACTGGTTGAACTGCCAGGCTTGAAGGGTGGTGATCAATGATGTGAAGTCCAGCTGGAGGCCTGTTACTAGTAGAGTATCCCAGGAGTCAATATTGGGTCCAGTATTGTTTAAACTCTTCATTAATAACCTCAATTCTGGAGCAGAGCCCACATCCTCAGCAAGTTCAAGAAGGACAGGGAACTGCTGGAAAGAGTCCAGCGCAGAGCCACGAAGATGATGAAGGGAATGGAGCATCTCCCTTATGAGGAAAGGCTGAGAGAGCTGGGTCTCTTTAGTCTGGAAAAGAGGAGACTGAGGGGTGACCTAATCAATGTTTATAAATATGTGAAGGGTGAGTGTCAGGAGGATGGAGCCAGGCTCTTCTCTGTGACATCCGGTGATAGGACAAGGGGCAATGGGTGCAAGTTGGAACATAGGAGGTTCCACTTGAATATGCGAGAAAAAACTTCTTTACAGTGAGGGTGACAGAGCACTGGAACAGGCTGCCCAGAGAGGTTGTGGAGTCTCCTTCTCTGGAGACATTCAAAGCCCGCCTGGATGCGTTCCTGCGCGATCTGATCTAGGTGTTCCTGCTCCGGCAGGGGGATTGGACTAGATGATCTTTCGAGGTCCCTTCCACTCCCTAACATTCTGTGATTCTGTGAAATTCTCAGACAATGCAAAACCAAGAAGAGCAGTTGATGCACCAAATGGGTGTGCTGCCATTCAGGGGAACCTCAATGAGCTGGAGAAATAGGCCAATAGGAATCTTGTGGAGTTCATGAAAGGGAAATCTTCAATCTGGCACCTGGGGAGAAATAACTCATGCATCACTACAAGTTGGTAACTTAATGGCTAGAAAGCAACTTTACAGAAAAGGACTTGGAGGTCCTGGTCTCCAACGAGTTGACCATGGGCCGGCAATTTACCCTTGCAGCTAAGAAGGCTGACAGGCTCCATGGTTTCCTTATGAGGAGAGCTTACAGCATGTGGAGAAAGGTGGTTACTACTCTCTATTCAACACTGATGAGATGCATTTGGAGTGCTGTGTCCAATTCAGGGCACCTCAGTACAAGACAGACAAGGACATACTGGAACAAGACTAGCAAAAAGCCAGGAAGACAAAAAAGGGATTGAAATTGGACTGAATTGTTAACTGTTAGCCCAATGGTAGGATTTAACAATTGCTTTTTTGGATTGGATTTTTTACTTATAAATTTCCAGGTTAGTGAACAACTTTTATTTGTTTTTTTCTGAGATGTGGGAACATTTCAATATAGAAGGTGTATTTTGGTAGAGAATACTGTGATACAGTCAGGTGTACTACAGTGAATTACAAAGCTTTGTCTGTTTCTGGTTGGTTATGATTTTGCCTTTCTATTTGTTGTTTTGTTGGTTTTACATTTTCTTTCATTGTTTGCTTGTTGAGTTAGCATGTATGATTTTTGCTTTCAGACGATCACCAATCTGTAAAGCAGATACATTATAATAAATGCAATAATGTGTAGCCTTGCTCGAAGAGGCCTCAAGATGCCAATGAAAAATGTCTCAATGTGAATTTTAGAACATTTCTGAAAAACTTATGTAGAGATGTGGTATGTTGCTGAATAAAATATGGATAGCTCTAAGGAAAGGATAGATGAGAAGCTATTAAATAGGCATTAGGTGTTTATACACCTGGTCATAGATCAGTATTTCCCAGTGAGAGTGATTAAACATGGGAGCAGGCTGCCCAAAGGGACTGTCCAATCTCTGAACTTAGAGATTTTTAAAACTTGCTTTGGCAAGACCCTGAGCAATGCGACCTAACTATGAGGCTAGTTCTGCTCTGAGCGAGCGATTGGATTACATCACTTCTAGAGGTCGCTCCCAACCGAAATTATTCTATGATTCACTAGTCAGAAACAATTCATACTGAAAATTACAAACTGCCTATCTAATTTATCCTTTAGTCATGAAGCTAATTGACCCGTCAAGTACAGATGGTTTCAAAAAGCAGTATATGCATCTCCAAAGAAATTAAACTATTCATTTATACTTTGACAGACAAATTAGTTTAATTAGTATATTGATGTTAAAGAAGTGGTGGGATGGGAGGATGGGCGTGGAGGGGGAGAAGTAAATAAGTTTAAGGAGAGAAAGTGGGTTGTTCTGAAAAAAATTAAAAGGATGGCAACTCTAAATGTAACACGTAGCAGCAAAAAATAGCTCTCTTTTTAATATAAACTGAAGCACAGAATAGTCAGAAATGAAAAAATTCTGGAAAAATATCTGGAAGGAAAGTGACTTCGGCAAGTCGTCTGGCTGCAGGAATTGAACTTTTCAGTTTAAATTAATTACAGTATAAACAGATCAAGAACATTGTTTTTCCTTTACTAAAAAAAATGTAGCTGCTTTGTCAGTTTTGCATGCTGTAAATTAAGACTTTTATTTGTTTTTTGCCTCTTTGTCTGACTAAAGATAAAGATTAATTTAAAACAACCAGCTGACCTTTACCTCAAGATGCCTTTACCAGATGACTTTACCTCAAGAATATCCCGAGCTAAGCATTAGGGTGTTGGGACATCTGAATAAGTGTCAAAAAGCTTCAACATATTATTATAGTGTCTTAAAGATAGTATGTTACAACTTCCAGTTGCAAGGACTGGTTTGAGAGACAGTATAGTACTGATAGGGAGAGCATCTTCAAGTGACTGGCGATTGACAGGGATCGCTATCCAATACATCTCAAAGAAGAGAAGATCTGAAATTTGAGACCTTTGAGATATCCGAGACCTGAAAATCCTGGTGAAATTTTTGAAGGGATTTTTATACACTTTTATATACGCAGCCTTGGCCATATAAATTCCTCACCTGTGTACTACTATTCAGCTATCTGCTCCTTTGCCAAATTAATTTCAAAGCAAATTACTTGAAATATGCACAGACACAAGCTATAGTTTCTTTAAAGTTCAGATGAGTAATGCCAGGCTGTGAAGCTTGAAATTCCATCAACAGCTAAAAGTTATGGCAAAAATTAAAAATGTGGAAGTTACAATATGTACTCAGATGTGGTGTTGCTCATTCTAGACATGTGTTGATTTTGGCAGAGGAAAGACCAGTGTCAAAATTTATTTGGGAAACCATAAAAATTCTTAATATGTATATGATATTTCCAAAGGCTCTGAGAATATTTGCACCTTTATTTCCATGCTGTTGTCCCCGTAGGAAATAACCTAATGTTCACATTTTCAATAGATTTGCTTTAGCATAGTCGTCTTCAATATTTGGTGATATATTGTGTTTGTTTGCTTTTTTTCTCTGAAGAGCAAAATTGATAATTTCTGAGGCTGGGTACAGTTTCAATACAAATGCAAGATTGTTTGTATCTGTCACTCTTTCCCTCAGAATAGAATAGGTAATGATGCGCCAAACAGCGTAGCATAAAGTTATCAAGCTACTTACCTATATTTTATCTACTGAACTGCAGAGCTTCATATATATATATATGTACATACAAGCATACAAACATGCACATATGAAAATGTGTGTATATATGTGTTTGTATATTTGGTTTAGGGTTTAGCTTTCTGGTGTTTTCTTTATGTATTTTTTGTTTGTTTCATTTTTTTATTTTCTGCTTTTTGTGGGAAAACAACACGCTGTTGGCTGCTGGATGGCCTAGGCCTTGTGTAAGATTCTTAGGTGTCAGCTGGAAGTATGTACTGCTGAACTGACATTTGATGCTATATGCTACAGGTTCTTTATGAAGCCATAAACAAAAAATAGTGGAGAAGAACACAGGTTTTGTATCTGCTTTGTTGTTGGTACTTAATAAAAGTATTGTATTTAAAGACAGACCTACTCGTTACAACGTATGTTTTGAAGTCATCCATAAATAACGGTTACAATGTCCACAGAAGAAACTTTAAAGTCTGAAAAGTTAGTGTTATGTTTTCAACTTAAAAAAAACAAGACTGAAAATAACAAAATTGAAAATATCCAACTGAATTATTTTAAAGTGTCAAATCTGTAAATAACAGAATAAGCTATGAAGACAACTTCTGTTGTCTATTAGTATGTTGTAATACATTTGAAATAAATGTTCTACTGATAAAATCCTGACAAATCTGTAAGCCCATCTCTTGTTAGAGAAAACAATCTGTTAATGATGCAGATATTGAAGAAATGTTAAAAATTCTTATTTTGTATATGATAAAAAAGATTTTATATATGTATATATCTCTCACATGGAGATCATGAAATATTTCCTCTTCTAAGGGAATCATTAAAAAAATATCTTTGGATGAACATAACTGTGTCAGCAAACACCCAATAATTTTCAATTTATCCTCAGTTTAGGAGTGGGCTGAGATCAGAAGGTATTAATTTTAATATTTGAATATGAGAGAAATTTTAGAAAAATGTTGGTGCTGTTCCAGTGTTTATGAAGAATAAGTGGAATGATCAATAAAAGTAAGCTGGTTAGCACAACAAAAACTTTAGGCAAATAATAGAAAAAGTAATCTCAGATGGTGTTCGTATTTTTTGTTTGTGCTGGAGGTTAGAAAGATAATGAATCTGACTATGTTTTTGTGGAAAAAATGTAATTGCTATGATTCAAATAAATAGATGTTTATGAGGTATTTGTCATGCTACTGTATGATAAAAATATCATATACTTTATGATAAAATGTATTCATTATATCTTTTATATTCTAAATGGATTTAAAGATAGTTAAGTCCTGGATATGTCCCGGTTTAACTTCACATACTTCAGCTAAGCACTTTCAACAAAAATCAAAGGATGGTTCAGCCAAAAGAAGTTCTAAGTTAGTCTTAGAGGTTTCTTCCTCTCTCCTTCAGTCACAGAGGAACCCAGATGATATAGCTTATATCTATATTAGTGAGCAAAACAGTCAGCAGACTTCCTGGATACTTTGTATATGTTTTGAGGGAAAGGATGAAGTTTTAAATTTATTTCCTCCAGGGTTAGACAATTCTGGATACAAAGCACTTTTAGTTGAGGAAAACAGACACAACAGAGACTAGTGTTTGGAAGCTAAAGACAGACAATTTCACAAGGGACAGAATAAATTTTTGAAGCAATTAACAGTGAGAGCAAATCAGAAATAGAAGTGATGATTCTCCAGGCACTGAAGACTTAAAAAAAAAGACTGGAAACTTTGTGAGATAAGAATTACATTTTGATACACCTTAGTATGGCTTTAAAACAATTGTATCTAGGTAGAATATAGTTTTCAGTGTCATATAGAGCAAACTATGCTGGATGGCAAACAACTCTCTTTGATCTGGAACCCCATGAAGAGATTAAGAACAAGACCCCATTCTTTTTTTAGTTACTGCACAAAATAGTACTTTGAAAATTTAGTATAAATTTCAGTTAAAATTTATAACAAGGTGCAACAGGTGGCAAAGAAGAGCAGTGAAACAAGATAAACTCATTTTGCATATGAAGCAGTTATCACAGCTCAACACTTGCATAGCAACATCAGATTGAAATTGTCTCTCAGACAATAAACTTTATCTCTGTTACAGTAACAATAGCAAAAAAACCGATGCCACTGTTACATAGATTTTCAAATATTTGTCACTATTATCCACTGAAAATAAATCAATTGGTATAACTGTGTACTCTTTTTTTTCCTCCAGTGGAGGTTGGAATATTCAAAAGGAATGTTTTCTGAAGAACAGTATAACTTTTTGAAAGACAGCTTAATATTCAGGGGTCTTGACAGTCAACTAATTAAAAAAAATTATTATAAAAGATGAAGCTTGAAAATCCACTAATCTTTAATGAGTATTAATCTCTTAACTACTTTAAAATAAGGATGTTTTATATTCTTGGGGAAATCCTGAATAAGAAATTATGTCCTGAGCATGTGCTGTTCAACATTAAAGTACCACTGGAATTAGTTTCAATTAAGAAAATTAATCTGAAGTTGGTTAGTAAGCATTCTGACATAGCAGAAATTTTGTTTGTTAATAAAAGAGTTCACACTGTTTTTTTATGTGCAAACACTGAAGGTATATTGTGTTTCCATTCTTATTTAATATGGATGGTTATTTTTATCACAGTTGGGAAATTGGTTTTCCATCAATTTTATGCTACCATGAAAATAGGCATCATGTCTTTTCTCTATTAATAATTTTGCTGCACATATTTGTTCATTTTTTCCACTGAGAAAGAAAAAAAAAATCTTTAGTCTGTCTCAGTATAACTCATTTCTATGCATATCAGAGTAATTATTGTAAAATTTACTTAAGAATCCACCTTGTTCCATCAAAATGCCACAAAATCTTCTTCACCTACATGTACTTATAAAAGTGCATGGCCAGTAGTAAAGCAAGGACAAATAAATAACAAATATTTAACTGTGCTCCAGAATCAATAAATTATGCACGAGCCATGCCACAGTTTGAACTCTGTAAAGTTTTTCTTGTAGAACAAGAAGCACCAAAGATAACGTCAGAGAGGCATTCTTGTGTGACTTTGGATCTGTTAAGTTTCCAATAAGAGGATTCCTTGTGGAACCCTGAATAGGAAGAAGTACAGTATTTAACATTTAAATCTAAAAAAAATATTAATTTTAATATTAATATTAATATAAATTTTAATCTTACTATTAGCATAAATAAGTAGATATAAGAAGTGAGTGTGTATATGTGTGTGTTTATATATGAATTTTATGTCACTATTAACATTGACAGCATTAAGTCATTATTATGTTCATAGTATGTGTTTATGGTATTCCTGGCTAGCCCCTTAAAATGTCATAGTCTTGAAGAATCTTTACCAAGTCTGTGTATCTTTTTGTGTTTATTGCTATGTTCCTGAATTAGTAATTGCAAGCCCTGTAGCAGACCGAAAATGAGTGTTTTTTTGAGCTAATGTGAAGCTTTTGAGAGAAAGAGAAAGCAGCAGCTAAAGATTAACAGACATTCTAGGAGACTCATACAATGGGACTCCATGTCCTATATCTAGCAGCTTGTGCTCATGAAATATTCCAGAAAAGCAAGGCATATTGTTGTAGCTTAGTCCCACAAAGAGAAAAATTAGAAAAGAGGTATATCAAGAAATCGGGCCAAACAGCATGATGATTCTTTTAAAACCCTGCAATGTTGTTTTCTGGGAGGTTTCAGCCTTAATTCTCTGAAATGAAGATTCTGCTTGTTTCAAAGGCAAAGGCTATAAATCATAATAATATTCTGGTCCTCCATGTGTTCTTGTGTCTCAGTATCTAACAACTTAATGAGAAAAAAAGTCCATGTTACCGTTTGTCCAATTAAACTCACTTGAGCCGTCCACTTTCCTAGCAGTTACTTTTATACATGGTCCTAATACAGGACTGCTAATGATAACTAACCAAGAACTGCAGTAAGCCTACAACTTTCACTTAATGTGGTAACTGGCAAACATGACCTCCATGTGTTTCAGCCAACACCTTGGGAACCACAACATTTGTATTTGTTTGTGTTCTGTTTTTTTGCTGATTAATTTGATTCCCTTTAGCTGTTAAAACTAGATAATTTGATCTGGAAACGATGTGACACTTCCATTAAGATCTGAACATTACATACATACTGTATTGTAGAACAAAGAAACAGACCTGTCTTGCACAGGCTTTCAATACACAATGACAATGGAGAAATGCAACAGGAAATTAACTTGCTGTAAAGCAATGAGCATGTAATGAACATAAACCAGCAACGTTATAAAAGTGTTAATAACTGTTTATTAAATATGACTGTTTATGATTTCCATCAGACAAGTCTGTTTCATTTATCACAGTATACTTTGGTGACAATTAAGACTATTTGACTTCATTATCTGAACTACTGTGCTTTAATGCCCCTGCTGCTCTAGCTTTCCTAATGCATCCTCACAAGGATTACATTATGCGCCTGTTATTTTTCTGTATTTTCTAAAATGTGTTGTTGGGTTTGCATGGCTATAAACTACTAGTAATACCCAAATCCTTTCTTAATTTGCTCCACACATATCCATCTCAACACATTTATATATCTTTGTAAGGACAAAGTTGATCTGTTCTTTATAGATAGACATTGTTACATTTATTATTGTATTTTATTTACTAAACTACAATCACACAACTGGTTTGGATTCAAAGAATGAAGCATGAAGGTTCATATAAATTTATAAAATAGTCACACAGAAAAATCATGCAATTTCTGGGGATATAAGGACAGAGATGCATCAAGGAAAAAGCAATCAACAGGAGGATGTAAGAAAACGTAAGATAAAATAAGGAAGTTTTATTCTATTCATTCTAGGTCTTTCAGATTCTTTTATACTGGTTTCTTTCCCAGCTACAGTGTCATCCTGCTGTTCCTTAATAAACACTAACACATCATTTATAGCAGCTATTTGCATTACCTTAGAATGACTCTACTCAGCACTTTTGTTGCTGTGCCTGGAGCACTGTGTACGGTTTTGGTCCCAGGAATTCAAGAAAGACATGGACAGACTGGAAAAGGTCCAAAGTAGGGCTAAAAGGATTATTAAAGGGCTGGAGAACCTGACATCTGAGGAGAGAGTGAAGGAGTCAGGTCTTTTCTCCCTGGAGAAGGGTCGGAGGGGCATCTCATTGCAGTATTCAAGTACATAAAAGGTGGCTAGAAAGAGGACAGAGGCTTCCTTCACAAGGAACACATGGAGAAGACAAGGGCCAATGAGTGCAAGTTGCACTAAGAGAGGTTTCATCTTGACATAAAAAAATTTTTTACAGTGAGAACAGTTGTTCACTGGAACAACCATACCATGGAGTCCCAATTGTTGGAGGTTTTCAGTATGTGATAAGGTGCTAGATAATCTCATCTGGGCTCCCTTTCCAGTGAAAGGTTGGACCAGATGATCTTCAGAAGTCCCTTCAAACCTGGGCTGTTCCATGATTCTATAAAATTAACAACGTGCCTCACCATTTTTCACCTTTGTAGTGACATTCACAAAAGGAATGGTCATGCGTTGTTTTATTTGCTGTTACTTATTCTTTTCACAGGCAATTTTTCCCTACATATCCAAAAGGAACAACCAAAATAAATTGCATTAACTTGACAAATAAGTATCACAGGAAGACTTAGCCAGAACATTTTTCTTTTTCATCCCCTATAAACTTTGAATATCTTGATGGAAAAATATTATCACTGAAAATATTTTGGGTGATACCACAAATACCTCTGTGTTGTCCTATATTTGATAGGCGTCATAGTACTGTTGCTTCGTGGTTCCTTTACCTCCAGGCATCGTGGTTGGCATCAGCTATACGATACATTATGGTGTCTGCTTAATTTTTCTTTTTCCTCTTTTTCTTTTTCTTTTTCTTTTTTTCTTTTCTTTTTCTTTTTCTTTTTCTTTTTCTTTTTCTTTTTCTTTTTCTTTTTCTTTTTCTTTTTCTTTTTCTTTTTTTTCTTTTTCTTTTTTTTCCTTTTTTCTTTCTCTTCTTCTTTCTCTTCTTCTTTCTCTTTCCTTTTCTCTTTCCCTTTCTCTTTCCCTTTCTCTTCCCTCTTTTAGATGACATTCTTTGGGTAAAGGGAATCATAACACTAGGAGTCTTGACAGGTATCTATTAGACAGAATGGAAACAGAAACTGGTATTTCAAGCAGACAACAAAAGGCAACGTTTTTCTTTATGGTAGCTATGTTCATCTGAAATAATTAAATTATAACTGCAGATTATTTCTTTTATTCTGACCAAAAAATTGTAGTTTTCTAGAGAGGGTACAAATCTCTTCTAATAAAACCCAACTTCTGATTGATAAGTAATTAAAACAGAACACCTAATTGACCCTACTTATGGTCAGAGCCTGTCATACTCATGCTCTTAGAGTGAGACCAGTTAAATTAAAAGTCACAAGTACACTTCACAATTAAGCATGTTAAATAAGGACTAGATTTTGTGCTTGTAGGCAGAGGTTTGTGTAGGATGATGGCATAGTCTGATGCTGTTAACAGGGTTACATCAGGCGTAATACTTCAGGAAAATGCAGACCTCCAAATAACCCCTCCCCAATGCCCCCAACCTGCTGAAGAATACACTGGATGTGTCTAGAATAGGGGTAACTGTTGAAAGAGGGACTACAGTGAACACTTACTATCAGAAATATTTCAGCAGAGAGAAGGGATGGGGGAGTGAGGCAGGGAGAAGCAGGCAGGGGAGATGACTGAAGAAGGTTTCAGAAAAATGAGGTGCAGAGATTTCAGAAAGAGGAATGATGAGCTTTCATACATGGAGAATGAGGTTCAGACTTGCTTCTGGAAACAGTCCTATTAAGGTACTGTTAATCAGAGGAAGAAGAGTGGGTAGAAAAATACTGAAATAAGAGAGAGTTTGTAGGATGTATATTGTAGAGCTGACAATAAAAGGGAGAGAGTAAATGGGAGTTCAAAAAGAGAAGAATAGGGTAGATGCTGCAGGTAGAGAAAGAATGATGTGACTCAACCACTATGCAGCAGGCAATGCTAGAAGGAGGAAGAGAGTGCTTTCCTCCTAAACAGCTTGTCATCTGGCCAACAGGAGAGTCAGCAGCTTGGTGGAGATCATTGATAGACAGAAATTGGACTTTTTGTTGTATTTTCAAGTAGAAAGAGGTGTACGGTCACCTGCTGCCATTTCTGTGCATTTATCCCAAGGAACACAGTCACCTAACCCAAAACCTGCACTTTATTCAGAATCACATGATTTACTCAGTTTGAACCCCTCAGAAATGTTGGTCCATCAGAAAACTTTTCTGCTTGTATGACTGATGTGTGGCTACATATTAGACGCATAAATTATGCATAAGCATTCAGGACCTGAGTAGTGGATTTACCTCAACCAATCTAACAGGCCTGGTCAGTTATCTATATGAGCGTACCCCTTTTAGTGTACTAGTAAAATGTAGAAGTGAACATTACCAATGCAAGCTGAGTGGAATTGTTTCATATCAGAACATATGTAAAGCTTTTCTCAAGTCACAAAATTAATCCTCCAGTAAAACTTGGAGGCCTGAAGTGTGTGAGGGTTTTTGCACAACAGATTATGGTCGTACAGTAAATAGAGAGAATTAGTTTTCCCTGTAGGAATTTATTTTTTTAGTATGTGTTCACTCCACATTTCCTATTATCATTCAGAAGAGGAAACAGTAAGTAACACTGAGGGAAAATTTTCAAACCATTAAATATACAATTGTGATAAACAGATTTCCCTTCAACAGAGCCAGTTAACCTACTAGGTACAAATTTCCTGTATGATAGTTGTGAATGGAAAAAGAAAAATTACCGCTCTAACTGATCTTAAGAGGAATTCAAAAGAGGTAAATCTCCTGCTTTACAAATACAACCTTTTCGTTCCAGATCTCTACAGGCCTTTGGAAAGTCAAGTTCCATTTCCCCGACTTCCCACATATTGAAATCAGGATATAAACAAGTTAAATACTCCAGACAGCGAAAGGTTTAGCAAGGGCACTCATATGCTTAAGCACTGGTGCCCAGTTCCTGTTGTGGCACCTTGTGGTATCTATGATACCTTCACGGGGCCAGATGATGTGACTTAATTCACACAGAGTCACACATGAAATTAGGTGCAATGCCCTGCAGAGTCTGAAATTATTCTAAGTTGCTGTGCTCAAGCAAATAATTCTTTACCTTGTCTAATTAGGTTTTTTGATGGATTATTTCAACACTTTGTCCAAAGTCTTATCAAAAGTACAACTTAAACACATTGCAAAACTTTCGTTTTTCTGTCACTTTGCTGATGCATAGAAATAATACTGACGAAAAATTTACATTTTCCTTTTCTTCTAAATTTTTAGGGGGTTTTTTGTCTGGAAATATTTGATATTGAGGTTAAAGAATTGTGAATTACTAACGAAATCTGAAACCAAACTGTTTTCTCTTGTATACTATCTTGAAGAAGAGCCTATACCTGTAAAATCTTGTATCTTTCCTAAGAATGTGCTCAAGAACTGCATTTGAAACATGAGATGAAGTTCGTTGCTCAAGCACAACTTTGGTTCAGACTAATTCTCGCTCTCTGTAAGAGAGAAATTCAGAATTAAACACTAGTCATTCTGGATGCTGATTGTGTCGTGTGTCCTGTTCTCTATGAACTTAATTTGTGGAAGCTAAGTCTCACAGACTTACCATCAGGCTGTTCTGGCTTGGGAACACTGGCCAGAAAAAAAAAGGATACTCTCTTTTTCAGAGTGTACAGAGAAAAAGAAAGGGAAAAAATTTTCTGAATGGAATTGAGACAATAAAACCATTAACAGTGATCTGTCTGACCTTAAATACAACCAATCATGCCAGATAAATTTGATCATTGTTGTGTATGGAATTACAAAACTGATGTATGAAGGGAATACATCAGATGTAATAAAGTTTTAATTAATTAAAATATTTTACATCGTCTACCAAAGTCTTCCCTGGAAAGTCAATTCAAGTTGGTCTGGATAGAGCAGCCTCTCTGGTATCCTCTATACTGCAGTAAATCTGAATCGCCAGCACATTCAGTTTAGATACAACACAACAGAGAATTAGGCTGTAACATCAGACAACTGGTTCTGTTCTGAATGTGCTGTGACCAGAGATGGGACATAATAAAACCGGAAATCTTTTTGACTTCTTTGAATTTCATGGATTTAATAAGACTGAGACACAGATAATCTCTCATTTTAGTATGAGAAATAATTGTTATTGCACAGTAACATTGTGTATTGCACGTATCACAAAGTCTAGTGAAAGGAGGTTCAAGCATGAGTGTAGCCAGAAGGTCAAGAGAAGTAATCGTTCCCCTCCTTTCAGCAACAAAATTTTCCTTCTCTCTGGGGTGATAAAAGAGGAATAAGGACTATAAATTATTCTTTCATTTAGATCTAAAATTATTTTCTGTTACTACACCTTCAGCAATATTGTATTCACTTACCAAAACCAGGCCAGAATAGCATATGTTTTTTAACCTGCATATGCAAGGTTAAAATTTCAAATTAGGATATAATAGCCAGAAGTATTACACAGAATCACAGGATGTTGGAGGTTGGAAGGGACCTCTGGAAGTCATCTGGTTGAAACCTGCTGCTCAGGCAGGGTCAGCTAGATCAGACTGTGCAGGACTGTATTCAGAAGGCTTTTGAATATCTCCAAGAAAGGAGATTCCACAATATCCCTGTATAATTTTTACCAGTGATCAGTTACCCTCACACTGAAAAAATGTCTCCTGATGTGTTTCATTTTGTTTTCATTGCCCTTTGTCCAATCAGCCTGGCTCTTTAGGCCCTCCCTTCAGGTATTTATGTACATTGAGGAGATCCCCCCTAAGCCTTCTCTTCTCTATGCTAAACAATCCCAGCTCCCTCAGCCTTTCCTCCTAGGCGAGGTACTCCAGTCCCTTCATCATCTTCACGGCACTTTGCTGGACTCTTTCCGGTATGTTCCATGTCTCTCTTGTACTGAGGAGTCCAGAGGTGGACACAATACTCCAGGTATGGCCTCATCAATACTGAGTAGAAGGGGAGGATCATGTCCCTCCACCTGCTGGTAATAATCCTCCTCACGCAGCCTGGGATACCTTTGGCCTTCTTTGCATCAACGACACATTGCTGCCTCATGTTCAACTTGGTGTCTATCAGAACTGCCAGGGCCTTTTATCCAAATCTGCTTTCCAGCTGGGCAGCCCAGCCATGTAGTGGTGCATGAGTTTTTTCCTCCCCAGGTGCAGGATTTTGCACTTCTTCTTGATGAACTCCATGAGGTTCCTGTTAACCCATTTCTCCAGCCTGTCAAGGACCTTCTG
The DNA here is from genome assembly GCA_011057875.1 of Pterocles orientalis. NCBI lineage: Eukaryota > Metazoa > Chordata > Aves > Pterocliformes > Pteroclidae > Pterocles > Pterocles orientalis. The sequence goes on from WKFP01014229.1 coordinate 599,139, forward strand.
GATGACAGAACAACCCTCTGGTGTATCAGGCACTCCTCCCAGTTTGGTGACATCAGCAAACTTGCTGAGGGCACACTCTGCCCCATCATCCATATCATTAAGGGAGACGTCAAACAGGATTGGATGCAATATTTCACTCTTGTTTGTATGACAAAGAGACCTGGGGATCCACAGCAGACTTAGTTCTTGTCTAGGGAAACATTTTCTTTTTTTTTTTTTTCCTTTTTTTTCTCAAGTAACTGAAAAACTGTTTTGTCTTTTTGTTTTTATTTTAATTTATGGAAATTATTAGCATGCAGCAGTACTCAAACACCTTGCATTTTATTTCCATCTTTCTTAAGCATTGTATATCTTTCAGCTGCTGAATATTTTGTCATATTTCTGGTATCCGTGTAAGTAGGAATTAGCTTCCCTAAAATGTAAATTTCTCAGTTATGTGTCTGTAAGCTTATATAACTCCTCATATGCAGTCCTTTCCTTAACTATTTCACGTGCTCAGTGAAAGTTGTTTAAAATCAGTACTGTCTGTGTGTTCAGTAAAGTATTCTCTGTGTGTAGGTACACACAGACATATATGTATATGTATATGTATATGTATATGTTTGCACATGTAGAAAATAGATGTGCTTTTTCCCTCTGACTGTTTAGACCTTCATGTATTTACACAAATAATAAAATTAATTTTTTGTTCCAATTTTTTTCATATACTGATACAATCCGACATATAAGAAAGCATACAATTGACAGAGTGATAGTTTGCCATTGATATCACTGAGACATGACTTCACCTTCTTGTGAGTACCCATCTAATTTCACGTTAATTTCTCACTCCCAGACCTGAAAGATTTGCTATTAGAGAGAAAAATATTTTATTAATCCATCCAGCCACTTGAGGCAAGAATCTTTCAGAAGTAAATATAAATATATTTTTAGGTCTTCTCAGTGAATGGCTCAATAATTCCCAGAAATGAATGCATTCGCAGATAAAGAGTGACTATCACATTTAAGGATGAAAAATATAATTTTCTTCTCATCTTCTGTCCTTAAAGTTATCTGATTATTCCAAATCTTCTAATGCTGATACTTCCTTGACTTCAAAACCACATTTCTCACCAATGTTAATAAAAACAAGCAAAAAACTCACATAAGCATATGTAGCATTCACTGCACTTACACCTGGTATTTTGAGCCCAGTTGTCTCTGCCTGTGTCTATAGACACTTTGAAATCAATGTGCTTTGTCTAGAATGTGGGCTTCAAAGTGAAACTGGTGTCATAAAAAACCTCATCGCTTCAGATCAGGCAAACTTTTAAACTCTGCTCTGAATAAAAAAAAAAGATTTATTTTTGAACTCAGTTTCTTCTTTGAAGTCTGGCTTCAATCCAATTTTAAAGAATCTGTCAGCAAAGACAGCAAGGTTTGAGCTGGAGGCTTGATTTCTGAAGGCTATTCTGTCCTCAGCTCAACCCGTAGGGATTTACTTGGATACAGCTTTCAAACAGATGTGACCACCACTACTCCTTCTCCTCAGGAGCAAACTCCTGGAATCTCCTGCACAAAATAGGGAGAAAGAGGAAAGAATAGACCTCTGAAGATTTTTTAGTAGAGACTTTTGGCATTCTTTCAGCCTACTCTTACTTCACTCTCCTTCATCTATTGTAAAAGAGAGGGGTTAAAAAAAAAAAGGAGAGATCTTTGAAACATGAACAGGGGTCTCGTCTTCAAGACAGCTTTGTAGCAAGCACTTTGTGATAGCTCCTCACTTGCTATGTTACCGCCCACTGCTAGTGATTCCCAGCTCCTGGAGCTCTAGTCTGAGCGCACAAGGAGACTTACTGAAAGAGCTACAGCTAAAGCCTGTGATGTGAGATTGTAAGGCCCTTACTACTGCACCTACGAAAGAAGGTTATGGTACAGGATGTCTGTACCATAAGTATTTCAGATGGTTTTGGTCACAGAAAGAAAGTAGAACTAAATAGTTTTTTTGATATTGTTAAAATAGTAAGCTTTAAGCATATGCTTTAAGAAACAGCAGAATATTTTATTTTACGCTGGTTCAGCTTTCACGCTCTGCACAGCTATTATTCTGCTTATGAGTTGACATTCAATTGCCTTCTGCTTTAATTTTCTTTTGTAAAACGGAATTTCTTCAGGGATGTGGCATGATGGCACATGCGGCATGATGTTAGTTCAGGGAGAAGGAAGGTTGCAACATGTGAGGAAGGATATAACGCAACCAGCCCCAGAGGTGAATGAAGGCATGATGGAGGGGCAGGACCCTTTTGGAGTACCAGAGAAGCTTGGGAAGATATGTCAGCATTGAACTGAACAGGGAAAAAGTCTTTCCCTTCAGTGTGGTAAATCAAAAGGCTTTGATATTGGGTGAAAGCAAGGATGACACCAAATGATTTTTTTCCCCTTATCCTTTTCTGAAGAAAAAGGAAATAATGTCAGCGAGTTTCTAAGGCAGCACTACATTTTCAAAAACTACAATTTCCATCAAATTAAAAAATAAGAAATAAAACAAGAAACAACAGCATAAAAGTGTAGGAATATGCAGAGTTGTGCTGTTCATGGTCAAGAACAGTATATAACATCTTACAGTAAAAAAATTAAGCAACTAAATTTTCTTCCTTGTCTTCATAACAGAGAGCTGACTCACCAGACGTAAGACCTTGTTAGGGCTATGACGTGTAACTAAAACAATGGATAGAAGCTGGAAACAAACTTTTTAGTATGGCCTCTTGCAATAGGACAAGGGGTAATGGTTTTAAACTAAGAGAGGGTAGATTAAGACTATATATAAGGAATAATTTTTTTACTGTGAGAGTGGTGAAACACTGGAACAGGTTGCCCAGAACGATTGTAGATGCACCATCCCTGAAAACATTCAAGATGAGGCTGGACAGGGCTTGTAGCAACCTGATCTAGTTGAATATGCCCCTGCTCATTGAAGAGGGGTTAAACTAAATGACCTCTAAAGATTTGTTCCAACCCAAACTATTCTGTGATTCTACGATTGGAATAAAGTTCAAGCATAATATGGTGCAAATGCTCTTTGCTCTTATGTTCTTTTTTAATGTTTGCAAGTCAAGACTAGATTTAGGGAATGTAAGAAATAATCAAATAAAATTATTAGTCTGCTGGCAAAAAAGCTGTCTGAAGCTCCTTGCAATTTTCAAGGAGGCTCAACAAAATTAAAAGCAGCTATTGCTTAATATTCTTTAGCTGATATGTGTTGAATATTCAGATGCTCTAAAATTAAAAAAAATGTTACTTATGAGATAAGTAATTTCAAAAGAAGTAACTAGTAGTCAGAACTCTTTAGATCAAGTGGCCATAGATTTCTTCCTGTTCCCAATAAGGACCAATGAATACTCCTTATTGTTTGGGATTTTTTTTAGTGTTATGAGGATAAGTTTGGACAATCAAGTCGGACCAAAAAGCACTTTGATTCTGTGCTGAAACACAAAGTAATTTAAAAGTTTAGTATTAATGCTAACATTTCTCATTTCTATGAAAGAAGGTCCTCCTTTGATTGTTGCAGAACATAACACATATAAATGTTCTACTCTCTTATTTTAATTGCAAGTGTAGGGGAGATACATTTTCCTCCAAAATTAAAGTATGGAAGAACTCACATAATTTGATAATATTTTCTACAAATAAAAAATATTTTTTCTGTGGCTTTGAATCTTTTTGTTTTTTCTTGGTTAACATCGTAAGTGACATGGAAAAGTAAAAAACATTTCTGGGGTTTGCCCATAAGTTTTATGATTGAGAACTTTTCAATACTCTCTAATAACCAAGCAGCAACTGAATTCACCTGCTTTCTAATAGTATCTAATTTTAAGTTTCTCTCATCTTGGTCTGAGATTTCCCAGCATGCCTAAATGTAAGTATATTCAAAACGGCTGTTCTACACTTACCTCTCACCTAAAACCAGACTTAGTCTAGATCTGAGAACCTGCTTGCTCAAATTCCATGTAAATGACATTTAAAGGAGCAACCAAGGAAAGAGCTGAACCAGGTAGAAGACCTGATCATCTATACTCCAATGAGAATGGTGGGCTGAGTCTGGAACATGTGCTCCAAGATTTCCCCTCATTTCCCTCTGGAATTAATGACAAGAAGCTTAAACTAGGCTCTCTGGGGTGTCCTTCTGGCTGTGCTGGTGCTAGAGGTGATTTCTTAAATTTAAGCAAAGTACACAGGGTATCTGAATTACAAGGACACTCTTCTGTCTTTGATTTTCAGCAGTTTTATTTTTGTGTGTATCTGAATGTTTCTGTAGAAATTAAAGGAAATAAAAATGTTAGCAAAGCTCCATAGACAGTGCTCAACTAGTAACAGTTTTTGCATGTCTTCAAGTGATTATGGAGCTTAATATATGTTATTAAGTTGAAACATTCTAAAAGGCTGAAAAGTAACACTGTTAATAACACACATACAAATCTTGTTAAAAATTAAACACAGCTCTGTTATGTGTTTTATGCTGAATGTTATGTATTACTTATTTTTTTACTATGGTACTGAAAGTGTTGTGGAAGCTTCCTGTATACATAAAAAGATGAAAAATAGTCTTTTCAGGATCTAGAATGTAATAAATTCACAGAGTTAAAGAAGAAAACAGAAAATATAAATAATTTATGCAGAAGTCAACTTGCTTCCCTCTAGTTAACATGGCAGAAGCATCTTTACTGGGTACATGAATAGCCACAAAAAAAGTGGCAGAGGGAAGAAAGCAACCAGAAAGTACATTTAGGTAAATGAAATAGGCATAATCATTCATCATGTTTATATTTTTCCCTGCAAATTTGTTCATATGAAAGAGTAGTTATGTCTATGGCTAAGTCTGGTTCCCCAGATAAGAAACTCGTGCAGTAAGTTCTGCCCCAGTGTGCCTCCTTCCTGCTTATTCCACAGTGTACCTTTATGAAAGCTATTTGTCAGGTTCAGTATGACCATATTAAGCATCTGGCTTAGCTGAGGATGTATCTACAGTTCAAGTGTGCAGTGCTGGGAGGCAAACTAACTATCCTAAAGTAAATCCTGCTTACTCATCTCATTCTCCTACACTCTTCCTCCTCAACTCTCTCAAGAAAGACAAGTGCCTCTGAACTATCTCAGAGGGTGAGTCAGTCTGTCTTAATTAGGTTCCTAAAATTATCATGCTAGATATGAACTGAAGTCATCATCTATATCATGCAGAAAACAGGATATGGCATGCAGCAATATTAGATAGCTTTTTTAAGATAATGAACAACTCTTACCTTGTACGGTAACCTGAAGATCAAACAGGACACTTCAGTGTTATAATTCTTACGGTTTTTGTGGTGTCTTGTTTTCCATGAGCCCCAAAGGGTTAATTCAACAATATAGTTTTGTATGTAGTTGTATAACACAAACGTGTTCATAGGGTACAAAATTATTATGTGACAATAAGTGAGCCCTGTGCCTGTCAAAAAAGAAATGCTGGAGGATATAATTTTTGAACCCTCTATTCAACACAAAATGCACTAGTTTCCACCTCTTAATGACCCATAAGAGTAATGATAGCACAAGCTAGACTTTAAAAGCTATTAATCAGCTCCCACTGATTTCAGTGGGAGTTGGACATTTAAATACCTCTAAAGCTTTTGTACAATATATTTGCACAATTTTTAATTAAAAGATTGGTTGCACAACTTGTTACTAGGAAAAAAAAATGAAAGAACAAGAACAATTAAGGTTTTGAACCTATTTTGGTAAGTTTCTAAGTATCCACATGTTTCTAAACATGTAAACAGTCACATGCTATTGTTAGGTCTCTGGGTGAAGCATAAAGTGGCATATATATTTAACATCTTGCTATATCAGGGTCTCTTTTCTACTCCTATACAGGAAAATAAGTTAGTTCTGAATATATTTGTTAATGCTATGGTTTGTCAATATGATGATATTTGCACAAATACATATTCTAATATATTATCAGAACATTTATCCTTTTGCATTAGTGAAAACCAGTCAGAGAGGGCTTCATTAATAAATATGAGCTTTTTTTTAGGGCAAAAGGAGGTTTTTAAGGATAGAGGCATTGTGGTATCATAAAAAATTTATAAAATTTAAAAATATCTTCAGTTGGGTGTTTTTTCCATGTTAGAATTTAGAAATCTAAGACATTGAAAGAAAAATGACAAGAAACAGTTCTTAAGAATGTTGTGTTCCAGTGGGTTTGATTTTTTAGTGTCTCTGTTCTCAGTGCTATAGCTAAGGAGGAGGAGGGTGATGGGTTAGCCAGAAAATCAGAATAATAATGGGAATTTTTTTTCTATGAACCTACACTAGGACTAAATGCAATTTAATAATCTCTGTACTCTTACTTTTACACATTTTTTGACATCCTTAGTGAAAGTTTCCATCCTGTTCAGAACTGACAACTCTAGCCTTCCAGTTCTCAGCATAACAGCAAAGGCAGAGGAATGATACAGCTGAAGAATATGATCATTAACATCCATGTGATTCCATTTTATCTTGTTTTTACTTAAGCTAACAGCAAGGTGGTGAGTATATCACTATAATACTGATATGTGAGAATTTGCCAGAAAACTCTATAAAAAAATAATCTCTAAGAAATTTTATAGCTAACAGTAAAGGGTACCTCAATGTCTGTTTCAAAGCTGATTTGATGAATACAGAAAGGGTCAAACTAAAAATAACTAGACTGAATCAGTTATAAGTGTAGTAACATATGCCTCATTTAATAATGAACTCTAAATTTGCTCTGCAGTTTAAGTAGTAGCATGAATGCTAATTCTGACAGTAAAGGGTTATGAACTACCTGTCTGCTCAAGTCTGGCACAAGGTCAGGCAGTTACAGAACTAATGAAAACCCTGATGTACCAAAAGGTGGATGATTGACATCAGTGAGATAGCTGAAGAAAGTGCTGAGGAACTCTGGTGCATTCAGAATGACAGTGTCCTGAAACACAACTTAGAACACTGCATTTGTTTTGCCCAAGTGTAGCAATAAGTCCAAGTGTTTATTGCCTACTTCAACAGGGCCAGAATTCAGGGCACATTGTATTAGACTTTTACATGCCAATCACCAGGGAATTTTTTTTCTGGTATGGTTTGTGATGACCAGCCTAAGGCCATTATACTCTGAATATCTGCTTATGCTTAGAAAGGCTTTTTTGTATATATAATTCAGAGAATCCTAAAAGGATGAAAAGGAATTACTGTTAAATCTTTGTAAGTGAAAGAAAGCGTAAAGCTGTAAAACATTCAGTTAATAACTTTTAAATTGTTTGAAAAACCTGTGTTCTTCATTATTCTAGGAAAACCTTTATTCCTTTTACCTCCTCCTGTGAACTTCTCTTCCAGACCTTTGCATGTCACACAAATAATTTTTATCCATTTATTTCCTTTTTAGACCTTTCTGCAATGCTATGACTATTTTTATTTAATTCCCAGCTTTCAGTAAGTAAAGAGATAATTTAGAACATTGAGATACTGGACAACAAAACATGTTCCTCTCATGACATATAATGGATATCAGGACGGATAATGTTGGAAAGCAATTAAACAGAAATAAAATATTCAGAAATTTTCAAAATATGCAATAGGCAAAAAAACCACCTTATTTTCCTGAAGCATGGTGCTTTTATGAGACAATTCATTCATTCATGTAGGAATTCAGACACACAAAAAATGATTTAGGGATGGATCTGAGCTACAACATGGAAACGTTAATCTGGATTATCAAGATTCCATGATTTAGAGACCTGCTGATCTGAACAACTCTCAGGTGAGCAGCAGCTCCGAAAATTTTAGTTCAGTTCAGCTAAGATTCTGATTTTGAGAGATGTTAAGAGTTATGGGAGGCAATTGAAAACAATTTTTTTCTGGTCCAGTAACAGAAATGTGTTGAATAGGTAAGAGATTAGATCCTTTGGTACACAATAGTAAAAGTGTTTTTTTAACTAGAGAAGGGAAGAGGTTTGAGTCCCATATTATGCTTCCCAGTTACAGTCTTCTCGTAATCTTTATAACTGTGCAAATGTCTGTAAACTTATGTAAGAATCGCATCAGTCACCTCAGCAAAAGTGTCTGCATCTCAGCTTCTTTTTACATTTAGCTACAGAACGTCTACCAGGTGGCATTCCAATAGTTCCCTTTGTCAAGGCTTCAGTGGCTAGACATTAGTAGTGTTTTAAGTAGGCTGCACGATTACCAGGAATACATTCTTGTAAAACCATTTCAGCAGTTACAACACATCTTAGGATGCTTTCTATAATAGGTCAAATATCTGACTTTCAATCTAGGGATAATAATTATTTTACTTAAATTTCTGAAGCAGTCATTATCAACTATCAGGGCTTCTAGTCTTTTGGTTCAAATGGATAATTGGTTAAAATACTTCTTTTGGGAGAGGTGGCTAGAATATACACATCCATGCATATACTTACTCCTGTACTGTATTCATATATGCATATATGAAACACATGATCAACTACATTTTCCAGATATTTAGCCTATACATAAAGAATAATTTTTACACCGAGATACTTACTATGCTAATGTCGTGGGTTAAGCAGAGCAGAGTTAATTTTTTTTCCTTTTCCCTTCTCTTCATAAATAGCTAGTAAAAAGCTATGTTTTGGATTCCTGCTCAGGAGAGAATTGATAAGAGAAGAACGTTTATAGTTATTGCTAGGATATTGCTATTTGTTCTCAAGGACATACATTCAGCCTTTTGGGGGGGAAGAGACA
>WKFP01014229.1:621704-635789 GCA_011057875.1 Pterocles orientalis
AGTTTTATAGGTAAAAAAAAAAAAAAAAAAAAAAAAAAGCAGTTGATGCAAAGGTAGCCAGTCATTGCCTTCTACCAGTAGACCAAAGAGCAACAATTATCTTGGAAAAAATCTCCCTCAGTTTTACTGCTGAGTGCAAGGTTGCATGGTATGGAATATCCCTTGAGTTAGCTGGGGTTAGCTGTCCCAGATGTGTCTGCTCCCAGCCTTTTGTCCACCCCTAGATTACTCTCTGGGGCAGCACAGTGAGAAATGGAGAAGGCCTTGATGCTGTTTAAGCGTTGTTCAGCAATAGCCACTGGTGTGGTTTGTTTTACTGTGAGGGTGATGAGGCACTGGCACAGGTTGCCCAAAGAAGTTGTGGATGCCCCATCCTTGGAGGTGTTCAAGGCCAGGTTGGATGAGGCTTTGAGCAACCTGGTCTTGTGAAAAGTGTCCCTGCCCATGGCAGGGGGGTTAGAACTAGATGATCTTCAAAGTCCCTTCCAACCTAAACCATTTTATCATCTTATGATTCTATGATTCAACACTGCTTTGGTCAGAATTCCAAAACACATCACCATGCAATCTATGATGAAAATTAACCCCATCCCAGATAGACTCAGTACAAAAAAGATATTCATAAAGACATTCCTCAATTGCCATTTAGCTCTAGGTTTCATGGACTATGTCTGTATAAAAGAGTGAAAACAGACTTGCACTGTATTTCAGCTGAAGTAGTACAGAAGCTGATGAAATTGGCATGTTCTGTCTGCCAGGGGCATCTGTGACACTGCAGAACTCTAGCAGGTGCAGGAACCCAGACATTAGCAGGCACTTGCTGCAGAGGTGGCCTCTGTGAGGAGTGACTGGAGCTGCACTCAGCTGGTTCCAGCTACCTCCAGCAGACCCACCACAGGACACAGCTGAGCTCCTGGTGGCACCTCTGGAAAGGGCAAAACACTGTGTGACAGTGAGGAGTGAGGGAAAAAGTGTGAGAAAGAGCCCTGTGGACACCAAGGTGAGAGACAGAGGAGGAGGTGCTACAGCAGCCGGTGCAGAGATCCCCCTGCAGCCTGTGGAGAGGACCAAGGTGAAACAGATATTTCCGTGCAGCCTGTGGAGAGGACCAAGGTGAAACAGATATTTCCGTGCAGCCTGTGGAGGAACTTATACTGGCACAGGTGGATATGCTCGGAAGTAAGGTGGAGCCCATGTGGAAGACCATACTGGAACAGGGGAAAAGTGTGAAGACAAAGGAGTTGCAGCAAGGAGCTGCTATGGGTTGAACCCAGCCCCCCATTCCCCATCCCTCTGCATTGTCTGGGGAGCAGGTCTGTGGGAGAGGAGTCAGGATGGAAGGATTGAAGTTGAGCCTGGGAAAAGGGAGAGGTGGGGAGGAAGGTGTTTTAGTTTTTTTCTTTGTTTCTCACCATCCAAATCTGTTTTAATTGTAATAAATTAAATTAATTTTCCTCAGATTGAGTCTGTTTTGCCTGTGATTATAATTGGTGAATGATCTCCCTGTACGCAGGGAGAACCTCAGCCCGTCTTATTTTCTCCTCCTGTCCTGTAGGAGTGGGAGAGTGAGCGAACTGCTGGGTGGACATCTGGCAGTCAGCCAAGGTCAATCCACCACAAGGTTAACCCACCAATAAATGATGTTGTTCTATGGCTAACAGTTTGCTTATGACTAGGGTAAACCCTTACTGGAGTCTGATTCTCACACAGATTTAACCCATTTTGAACTGACATTTTCGTAGAGACACTCTCTATATCAAACATACTCTAAGGATGTCCAAGACAGTGTAGCCTACCTTAGCAGAAAAGTGGTGAAGTTGGAAGGGTACTTACTGGAGCTCTGTGAGCCAAACATTGATGTCCTTTCTCTGTATTCAAACTTTAAGCCATATTCCACAGGAAAGCCCTCACGCTAGGGGTGAACTTATTTCCTATTTCGTAATGACTCCGGACCAGAGTGTTATACATCTCAGGCTAGTTTATCTGTGTAAGACACCCAAAGAAAAGTGTAAAGTCTGAGATGTTTTTTGCTCAATGAAAGAAGTGACTGTGATGATACTGTACGGCTGCATCAACAGCAGCCATACATTTCAGCACAATGATGCATAGGGGAAAAGAAGGCCAAACCAAAACCAAAACCAAAACCAAATGAACATTGTAAGTTTTTAAACAAGCTCCTTTGAAACCAAATGAATATTGAAGAAAGTCTGGATCACAAAGGATGTGCAACCCAGTAAAGTCTAATATTTGGAAATTAAACCCCAAAAAATACTATGTTTTCAGGATCTCACCTCATGTAATAAAGTGAACATGCCTCTATAAAAAAATAGTCTAAAATACTATGTTTGAGGTTATTCCTTTTTTTCAACTTGAACCTCTGGTTTGTATATAGCTTGTGATACACTCAATGCAGAAACCTAAGAACCTATGAAGATCTGCCCAAGAATTATCATTGGTGCTTAAATTATTACAACAAATATTCAAACAAACTTTTTTTTCAGACTGTTAATGCCATTACTATTAGTAGTATCATTAGGGATCTCAGTGCTCATTTACCCGTTTGACAATTAATGCCAAACTCACTTCATATTGCTGTCCTGTTCAATTAAGCCTCTGGAAATTCTTATCACTTTCCTTATTAAATTACATACAGAGTTGGTGACACAGAACTTCTGTCACACCTCCCTCTACCTCTCTAAAACCCTCTGTGCTTACAACTTTGCCAGTTGTTATTTGTTTAAAGGTCTCCAGTTTATTGATGTTTGGCTCAAGTAGACTTTTGAAATGATGTAGTTAAAACAGTTATGTCATTTCTGAGAACAGTTATAGGGGACAATACTTCAGCTGGTTCATGGCAGCAGCCTTGGTTCTACTTAGCCATGTTGCTAAAATAGCTCCTACAGAAAACTATGCAGACACACTTTCTCTGGAGTATATGGAGGAACATCGAAGTCTGAGTTTTCTCTGTTGACATTTCCCAAATACAATCATGAGTCCAGTCTTGAATGCAGGCTGGAATACAGAAAATGTGGACAAAAGGCAAGTTTAAACTCAACTGAAGGTTCAGGCTGGTGTTTATAATATAGGGTAGAAATTACTATTGATTTTCCTTTTGCCATTAAATTAAAATCATCTCAAATTTAGCTAGGTCATATATTTTGAAAAAAAAAAAAACAACCCACCCATATGATCAGAAGACACTTTTTCAGGCTTTAAGTGGATACACTGTAAGATACCTTGTACAAACATATTTTTGTTCCTTGTGTCAGCAATGCCTAGTACTACTTTATGATTACAGTTTCAAGGCACATAGGTAATTATAACACATTCTCTGAAGATTTTAATCTGTAAAAAGAATATATAAAGATAAAAATGTCTCTAATGTTTAAGACCAAAGTCTATCTAATCCAGCATCCTGTCTCTGAAGTGGCCAGTAAGGGATGTTGAAGAAAAGAATTTAAACGTAACCATTTGAAACAAAGCAAAATAAAACAAAAAACTCCAGGGCTAACTTAGAATAAACCCTTTATTTTTTATGTCCTTCTAGCTTCTGGCAATGTATCCTTTAAGGGTTTCCTGAGCTGGAGAATCACTTCATCATGTTTAATAGCTCTTGACTTTTCTTTCATTAATTTGTATAATCACTTTTTTAAACCCTTTTATTCACATGGCCTCCACAATATTCTGTGACAATCAGTTCCACAACGAAAATATGTGACCTGTGAAAAAATACTTTCTTGTGTCACTTCTAGACTTACTATCTAATCATTTAATCGGCTGCACGTAATTCCGATTGCTAACATGAGAGATAATCCTCCTTTCCACGATGCTCGTGACTTTATAATTTTCTTTTGGTGTGTTTTGGGGTTTTTTTGGTTTTTTTTTTAATCACAGCTTTTCTCTGACATTCTTTTGTTTTATTTTGCTTTCTTCTTCTTTTCTTTTTTCTCACCCCCAAAAGTCCTAGTGTATTTAACTTGTCCTTGGACATAAGCTATTCTCTACCTCTGATCATTCTTGTCACCATCCCTGTACCTTTCTTAGTCCTCATATATCCTTTTGAAATGAGGGATTAGAACTGTATATTGTATTCAAGAGGTAAGCACCAACATAAAGTGAATTTCTATGGATTTCTATGGTTATATAATATTTCATATTTTCTTCTCAAATCCTTCCTTAATAATTACTAACATTCTGCTTGCCTTTGTGACCACTGCAGAGTATTGATCTGATGTTTTCTGAGAAATATCCAATGCCTCTGAAATCCTTTTCTTGGACTGGAGTCATGAATTTAGAGTTCCTCACAGTGTATGAGCATTTATTGCTACTTTAACCATGCTGATTGCTTTGTACTTGTTGACATGAAATTCCATACTGCATTATATCATGCAGTCAGTGAGCCTCATAAGTTTTTTCTGCAGCTCTTTGCAGTCTAGTTTAGTGTCTCCTGAATAACAAGTAAATAACAACTGTAGCATAACATACACATGAGAAGACTGAACAAAGATAGGGCAGGCATTTCTTAACATTTCACTGCTCGACTTTGCATGTTTAGTGTTATTTTAGTATTTTAAAGTTATGGTTTAAAAATATAGTGTCTCAAGTGGACATCAGTAAATAATTATGTGCACCCACACATGCACACACAGTCACAAGTACACATCTGGTCACTAAAATGAAAAAAGACTAATGGCTATTGGAGTATTCGCAACACTATTCAGACATATAGAAAAGCATTAAAGAAAAAGAAAAGAGTACAGCTTATGTATGAAAATGCACATAATGACACAGAGAAGCACCCACCCAGTGTAAAGAGACTGTGTATTGAAGTCAATTCCTCCAACACCTTTGCATATGGAAAGCATCTGAATGGCAGTGGGCATTCTTCCATTATACATGAGTAACAGTTGTCTCAGTAGTCAGCACATCTTCATTTCAAGTTACATATTCAAAAATCCTGACCTTTAAAGTAAAAAAATAAATAAAAAAGCAAAGACAGGGAAAGTAAGTTTGTTTTATTCATGGCTCGGAGTTTCGCAGTATTGTATGATTGACACAAAAAGAAATATTATGTTGTACAATTCTATGGCAGACAGGCCCAGGGCTATTCAGATGAGAGAAATAAAAACGAAGCTGGCAAAAGAAATTTCTTATTAAAACCTTGTTAAGGAACTACAATAATTCATTAAGGGTTATATCATTATAAAAATCCATCATTGTTACAGGCTGTTTCCTGGGGCTTCATTTTAGTAAAGTTTGACATGCCCTTTATGCTCTGAAATTAGGTAAAGCTAAAAATGATTTATGCACCGAAAATGTTAAACATTTTATAAAGCACAAAAATAACTATGCACAGCTTCCTAACCTTGGCATAGTACCTCAGGGGTTCACAGTCTAAGAAAAAATGTCTTATAAAATGGACAGTTTAAAGCCTTGTATATTCAATGGGTCAAAACCTCCTTACATTAAAAACAGTGGGACTGCAAATGCCTTCAGTGAGAATAAGCTTTTGCAGATGGAAAATAATTGTGTGAGAGGAACTAACAGCAACATCAAACTGGTCTAGTATGCTGAGACCAAATGAAAAAGAAAAAAGAAAAAAAGAAAAAAAAAAAAAAAACCCCTAACAAATATGAGCAACTGTGATTTAAATATATCATGAGCTAAGGCTGAATAGGTATTTGCAGGATTAATTTCTGTTCTTGTTCCATGCATATTTTCACTTATGGCTAAAATTATGGAAATCATCTCCTCCCAGCACAAAACTTATTTAAAATGAAGAAAAATGCATCAGTTGCAAATATTATTTAAGTTTTCCTCGGAGAAGTAACGAACAAACAACATTCAAATCTTTGCCTGTATAACTACTTGTGGATAGTGCTACGTTACCCATCACAGTCACCAGAAGTACCACAGTGATACTAGCTGCAGAGATCAAATTTCATACAGAAGGACAAACCGCTCTGAACTGAGCTGTGGAAGAGCGTCTGTCAGTGATATAGGTTCATGACGAAATGGACGGTTTGGACCCCATCTACTAGTGGGCAATGGTACAAATGAACACTAGCCAGTCCCTCACCAGTCATCAGCCAGATGTTTCTATCCAAAGTCATGCACTTTTTCATATGCATCATTAAGATCCATCTAGATTAATCCAATTCTTGGTTTTATCATATGCCCAAGTCATAGTACTTCCAGAATGTCCAGACTAGTTATTTTTTCAATTATTGCTAAAATTAATAGAAATGTACAACACTAATTGGCACACTTGTTAGCTGTCATGCCGACAGGTCTAGTGTTGAATGAGTCATGGAAACTCAATCAGAATTGAGGCACACTGGAAAAAGAGCGTAGATAAGCTTACACTATTGATGCTTTAGCTGTACAAGCTTTTTGGAACATGGTTGTTTCTTCTCTCCAGAGTTGAGAGAGGACTCGCATTGGCAAGGTTGTCAGACATTCTTTGAAAGCGCTAAATTCACATAAGACCACTTGTGCATGGTCTTGGTGAAGATGTAAAAACTACACAATGCATACACATTGTAAAGCTCAGATTCTTGTTTTGAGCAAAGAGGAAGATCACATATAAAGACAGTAATTTCTTGCTAGCATAACTGAAATCTTAACTATCTAACCACTATTAGTCCAAATCTAATTTTTAAAGAAAAAGAAAGAACACTAATACAGTTGGAATTGCTATACGTACACTCCTTACTTTCTGCCTCTTCTCCTGTTGATATGCTCACTCTGCTTCTGCTCCTTGAGGTCCCAAAGTTGGGTCTGGAGTCCTTCTCTGGGAGGAATGTGGTGCTCATACTGATAATGTCTTTCTCCTCACTTTAGGGATCATTTTTCTATGTTTGCTAACATGCTTTTACACCTTTGCTGATGTTTCTTTTTTCCACAACTTTGTCACCTCTAAACACAATTTTGCTCAGCTCCAGGTCTGCATTTCTGTAACTGACCATGGCTGAGTTGTTTATTGCTGTAGGGTCTCTGGTGCCAACCTGCACCCCATCTCGTATTGTGCCACTCCTGTGCTCCTCCATGCTGCATCCTGCATCTCTGCCTCTCAAGGACCCTGCTGTCATACCAAGCCTGCATTTCTTTACACTACAAAAACACATTAGAGTCTCTGAGTGCTAAACTGAGTGAAAAAAGGCTTCAGGCAGGTCCAGACAAGATCAGGCAGCACAGGCCTGATGAGCCTCAGTCCTGAGGTTTTTTGCAATCTCAGTAAAAGCTTGTGGCCTGTAACTTAAAAAGGTATCCCTCTCTTACAGGGTTACAGAGTAGCAGCACATCCTGTCTGTATTCCATGCAGTTTTTAAAAGTAAAATCATTTCTCAGAGGCTAGTGTGCTACCTCTATAAGGAAAAAAATACATCTATAGATGTTCCCATAAATAGAGAGATTCCAACCCTCTATGGTATAATTTCACCTCAGTGATTCTTTGTAATATGTTTTTAACAGGCACACATAAAATAGTGTTTCTTTTTATTTCAACCAGAGATAACAAAGGCTGACATTTCAGTGTTAGGGAGGAGTAGGCAATGAACTCTGCAGGTAATAAAAAGCTCCCTTTTTCCTCTGACATTTACCCTGGAAAGGATATTTGACATTAGGCGCTGGAGGTATGGAAAGACGACACAGGGAACAAAAGAGAATAGTTTGCCAGTCAGCTCTTAACGTAAATGAAATATAGACATGGGGGTCTTCCTGGTTTCTTTGAAAGTCCAAAGCTGACATCGGATGTAATATTCTTTATAACCCCTTCCTGATATCAGATTGCTGTTAGATTCCTCTTTTCCCTGGCAATATTTTGAAATGACAGAGGTAGTGCCACCTGCTGTGAATATGTAAACCTTTCTCTCTCACAGTTCTCTGAAAATGAACAGGCTCATTTATTTTAATGTAACTCCTTTCAGTGTGCACTTCAGCTGTGTAATCTATACTACCCAACTCATCAGCAGGATGGTAGGTAAAGAAATGTATAGAATTATCACACAGAATAAACCTAGGAAAATGCATCAGTCCAATTTAAAAAATATAGAATTCCTGTCTGTTCGTAATTGTATGGGAATAATTTTGATTTCTGCTTAACCACTTTTTTGCTCTCTGTGCTGATTGCCAGCTGGTGTGCACTCAGTTCAATGTGTTCAGTCTTAAATGTTAAAGCCCTATGAGGTTGCACCCTAGTTATTTAGTTCAGTTCAGTTTTCAGATGAATAAATGCAATAAGAAGGTTGTATCTCTTCAACCTCCACAGAATATTTTGTCTCACCTGTGCAAAATGAAGAAATAGTTAGGACATGCTGCAGTCTCTCTGAATTGCA
Organism: Pterocles orientalis; assembly: GCA_011057875.1. Classification (NCBI taxonomy): domain Eukaryota; kingdom Metazoa; phylum Chordata; class Aves; order Pterocliformes; family Pteroclidae; genus Pterocles; species Pterocles orientalis. The sequence goes on from WKFP01014229.1 coordinate 630,041, forward strand.
CTGACTCCTTGGAATAGTGAGTAAACCAGAGCAAACACACACTTTATACAGTTTTGCAAGTGCTCAGAAGACAGTGGCGAGAAAAAGTTAACTATATTTATGATTTCAGCCTCTGTTATTCCAAAAAAAGTTCCAAGTGCTAATTCTGAGCAACGAATTAATTGACACAGGGTATTTTCCAAAGCAGTTAGGTATGGGAGGAATGGAACACTGATGTCTGTTGGACTCTATTGCATCTGAACTGAATATTATATTGTAGATACAATATAGATATGGAAAATATAATATAGATATGGTAAATATAATATAGATATGGTAGATGGAGTAACCATTCAAATGGTGCCATGTCATATTAATGTCTTTACTAAATGAGATGAAATTTCTATTCTGTTTGCATGTATTTCACTGCAAGTTAGGTGATCATCCAGGTAACTCGGCATACTCTGTATTGGAATACGTTTTCTCTATCTGCACCAGGATATCTTGTGTTACACATCCTCCAAAATGCTTGCTATTCCCCTAGATTGTGTTCCAATATTTAGGCCAACACTTACTTTAAATAGGTTGACCACACAACTTTTGTCTTTCATATCACCGTCTCAGACAAATACATCCACAGTCTGAACAGGATTGGCTGCACAGGCATATGGCTGTCACCATTTCACATAGTCTGTATCACACATATACCATGATTTAGACCTAAAAGGACACAGGGCAGCAAATCTCAGATGCATTAGCCATCCTAGGAAATCCATGACTCACTAAGTTGTATCACCTTCCTGTGGTATTGATGGCATCTCAAGCTCGGACTGCGTGATTTGCTGTTGTTCATGACAGAAAACTGTCAAAATGAATACACAGCTAACCAACAAAGACTAACTGACCTGCCCCACTCTCTGTCTTTATTAGCACCTCTTCCTTCTATCAGTGACCAAGTCTCCACTTGCTTTAGAGCCTGAAGTGCTCTCTTTCCTACAAGTCAAATTGTTTATACAGACCATTTATCACCCCCTGAATGCCTAAAAGGGGCACAAATTTCCTCAGTTAACAGTAGCTATTGCTTAGTCCAGCTATAAATCCCTGATGTGATTTGAGAGAATTTTATCTTTATTTTATCTACCTCTTTTTCTGGTTCTATCAATTCAGCATAGCAGCAATTTTTTGTTGAAGTCAGAGGAAATTTGTATGTATTATGAGACTGATAGATGATCTTTCCCCACTCCAGTTTAAAACAAATAAACAACTTTTTCCTTTCCTTCTTGTGCTAACGATCTGAGCTGTGAGTGACACATTTAGAATATCTGCAATCATAGAGTGGTCTAGTTCTACGATTCCCTTCATTTTCTCTTTCTTTTTCTCTTTTTTCTTGTTTCTCTTGATTATGCCCACAAGGAGTGCATTTAGCATGAGTGGGAAAGAGAGGGAAATGCAACAGGCAACATCCTCCAGTAATAATACCTTCCTGTACTTAAGCTCTTGATCATTTCAAAAGAAAAAGCGCCAAAACATGACCATCAGAACGGAAAATGCTTGAATTGCCTCTGCTACAGCCAGAAGCTATGCTTTGTTGCAAAACAAATACACAGATATGCTGCCGGGCTGAAAGCAAATTCAACAGAATAGGCGGAATTTATTGGGAGGACTGGAGTTGCTCTGCAAATACAAATTACCACAAAACTATTTAAGGTGATTTGATATACTGACCTAATAACTGTTTTGAGTCCTAGGAGTGGTATAAAGCAGTCATGGTTGGAAGATGATTTTGGCTTCCTTTTGTTTTTCTTCTCATCTTTGTGAACGTGTTGTATGTACACGTTACCAAAAGAGCAATGAATTCTCTTCCATGTTACAGGGCAGAAAAAAAGAAAGAAAGCAAAACAATTTTCATGAAAGATCCCAGTGTTTATGCTATACCATGCTTCTTCCGTAGTGCCTTTTGTAAAAATACCTTAAACAGGCAAACTCCTGGGAAAGTTGAAGGTGTATGAAAGCAAACACTGTCATAATAGTCATATAGATGCAGTCACACAGCAGGCATATAGCTGTGGAGCTTGCAGATTCTTCTTTCTCTGGAGAAGGACATGCCACACTAAAAACAACAACCAGCTTTTAGCAAAGATGCCACTGATGACCCATTTTGTCAAACTGACAGACTTAGCTGTGGAGCATCTCCAATCCCACCACCCCATTTCAAAGAAGATACATAGAAGCATCTAGTGAATAGAGAGACTGTGATCCCACAGAGCTTCTCATGACAAGCATTGCCAAAAACACAGGGGCAAACATCCTTTTTATTTACCTGCATCTGGTTTGCTGGGTTTTTTATGAGGTTTATTTGTTGTTATTTGTGTGGGTTGGGGGGTTTTTTTAGGTTTTGTTTGTTTGTTTGTTTTTAAATAAAGAACTCCTCCACTGATATGCTTCAACTAGGAAACTATTGGAGTAAAGACATAGATTCCTCCAAATGTCAGCCTGTGTCTGAAACAGAAGCTGGATAACTGAAACTAAACATAAACTATGATTGTTTTAATTTAAAAGATTTGTCCTCTGAGATAAACACAGAAGAAAGCCAGTTAGATTTCTGAAATGTTGGGAAAAAAATTAGCATATATTCTTTCATAAACAATTGTCCTCTCCCTTTTCCCAACAAAAATAAAAAATTTCTTCTTTGACTATCCTTGACAAAATCTGTCAAAATTAAAATCTACTGTTTATTAGACATCCTAAGAAGCTAGAGAAAGGAGTATCATGGTTCTGCCTTTGAAAAAGACTTTAAAATTTGGTTGCATACATAATTCTTGCATAAACTCAAATACAGAATTTAACTGAGTGTATTCCGTGGGATGAGGTCTTTATTTTTCAGTTCAGTGTTGCATAGAAAAATCTTCATTCATTTTCTCTGGTGTGAAAAGTTTCAGTGTGCTATTCCTTTTACATGACCATGCAGGGGCCATTGAGGGATGTGTAATTCCTGCCTTGAAGATACTGTAGCTTTAAACAATAACAGAAAAAGGAGAAAGGAAGGAGGTTGTTTCTCACCTTCCTGTACTGGGAAACCAAGATCCAGAAAGAAAATATTGGCTTATACTGGAAGTTTTTAGAAGTACAAACTATTTAACCAAAGCTGCAGTCCCAGGCCTGAACTATAAAAACATTTTGTGTGGGAGCTGTTGCCGTTTCCACCCCACAAGGAAAAGTTGTCTTTGTGTGTCCTAGTTCTATCACCTGCCTCTACAGGTTTTTGATGACTTCCCTTGCCTGAGCAGCTGTTAGTGAACTAAAAATATATCTTCACGTCCAAGTGCGGGTGAGATGAGTTCCCACAAAAAATCACCATTGTATTTGTCTCTTCATAATCTGCAATTTCATTATCCATTTCTCTGTTTAAAGAAGCACCCATCTAACGCCTTGGGCAACTGTGCATAAAACTTGAAACAATACCATAAGTATTTTCTGAGGTCTAACCAAACATCTGGTCTGAACAGAAAGAGCTTTCACCCGAGATCCTGGTTGCTCCCAAAGCAGCTCTTTTTCTCACACAAAAGTACGTTTCAGCAGACCTGCTGGAAGTCTTATGTGACATACAAACTCCCTAGGTAAACCAGCCTCCAAAATCTACTCTTAGCTCCTCTGGCAGCTTTACTACCTCAGAGATTTTTGAGCTTCTGTTCTTTGCTCTCATGCAGAGATGTAGGGTGGGCAGGATAAACAAATGGAGTAACAGAACAACAGCACATATAAATCTGGCAGTGAAGAAGGGCAGAAAGGAAGTTAAAAGCTAGATATTTTCAGGAGATGGGAGGATTCAGGTGTCCACTTGTATTAAAAAAAAAAACCAACTCCTTTAGTACGTGCTTTTGCCTTCACTCTGCCAATCAGCATGTATGGGAATCAAACATCTGGAGCTGCTTTGTGTCTGAAGTTTGAAGTTTATTTTTAAAGAAACCAAGAGTTTATCCCCTTGTGTCTGATTTGAGTGTGTTCTGAAAACTAAACAAAAGGACAGCTAAGGAAAATTTGGCATCACTTTGCTAGTGAGCTAGGGGATTATCCACATGTTTTGAGGCTCAGTGATAGAAGTTATTTGTGTCTTCACATTCCAAAAGTCAAGTCAGTCCTAACTGTAGTAGTGATTTGGCAGCAGATTTCCTTGTCATAATATTCAATACTTATATTGATATAAGCTTAGTAAGCAGTCTTGTGGAAAGGGATTTATATCCAGATTTAATTTACCTGAATATAGGTGTCTAGAGAAAAGACATACAGATATTTTTCCTATGGACTTAACAGAGATTTAATCAATACAGCCAACGAAGCCTGGAGAGCAAATCAAAGGACCAGCCTTTAAAACTCTTCCTAAGAGTGAGCCGAATTGACCTCCATGGTCCTCAGATTGTCCTGATATACAGTCTCTTCCCAAAGTGTTAGAGGACCAGAGGATGATGTCACCTTGATATCCAGTCTCGCTGATTTCGGAAGCTAAATCTTTGTCCTAGTTCTCATCAATGCACCTGCATACGGTCAAAACATCCCTCACCTGGAAAGTCCTTTCTGCATATCTTAGCATAGTGAAATGGGGTCAAGGTTGCTGGTAAAAGATACAGATAGAGGCAGCCTGATTTCAGAACAGCAGCCTTTTAGTTTAAGAGGCTACCCTCAGTCACTTACCTCCCTATTTAAGCTTCAAATAAAATTAAATTTTCAGAGGTTACGAGTACTTCCTGGTGAAGTCAGTGCTCTCACAGACTAAGGAGTTTTACAAATTGTTTGGGCATCAGGTCTAACTGCAATAGAAATAGGTAAGTTTGTTTCAAAATGAAAAGAACTGTATTTGCGTCATACTGACACCCAAAGATGTAAAATCAGACACTGGGAAATTTGCAATGCTACAAATCTGGATAAACCTTCTAACCAAATCAGTATTTAAAAACCAGCAAAATTTTTCTAGAAATGAGTCAATAACCTATTTCAGGAATAAAAATCCATGAGGAAAGTTTTACACAAATAGAAAGAATGGCAGTGGACAGAATTTAATGAGAAAACAGTAAACCTTAAAGATATAATTCCTGTAGCACCTAATGCTCAGCATTTTGATGTCAGAGTACCACGGATAACTTCAGCAAATGAACTACAGGACAGTCTTGGAAATGTTTTTATTCTGTGTCAAAGAGAAAGCTGGAGAACCATTTCATAAACAGCCAGGTCAAAGGAACGAGTAGTATGCAAACATGCAGGCAGGAGAAAGGGGTGCCTGGAACTGAAACTCTTTATGTATGTGAGGTTTTCCACAATTATATTTGTGGGTCTAAATATAGTTGAAGAATCAGACCGTAAATCTCTCCTTGTTGTCTTTAAAAAAAGGTCTGGAGAGCATATGTCTCTCCATATCAAGATTGTTATTAACATTGCACAGAAATGGTCTGGAGATTGTGTATTCACACTTACATATAAATGTATCACATACACACACATAGAATCATAGAATCATAGAATGATTAGGGTTGGAAGGGACCTTAAAGATCATCAAGTTCCAACCCTCCTGCCATGGGCAGGGACACCTCCCACTAGACCAGGTTGCCCAAAGCCTCATCCAACCCAGCCTTGAACACCTCCAGGGATGGGGCATCCACAACTTCCCTGGGCAACCTGTTCCAGTGTCTCACCACCCTCATAGTGAAAAATTTCTTCCTAATGTCTAACCTAAATTTACCCTCTTTTAGCTTATACCCATTACCCCTTGTCCTCTCAC
>WKFP01014229.1:635809-675001 GCA_011057875.1 Pterocles orientalis
AAGGAAAAGGAAAAGGAAAAGGAAAAGGAAAAGGAAAAGGAAAAGGAAAAGGAAAAGGAAAAGGAAAAGGAAAAGGAAAAGGAAAAGGAAAAGAGGAAGAAGAGGAAGAAGAGGAAGAAGAGGAAGAAGAGGAAGAAGAGGAAGAAGAAGAAGAAGAAGAAGAAGAAGAAGAAGAAGAAGAAGAAGAAGAAGAAGAAGAAAAATAAGAAATAGATATTGCCTGAGCAATCTGGTGGCCTTCTATGATGGAGTGACAACTTCAGTAGACAGGGGAAGGGCGATGGATGTCATCTACCTGGACTTCTGCAAAGCCTTTGACATGGTCCCTCACCACATCCTTCTCTCTAAATTGGAGAGGTGTGGATTTGAAGGATGGACTGTACAATGGATTAGGAATTGGCTGGCCAGACGCAGCCAAAGGGTTATGATATAATGGTTCTGTGTCAGGGTGGAGGCCGGTCATGAGCAGTGTCCTTCAGGGGTCCGTCTTGGGACCGGTGCTCTTTAACATCTTCATCGATAACACAGGCGATGGCATCGAGTGCACCCTCAGCAAGTTTGCAGATGATAGTAAGCTGAGTGGTGCCATCAACACATTGGAAGGAAGGAAGGAAAGCCATCCAGAGGGACCTGGACAGGCTGGAGAAGTGGGCCCGTGTAAACCTAATGAGGTCTAATAAGGCCAAGTGCAGGGTGATGCACTTGGGTCGGGGCAACCCCAGGTATTTATACAAACTGGGGGAAGATCTCCTTGAGAGCAGCCCTGCAGAGAAGGACTTGGGGGTCCTGGTGGACGAGAAGCTGGATATGAGCCGGCAGTGTGTGCTTACAGCCCACAAAGCCAACTGTGTTTTGGGCTGCATTAAGAAAGGGGTGGCCAGCAGGGAGAGGGAGGTGATTCTCCCCCTCTATTCGGCTCTCATGAGGCCCCATCTGGAGTACTGTGTCCAGGCCTGGGGTCCCCAGCACAGGAAGGACGTGGAGCTCTTGGAGCAGGTGCAGAGGAGGGCCACTAAGATGATCAGAGGGCTGGAGCACCTCTCCTATGAGGAAAAGTTGAGGCAACTGGGATTGTTTAGCTTGGAGAAGAGAAGGCTCCGGGAAGACCTCATTGCGGCCTTCCAGTACTTGAAGGGAGCCTATAAACAGGAGGGGGAACGACTGTTTACGAGGGTGGGTAGTGATAGGACAAGGGGGAATGGTTTTAAACTAAGACGGGAGGTTTAGGTTAGAGACTAGGAAAAAGTTTTTCACCCACTGAAACAGGTTGCCCAGGGAGGTCGTGGATGCCCCATCCCTGGAGGCACTCAAGGCCAGGCTGGATGTGGCTCTGAGCAGCCTGGTCTAGTGACTGGCGGCCCTGCATATGGCGGAGGGGTTGAAACTAGATGATCACTATGGTCCTTTTCAACCCAGGCCATTCTATGATTCTATGACTCTATGATTCTGTGATTCTATGACAGAAATAAGAAATAGATAGAAATAAGAAATAGGAAGAGGAAGAGGGAGAGGGAGAGGGAGAGGGAGAGGGAGAGGGAGAGGAAGAGGAAGAGGAAGAGGAAGAGGAAGAGGAAGAGGAAGAGGAAGAGGAAGAGGAAGAGGAAGAGGAAGAGGAAGAGGAAGAGAGAGGAAAGATTTCTAAAATTGTTGAAAGAGCAGTTCAGGAACCTACCCATGATGTCATAGACCCAAGTTAAATCTGCTCTCCCTGTGAGGTGTTTTGAGTCTACATTATTCAAGAGAAGGACTTCCTGAATAGTCCTTCCTGAATAGTTTTATGACATAAAGTGGCATGGGACATTTTCAGTACTTCTTGTCTTTAGAGAAACCATGCAAGTATTCATTGGGGTTTTAGTTGGAAATTTTGTTGGAGCTGGGCTTGGGATTAAAATTAATAACTAATTTTTTTGCTGTTAATTTAGTATTAATTTTCACTCACTCCTTGCAATGTGACAAATGAAAGGGTGACTTCCTCTGACTGCCTTCTAAGTTGATGGCTAAGATGTTGCCTTTCGGTACTAAAGCTCAGTGGCAACATTTCCTCTGCCTTTTTGACCTTCAAGGGAATTAGTGAAGCATTTCTTACAGTATAACTTGTTATCCATTTTGCACAGGGAAACAAGACTGGATGAGAGCAAAGGTGTGAAACTGGTAATGCAACCTGAAGAAAAATCGTGAAAGCAGAGGGAGAAGCATAAGCAAAATTTTTACCCCATTCTTCCTTTCTGCCTGTTAACAATAATGACCCCCATCCTTATCTGTCACAAAGGAAACAAACAGCCTTTCAGAAAGTAAGCCTTTCAGTAACTGGATCCTTCACATTTACGTGACATTTTCAAGTACATAAAAAACAATTAAACCTGGCCATTGGAACATTCTCCTTTTTTTGTCATAATTCACTAAGGGCTGGGGCTTCAGTCATTGCATCTTTTAAAGCTCTACAATATTTTTATATGACTATAAAGGAGTTTTCTATTCTGCAGATTTTAAGACTGTGGTAGAAGTTTTTTGTTGCTATTGTTCACAGCTGAAGGAGAAGGTTATTTGTTTTACTAAGATAAGGTTTCTAACACATCCTGCTTAAAAAATACAGCAAAAACAGATGATGCTTTCTCTCTTTTTCTAGTTATCTATTGTCTATAAAGAAACTGAAATGTCATCTTGCCTCCTGGATAAATTATCTTTTAGCTTAAAACACAGGCAAAAAATCTCCAAGATAAAAATAAAGGTCAGCTGAAGAGTAGGCACTGGTAAACACAAAGTTCTTTAGCTGGACTTTCAATAACTTGGGTATTTCTCTTTTCTCCTGTTGAACACTCTTGTGACTTTTACACTACACTGGTTTCCAGTAAAATCAGTAGGGCCAAGAGCACGGGCCCAGGCGCTACCTTGCTGTTGCCCTTCCTGTTAGTCCTTAGCACAGCTCTGTCCTCTGCGAGCTCGGACCATTTCAGGCAATGCCCAGGTAGAGTCTGGGAGCCAGCCCAGGTCAGAGACCATTCCCAGTACTCAGTTTGCTTGCAGTTACATTAAGTGTTAAAGCATCTATCCATTAACTGTGCTGACTCTGAAAAGTTTCTGGCCTGTTTCTTAGTATAGATGTAGTCTTAGCATCAGACCAGAATTCCACTCATTTCATATACCATGTGACCCTTGCTAGCAACTCCAAAATGAAGATTAAAATTGGAAATTATTTCACTTATACTCTGCATCAAAGACATGGTTTCAAATTGCTTCAGTGCCAGATAATTATGCTCAGGTATCTAAGCTTGCAATATTATAAAAAATTTTCTCCTGGGTTCAATGAACCCCATGAACAAAGAGGGCCAGCATCTCAGATGGAATCGATGCATATCACAAGCGTGAGCCTTTGAAGAGATTTATTTTCAGAGACTGAACAAACAAAATTTTTCACCTTTATCTACATCATAATTTCAGTTTGAGCAGGACTTTTTGCACATCTTTGAACCAGCAGCATCACTAACAGCTCTCAAGCATAAATCTCATATTGAACGTTGTAAGATATTTACCAGACAACAGGTTACTTCATGACTCTGTCTTCTTCTCCCTTTTCTTTCTTACTTGCAGCTATACAGAAAGCCTCTTATTAGTACCTAAAAGACCAATATATAGCATGACTTGACATAATAGCTCTGTGAATTAAAGGTAAACTTCATACATGGAAAAAATATCTTTCTTTTTTAATAAGAAAGGAAAACTTTGAATTCCAGATAAAGACAAAATGTTTATTTAAGGACAGCAGTCTCTCCTGCTAGAGAGAGTACAGAGGAGGGCCACAAAAATGATCAGAGGGCTGGAGCACCTCTTGTACAAGGACAGGCTTAGAGTTGGGGTTGTTCAGCCTGGAGAAGAGAAGACTCAGGGCAGAACTGATAGCAGCCTTCCAGGACTTCAAGGGGGCCTACAGGAGAGATGGGGAAACACTCTTGACCAGGGAGTGTAATGGCAGGATGAGGAGTAATGGCTGTAAGCTGAAAGAGGGTAGATTTAGACTGGATATTAGGAGGAAGTTTTTTAGTGTGAGGGTGGGTGGTGAGGCACTGGAACAGGTTGCCCAGGGAAACTGTGGCTGCCCCATCCCTGGAGGTGTTCAAGGCTGGGTTGGATGAGGCTTTGAACAGCCTGGTCTAGTGGGAGGTGTCCCTGGCCATGGCAGGGGGTTGGAACTAGACAATCTTTAGGGTCTTTTCCAACCCTAAATATTCTATGATTCTATGACATCAAAAAGATAGAAGACCTAAGTCGTAACAATTTTCAAAGTTTTGCACAAGTGCATGGAAACTGATTGCATTCCACTGAAATAAAGCAGATACCAAAGAATCAAGAATTAGACAAGGTTAGACAAGGTATTTTTTCCCTCTTTAACGTCTCTTCAGTTGGAGTAGAAAAAGACAAACTCACAGCAATGGATGGCATTGCATTACCTAAGTAAAATTAGATAAGTTGTCCTTGTTTTCACAAGTACTCATAAACAAATATCCATATTACTTTTAAACAAATACCCAGAAGAAAGCTGAAGACTTTTGCCTTCTTGGGAGTGTGATTTGAGAATCATGGTTCTTTAAAAAACTCTTGGTAACTAGATATCTGCATACTTATAAGTCTAACTATACAAAAATGTTAAAGTATTTCAGTATTGCCTAAACTTTGACATCTTTGTACACAGAGATTGCTGCTGCCTGTTCTCCCAAATAAGGAAAACCCCACAGCCAAGGTCACACAGTTGAAGAATTCTTATTTGTCCAGGTGAAACTAAGACCCATCTTTTCTTTCTCTTTCCCTTTCATGCAGAAGGCAGAGGTCTCAAAGGACTGTAGTGCCAGGTCAAAAGTAAAGAGAAATACCTTTAGATCCTTTCTTCTGCTAAAGCATCAGAAATCTCTTTTGAGTACTCCCTTCATTCTCTCTACATGAACTCCTGGAGAGAATTGCCATTCCTTTGAGGCACTATTAGTTCTGTTACTTTCTACACTTTGAGAAATCTTTTTCACTGTTCTGCCTGCCTGAATCTAATCCTGAAGTTTAAACTGGGGATTTTATTTGGCATAACTTGTTTGTCTTGATATTTAAATGGACTCAGAAGAGAAGTATTCTTTGTATTATATTAGATAAGTGTCTAGTGGGGTACTCAAAACTTTTTTATGTGCACTTATTTGGTACCAGCTATCTGCTTTACACTGTGTTTAAGTTATTATTACCTGTTGGGGATATGAAAGGAAAATAATATAGTAGACACTTTTCTAAGGTCTTTTATTTGTGTGGGTTTTTTTGTTTTGTGTTGTCCAGTCTAAAACTGGTGAAAAGAGAATGGAAAGACTCAATTATTTCTCAATCATATGAAAACTGACAATGTAAAAAGCCATGTTAAAATCCAGATGTGAACAGAAACAGCTTTCTGTTCTTCAGATGTACAGAATTACATTCTCCAGAGAACAAAGATTGTTTTTTACAAGGCACACTCACTGTGCCTGCAACAGTTTGCACGTAAATCCTATAACTGTCTGAGTAAAGCACAATATTAAATTACTGTGGTTCAGAACTGACTCGTCTCTCTGTGTTGGTTTCTCACAAACTAACCAGACAAGTTCAAAGTCTCCTTACCTTCAGTTTCCTTAACATCTGAGTCTCAAAATGTATATAACACTCCTCAGCACATAAATATTTGTCAATGGGAAAATAAACAAAGCTAAAGTTTAAGTGACAAATTTTACCTGTATTACTTAATTAATAATTTGCTGGTTTCAGATATTAGAGTCAAGAAGCATTGGAGAATCTATACTTAGTAGAGTGGAAATGTCAACCACAGGGATTTTTTCAAGGATCTCCTGACAGTCATGAGACACAGGCCAGGAATAAGCCTGGAGCTGATTGTCTGAAGTGGAAAAAAGTTGTGCCATAGACAGATCAAAGGTAAGAACTGAGAATGAGATTCCAAGAAAGGTGACTTCATTAAAGTAACGGGTTATAAATAGTACTTTTGCAGAATGTATCTTAATTATGTGTTCTGGGCAATATTGAATTGCCAAGTACAGTGAAAAAATTACATCATAATCTATGCAATACATTGAGAATATGTTAAAACAAACAAACAAACAAACAAACAAACAAAAAAGGACAAGCTGTATCTTGGAGAAGTTATGTAAAAAAATAGATATATTTAAGCATCATATGAAGGTATTAATGGGAGACAAGTTCAAGTAAGGACTTGGTTTCACCCTCTTCTCTCCCTCCAAGAACATTGCATCTAACCACCAAGCTAACTGGAAAGTAACACTGGCCTTTGTTTTGTGTGTGATTCCTAATTCTCAGCCTTAATTTTTACTGTTTTACTTTTATAAGTGTTTCGACAAAGTGAGAAAAGTCCATTGCAGAATAAGCACTCATAAAGAGGCTGTCCACAAGCCTAGGAAAAAAAAAAGGAGGAAGACATTAGTGATTCATTCTCTGTATCCCGATTTTGAGGTTTTCTTTGAAGCAGAGTATTATTTTCAGAAGATTCTGATGTGGTTTGAGATGGGCTGTGATATGTGCCTCGTATGGTGTAGTGAAGGCAGATGTCTGATGAGTAAACAAATGATTAAGTTTTGTTTTTTAATTTTGCTGGTTGCCCCAAAGCTCTGACAGTGCACTTGGACTGATAACTCCAAATTGTTGAGACTTAAACTGTGAACTAGGAGGAGTTTCTGGACCTTAAGGCAGTGGCTTTGGAGGTTTTACGGAGTTTCATAACAAGGCCAAGCCTTGGCTTGTTATCACACAGTCATATACACCTGAGCATAAGTTATAATGTTCACAATTTTACTTTCTTCTTTACTCTTATACCATCTTAATCTCTTGGGCCTGACCAAGTCCCATCATGCATGCTCTCTTTCTCTGTCTCTGACATATGTTAATATTGGCTTTTCCAGAAGCACAAAAGCATTCGTCTTCAAACTCTGCTGTGGCTTCCTAATTCATTATCCCTGTTCATAAAATTGTTCTATTTCAAATGGGTCAGTGTTTTATCTGTCAGTATGAGCATCTCTTCAAATACAAAGCAAAGTTTGGTATGATAAATATTATCATGTGATCTCTTGCCCTTTTAGGAGTTCTGAGAGACATTTTGTTTTCATTCTGTCTGTTTCCTAGGAAGTTATAAGAAAACATACAATGTTTGCCTTCAATATTTTTAAAACCCAGAAAGGGCTCACAAAATTCCAAGAAAACCCCATGGGATCTGCTGATTTCCAGGTCAAAGCAAATGATTAAATGAAATTTAAACTAACTGATATTAAATCAAGGTCAAACAAAGTGCATAACATCTCGAGGTCAAAAGGCAGATGATGTTGTGAGACAGTAACTCAGAGCAGAGAGCAACATTTTTTTCTTTTTTAATTGCAAAACCCTTGTGTGCTGTTTTGTATTCTTTACAAGTTTTTAAAAAAACAGTTGCTGGTGGGTATACAAAGTAAATACATGTGGATATACCACTTTCCCTCTTGAGAAGTGTCTGCAGTATACAGTGTTTAACATTTTTATGCTTTTGTGACTCTATATATCCTTGATTTCGTCACTCCCTTGGTAGCATCGCTTATTTTCTGAGTTAAACAAAGGCACTGGCAGAGAAAATACGAAGTGTTCTAATCTCCTGACCCCCACATTGACAGTTCAATATATTTGAGAACAACTAAAGATACGAAAGTGGAATTATGAAATGAGCAGACACTTCAGAAGAATGTTCTATAAATTTATTGCTTTACTGCATAGTGTAACTGCTGTAGTTTTAAGAGAGCAAGGACATACATCTGGAAAACAGAACATAATGGTAGTGGCTCACTGGAAGTAAAAGACAAAAACATTTGTCAGATACCATTGTACAAAAAATGTGAGATTATTGGTTTAGTTGGGATTTATCAATCTGATATATTTTGATTCTTATCCACTAAATGAATGTGGGGGGAAAAGCCACACAACTGATGACTTGCAATCACTTTGAAAACTGTTCTGGTTTTATTTTTTACTTATGTCTAAAATTCATCTGGTTAACTAGAGAAAGGTTCTCTCCCCTCAGCAGGCAGTTTCTTGCAATAACTCAAAGAACACATAGTCAAGCATCAAATGTCACCACATTGCCATCTTACTGTGAATGACTGGAATTTACTTCCTATTAGTGGTGCTGAAAATTGCTCCTAGGTTCCACGGCGTTCATAATGTATTGTCTAAACTGAAAACATTTTCAGGGCCTAAACTGACCTTTTAGAAAACTGCACTTTCATCCTTAAAATGCTGGACTATTGCAATATTTCATTTAAAAGGTTATTTAAACTTTTTGCTTTCTTTCTTTGGAAAAGGGTAAGGATTGTTGTGTGAAGGAAGTATCTTTATATAACTCTTTTGTGTTAAAAAACAGGGAAGAATACCACTCTACTCTGAAGATGCTTCAAGAAAACTATGTAGAAAAGACCACAGTGGCTATTCTCCCTGAGAAGCAAGCAGATAATTGTAATTAATATTTAATACTTGTGTTCAAGTCCTGACTGATCATAAGGTCTAGTTTTATTAAAAGTGTTGAAGAGAAAGTGTTTCTCTCTCTGAACATCCTGACAAAAGACGAAAAGCAGAAAATATTTTTCTTCCATGTTACTGACTTGGAACTGAGATACAGAGGAATGGTGAGCTGCCCAGACTCAGAAAGAACTGTTTGCAACAAACCGAGCAACTTAACCCCTGTGTCTTCGGTATCAGTTAAACATCCCAACAGAACATATCCACCCCCACCAACCTGGCTGAAAAGGGATTGATTACTTGTAGAGCCTAAACACAATACAGCCCCTGCACTTTTAAAAGAAGGAAAAAGGAATTGAACCAGATTGCAGAGCTACCAGCCTGAGGAATGCTGACCGCAAACAGTCTTTTCCCCCACGTTTTATCAGAGGAATGGAAAAGAAGTATTAAAGATAGGATTAATCCTCTTTAAGGGGGAGAATGTGGGAAATTACTACTGCAAGCGCTGGTTGGATGTAGTGCTAAGGGATAAGATTTTAGAAAAAAGTAACAGCCTGCCTCAGAATGATAAATGAATATGTGAGCTTCACTGATGGCACACATGACTGTTTTTAGACTTAGAAGAAGTGACAGAGGAAGATGAGCAGTCATGTAAGTGGCAGGGTAAGTGTATTTAAAGGCATAGCGTAAGAGAAACGAGCTGACATAAAGACCAGTGACCGTAAGGAGAGGTGATAAAAAGGAGAAGGGAATATATTAAGGAAATGAGTTAACTCTTCATGTTCTCAATCTTGTATAACTCTTAGGTCAGTGAAGGAAAACCACATTGTTCCAGGAAATAAATCAAGAAT
Organism: Pterocles orientalis; assembly: GCA_011057875.1. Classification (NCBI taxonomy): domain Eukaryota; kingdom Metazoa; phylum Chordata; class Aves; order Pterocliformes; family Pteroclidae; genus Pterocles; species Pterocles orientalis. Next base: position 645,166 of record WKFP01014229.1, read on the forward strand.
TGTGGAATTAATACAAGAGAGAAAGAAATACAGAAGACTTAACTGTATATTTTGGAAGCATCATTATCTTAGAAAAGTTGACGCGTATTTGATGCATTTTTCATTATCACGATCATGAACTTTAGATGGGTATTTGACATTTCCAGGGACTGACAGAAGGCTCAGACACATGTGATTAAATAAAGAAGACATAACAGGCTAAGGTAAAGCCCAACCACTTGTTCCTGACCTGGCTCAGTTGCTGAGTAATGCAGATTACCCACAACTTTTTCCTTTGAAGTTTACAAGAAATTGTGTTGTCTCGCACGGGGCTAGGTTAAGAGTGCACTCACATTAACTGAGGATCAGATAGTGAATGGAACTTATTATGCTGGTACAGCCTATGTATTTCAACACCAAGTCTCAAACAGAAATGAACTAAGTGAACTGAAATGAAGCTTTTTGAGACTACTGTAGAATTATTATCCATCATAAATATTTTATTCTAAGAAAAAAATCTATCCTACTTCAGAAGAGAGTATTAGACTGAGGACCACTTAAAAAGTGGGCCACTGTTTTTTGGAGGCAGGAAGCTAGCACACAATTTGTAGCCATTGCTGCAAATTTCGTGTGTAATATAACTGAGGTTGTATTTGTTTTAACTTCTGCAAAGGCTGAAATAGCTGCCAGTAGATCCCGAGAGAGAAAACATAAGCTCAGTCAACACTTTAGCCCTAACACTGACACAGTCAGAAAGCTGCTTCCGAAAGATGATTAACCTTCCTGATATTGTCCTACTAACTAAACAACCACTTGGATCATTTACTGTCTCACTGTATAATGTAGGAGTTTTGTAGGAACACAGAACAATAAAGAAGTAACCATTTGGGCCTCCTATTGCCTTGTAGTTGATGGATGTACCTGCTAACATCTTCTCTGTCTAGGTAGAATATTTATAGAATCACAGAATGGTTTGCATTGGAAGGGACCATTAAAGGTCATCTAGTCCAGCTCCCCTGTAATGAGCAGGAACATCTTCAACTAGATCAGGTTGCTCAGAGCCATGTACAACCTGACCTTAAATGTTTCCAGAGATGTTTCCATCTGCAACCTCTCTTGGCAACCTATTATCCTTTTACATATTTTTAACTAATTTTTCACAGGTATTAATGACTGTGCACAACACAAACAAATGGAAAAATCTACCTAAAATATCTTTCTTGTTCATGAAGCTGGATAAGAAAGGATTAGAAAATATTTTCTGCTAAAAAAGTATTTTCCATAGCTCAGAATAAAATCATCTAGTGATGTTCACTTAAGAAGTCAGTTGTTACAAACAGGTACCACTTTTTTTTTCTAAGAGACTTTTTACATAGAATTATAAATAGCTCTGGAAAGAAGATACCATGCAGCAGTAACTAGGAGGATAAATGTTTATATTTAATAGTCAATAATAGATCTACGTTGCTGCACCAGGAGCACACATCTTACAGTTTTTTTACTCCTCACAGGGTCAAATAGGCTGCACATGTTAAAAACATAAAATGATACACAGCACTACACCGAACAAAACCAAATGCAACTGCAGTAAATACTTAAAAATAATAATTTCAAAAAAAACAAACTGCAGACTATGATGACTTCTGTGACAGTCTTACCCTTGGCTGGGAGCCACTCGCTCATCCTCCCTGCCTCTGGGGATGGGGGACAGAACTAAAGGGGTAATGGGAAAGGAGACTTGTGGGTTGAGGTAAGAACAATTTAATAAGCAAATTACAATAATACTGAAAATAACAATAATGATGATAATAATAGGAATGTATACAAATATACAAATGAGTGACACACAGTGATACTGCTCACCACTCAGTGACCAAGGCTCAGCCTGTTCCTGGTTAATGATCCCAGAGTAGGGAAATTTCTGAAACCACACTCCCTGAACGGAGATAAGAGCCTGAGCATCCGAGACTGAGAGCCAACCAAGAGAGAGAGGTGACCCAGGGAGAGGGACCACCTAGACAGAGCCGACCGAGAAAGAGAGCTGACCTGGAGCAAGAGAGAAAGCTTCTGGAGAAGATGCTTATCTACATAGTAGGCATGACGTGCGTGATATGGAAGAGACTATTGGCCACACTGGGTCTCAGTCCTAAACCTAAGGCTGAATCTTAGGCTAGTAACTGGGGCTGTGCTCCCTCCCAGCTTCTCCTGCACCTGCAGACACTGGCACAGCACAGAGGGTGAAAAGTCCTTGACTATTCTGGCAGCAAGTATAAGCATCACTGTTATCAGCCTACTTCTCAGCACAAATCCAAAACATAGCCTCTTACTAGCTACTGTGAAGAAAGTTAACTCTGCCCCAGCCGAAACCAGGACAACTTCTTACCCTGAGAAAAAAAAAAAAAAAAAAAAGAAGAGCAGACCTGCCTGCAAAAGGTGTGACCAGATGGAGGAGCTCCTGCAGCTGGTGGCTGAGCTACAGGAGGCAGTGAGAAGGCTGTGGAGCAGGAGACATGCAACTGGTTCCAGATGCAGTCTCCTGTGGTGCCACAACTCACGGATAAACAACCAATAGCCGCCCCACCAGTACACTCAGAAGAAAGTGGGGCCACCAATGAAGACAGTGCAGAAGCCGGTAATGCAAAGAAGTGGAAGCTTGCAAAGGCAAGGACCAACAGGAGTGTGATGGGTTAGCCCTTGGCTGGGAGCCAAACCACACCCATCCGCTCACAGAATTTCCACCCCCATCCAATGATAAGGGAGAGAATTAAAGGGGTAAATGGAAAAGAGGACTCGTGGGTTGAGATAAGGACAATTTAATAACTAAACTACAATAATACTGAAAATAATGCTATATACAAATATACAAATGAGTGATACACAGTGATTCCGCCCCCCACCCGATGACCAAAGGCCCAGCTCACTCCCGGCCAACGATCCCGGAGAAGGGAGAGAATGAGTGATACACAATGATACTGCCCCTCCGACCCGTTGACCAAAGGCTCAGCCTATTGCCAGCTAGCGATCCCAGAACTACACTCATGATTCCCCCAAACGGGGGGGTGCACTGCTCCCGGAGGCACTCACAGAACAGAGATAACAGTCCGAGCGTCCCAGACAAAGAGCTTACTGGAGTGGGGGGAAAAACGACCACCTGGCCCCAGCTAACGATCCCCCCGGAGAGGGAGCGTCCCAAAACTCACGGACCGGAGATAACAATTCTAGCGTTCCAGACCAAGAGCTGACCAGAGTGTGTGTGGGGGGGAAAGGCCTTGGGAGAACAAATGCAGACACCTGAAGCAAGATGATCTGGAGCCCAAGAGAAAAGAGCAAAAGAGAGCGATCTCCTGGAAGGGTCCTCACCTATATACTGGGCATGACATGTATGTTATGGAATAAATTATTGGCTATTCTGAGTTTCAGTCTTAACATAAGAGAGAATCCTAGGCTAGCAACTTGCTGCGCCTCTTTGCTCATCTGCCGACCTTGGCAGCAGAACAAAACATCGGTTATCAGCTTTTCTCCTGACCATAAATCCAAAACACAGCCTCTTGCTAGCTATTTATGAAGAAGAGTCTCCTTCTCTGGAGACATTCAAAGCCCGCCTGGATGCGTTCCTGTGCGATCTGATCTAGGTGTTCCTGCTCCGGCAGGGGGATTGGACTAGATGATCTTTCGAGGTCCCTTCCAATCCCTAACATTCTGTGATTCTGTGATTCTGTGATTCTGTGAAGAGGAAAAAAAGTTAACTCTCTGCTTAATCCAGGACAAGGAGGAAGAGAATTCCTCATCCTCCCTCGCAGAATCACTTCACTGCTCTGCAAACTGAAGAGGAAGGACCCATCGCATCACAAGAAACACTGGAGATGAGCAAGGCAGCCTGATGTGCTCCTCGCATAACAACTAGTTTTATGATTCTATGTCATCAATACTTAGTGAAAAATGGGGGGGGAAATTCTTGCACATTAGTTTGACAGATTAAAAACAGACATGAAATAAAAGTTGGATAAGAAAACCAAAACTCTTTGGATAAAAATCCATTTTATCACCTGACATAGTAAAACTTTGCTCTGGTTCTATACATATATATTTACTGTTTTTTTTCTTTTGAAAGTACTATCCAGTTGGAATTTTTACTCTCCTTTTAAGGACATTGTAGCATATTGTGATTTTGGGTCGAGCTTGTTGATAACTTTCCATCAATATCTGCTGAATGTGGAACGTTAGTTTTCCTTGATATTGACATTTTTCATGGGTAAATGTCAGATTACCACCCTTTTATTTTTTTCTTTTAGGGAATGTACACAGAATGTTTTCTTTCAGGTCAGCATATATTAATCCTTGTGCTCACTGAAGATCTGCATTTCCTCATAGAAACTGTAGGACTTCTGGGTCTTGTGATGATGGGACTTCTGTTTCATCACTATGGTGCACCCCCTGGCAAAGATCTTCATGGAAAGACATCATCTAAATGAAGAGTCTGAAACACAGTAAGAAAAAATCACAATGTGATCAAAAACAATTAAATTGTCTATTTGCTTATTATTATAGACCAGAACAAGCATAAGACTTTTAAGGATCAGGCTTTTGACAATCATTCTCATTTCATAACTCATAGATTCAGAAGCTGTTGTGCTTTCTTCACACATATTTAAACATCACTGAGCAAGCTATATTTGTCCTATTGGCAATTATTACAGGGATAAAAAGCTATTTAGGGACCACAGTTCTAATTTCCACTGATTTCACTTGGGACTCGGGCACCAAAATCCTATTCAGTCAGGCACTTATGGACAGTTGTGGAACCAGCAATCGTTACTTATATTGCTAGGTGTTCACCAATTAACCAGTGTAAAAGCTGTGAATCAAGAATGACATATTTGTCAGTCCTCCTCACTTCCCGCAAATATTTTTGTTGATTTTCACTTATATGTACAATATGAAATGAGTGGAACAGTGCACTTTTCTGAATCAATACAGAGCACGGTGATTTAAAGTGTCAGGATATAAGGTACAGATAAGGAAGAAACAGGAGGCAAGAATAGCAACATTACTGAGAAATGAAATAAAATCTGCTGAGAAAAAATGGCATAAATGCTTGGAATGACAGCAGAGAAAGTTTTGATAGAAATTTGGATAATAAAGGCAGTCAGGCAATTCACTGATGTAGTTACAGAGCTCTTGGGCAGTTAGGGCAGATATGGTAGTATGCTCAGCATGACCTGTTAGAACTTGTCTTTAATCTTTATTAAGGGAAAAGTAGTTACCTTGATACTGATTTTAAAATAAACTAAGCAAAAATCTAGGAGGAATTTTTTTCCAAGGAACTATCAATTGCTGGGAGGGAGGTGGTCGGGAAAGAGAGGTGGGGGCGGTTTGTTTTGTTTCTTTTGGTTTTGTTTTTTTTGTTAAATAGCCAACATTTTTAGAGGCAGTTCTGTCTATAATGCAGTGACTTGAGACGAGTATAAATAGGGTTGCTCTTGAGAACATGCAGCATCAAGCAAACAAAAAATCTTTAGATTTGTTGTACTTATGAGGCTTCTTAGCAGAGAAAGAAACACACTAGTTTTGATATCAAAAAGTCTAACTTTGAGGCAATGTGAAATGCTCAGTGGAATTTTGACTGAGATTTTATAACACTTAGGAAATGTGTTATTGAAATGAAATACTGGAAGAAAGGACAATTAAAATTCACTCCAGTATAATCCAGACAAGGAAACAGAGACCAAAGTAAGCTAACAAGTAATATGACTAACCTTGATATCTGTAAGAGAAAGGAATAAAAAAAACCCAACTTTTAAATAAATTGAGTAGGCTGAGGGCGCACAAGAAGCTGGGAGGGGACACAGTTGGGACAGCTGACCCCAGCTGACCAAAGGGATATTCCATACCATATTACAACATGATTAGTAATAAATATTAGGATGTGGGCGTAAGTCTGAGGATGCTGCCATTGCCTGGGAACTGGCTGGGCATCGATCAGTTGGTGGTGAGGAATTGTTGGGGTTGAGGGAGGAAGGTGTGAACAAGTAGTTATGTGGTGCTTAGCTTCTTATCAGGGTTAAACCATGGCAGCACTGAAGGTGTTGGATGGTAAAAGGAAACAGTCAGCTATGAGAAGTAAGATGCAATAGACAGAGCTTAGTTGCCTGCTTTTTTTTTTTTTGCCACAGTTTTTCCAGTCTGCTCTATTAATGAAAACATTTCAAGAAACAGCATAGGATTTCCTGTAGATAGTTAAAAATAAAAACAAAAAGCTGAAAACACTACTGCCAAAATCTAGCTAGGCTAAACCACATAAACACGTTGAACTTAAAGTCCCTTATGACCTAAATCTTCACAAATATAGGCTTAGCTATTTCACAAACCTCACTGCAGATAAGCTTCAGGCCCTAGAAAAAAATCCAAGCCAGGAACCTTTACAATGACAGTAAGCCAGAGCTGACATAAGAATTAGTTACCTAAAAGCGTGTGGTTAGGGACAGGCTAGGTACCTTCAGTCATCCTTCCAGGCTTCCAGCTGCGTCTGTAGGAGGGCACAGATTTCTTGCAGTTCCTGTGTTGCATCTGCCAAGATCATGCACATCTCAGATATCCAAGGGCATCTAGTACCATATTTGGCCATTCAAATCACCCTTTGGTGAAACAGTTTCTTTCAACATTTTTATTTAAAATATGCTGAAAAGATACAACAGTTAAAGAAAGAACAGAAATTATGAGATACATAATTAAAGTGGGATTTTTGATCAGTGATTTTTAAAATCTAAATAGGCATTTATTATACTTGTAAGCTGTCCTGTCCAGCTCATTGAATCAGATGTAGCTTAACTGCTCCTAATACCAAGTCTTACACAGTAATTTTAAAATAAAACCCCTCAAATTCTGTCTGTAGAGCCTGCTTATAAACCTAAATCAGCTTCTTTGAAAACTGTGTACAGTGAAAGGAAATTTTGCTCAGCAATTTATTTCAGTTATGTGTGTATTGTTTGGCAAAGTCAAAATTTTCAGAACATGACTGTCACTACAGCACTCAGTAGTTCATAGCAGCATATCAACAGAGGGTAGACAAGTTGTGTAAAACCTTATTTCTTACATTTCTCTAGGGTTTCTGACTCAGAGCCATAAAAACTCAGGAGTAAACTAGTAAACAGACAACGACTCAGCCATGACCACTCGCTCCTCTCTTTGATCTGTTTTATTTCCTTTCATAGAACAGTTTATTCCCCTTTGTTCCTGGTCAAAGATTTGATCATTCCTGCGCTTCTCTAGACACTTTTTTACCCTTTTGTTTGCAAGAGGGATTAGCATGTCAGTCTCCCTTGCTCTCTTTCTCATACCCAATGTCATAGGCTTCTCCCCCCTGCATGAGAGAGTAAAGGCTATGGCAACACAGCCTTAAATCAACTCGCAGCAGTCTTCTTTCTTCTCCTTTTCAAAATTTTAGATCATGTTCCATGTTCCTCTACTCAGTACTCCCTTAGTCTTCTAAAATAATTATGACCATGACAACAGCCCTTTTGGAATGGATGACTGCCAGAAATACCCGCTGTGTTTCAGGACAGCCACAACTCCCTTTCACCCAACAGGCAAAACCCATCCAGCAATGGGTACCAGTCGTGAGGAAGGAGACAAAGACGACTGCTGAAGTGCTGTGTCTAATCAGAGCATTGCCTCAGAAACCCCAGACTGTGGCGGCTCTCTGTTTCTGAAGTTTGAGTTAAACTTTGGTCCCAACGCGCAGGAGGGTTACAACACCTTGTTTTGCATGACAATGCATATAACAGGTGCAACCAGCCACCCACTCACCAATATGTTCTATATTTCAAGTAGTCTGAGGGATTTCACAACGAAATACATTCACACAGATGCTGCTTAAAAAACACAAAGGCATAATACTTAACCGTGGAAGTACATCTATTAGAATACAAGATGCCCATTCTAGGATTTACAGGCATCATTCTATTTAACCTCTGTGGCAGATCAACTTAGCTGCTTTAGTTTAATCTCAGATACTTTACTGCTTTCTTGCATCTACCCAGTAAGGGTAGAAGTATCCCCTACAGAAAAAAAGCATAAAGTCTGAAAATATCATTGGATCAGAATAGATTTACTGTACAAGCCAGATTTCTGTTTTAAACTGTTATATGGGGTAAAGTAAAATATAGAAGAAACTAAAAGGAAATGCAATTGTTGTAATGTTAAGACATGGCAAGTAAAAGATTGTAAAAAATGTTTCCTGGGCCTTAAATATATAATGATTTTAACATTAAATCTTTGAAGATTATACAAAAAAAAACAAAACCAAAACATTGAAGGACTGTATATTTTATGCTCCTGAAAAAAACATTTGCATACTTCCATTTGCTATTTGTTCAGCCTGCAGTAATAATACCAGCTTCTTTCTTATTTTTTAAATACTGAAATATTTTCAGCTAACAGCAAGAGAGCAACAGTTTATTTCAAGCTAATACTGTCTTGGTCACACGAGTTCTGATATTTAAAGTATTTTAATCAATATGAAAGAATAACAGATGCTGAGCTCTCCAAATACAATGATATTTACTGTATAAAGCTTCTTCAATAGCAAGTTGAAAAAGAAACACTTACAGTGTTTTTCTTTGTAAAGTGAGACTTAAGCCTCAAGATCTGTGTTTTTTATGATCTCTCTTTTCTACAAGGCCTCTTGAAATATCAAGTTTCTCTCCTTGTCCTTCTAACACAATTGGCCAGTCAGTCATTTGGCTTCATATGAATTCCACATCAGCTACAAATGTACAAAAAAAAGAAATTGGAAATAGGAAATTCTTACAGTTATCTGTCCCACTTCTCCACCAGCACAAGGCTATTCCTTGCTGTATACTCCACAGTGTGCTGGTCAGACTAGTTTAAGTGACCTAAATAGTAAAAATCCCTGTTTCTGGACTCAGTTGCTTAAACCACAAAATTTTGCTGTTAAGAAACCTTACTTTGCACTATGTCTTCCAATGATTCTTTGTTTCCAACAAAATATTATCAGTGATATTAATTTGAATTGAAGAAAATGCTTTATGCTAAAACAACACCACTGGAAAGCATTCACTTCTGACTTCACCAATGAAAACTGGGCAGAAAAGACCAAGGAAAAGGAAGAGTTTGGGAGCTGGAGAAAAGGAAAAAGAAAGAGGATGAGAAGAAGAGAGAAAAGAGTAGAAGCAACCTGTACTGTTGGATTGATGAAAAAGCTGGATAGCTGTTAGTTTAAAATCAATAGTATGTTCAGCCATGTGGTAAGTAGAATTGCATGTGGTTGAATGAGTTATTGATGTGGGAGTTTATTTATTTTTCTATATGCAAGGTATCACAAGCCAAACTTCAGCAGGGTGTTTAATGTGGCTGAAAAATATTCTTGTAACATCAGCTGAAATTTCTGTTTCAGGATGTCATCTCTGCCCACCTATGATGGTAAATGAAGCACTGTTTAGAAAAAAACACATTTAAATAGCTTGGCTTTTGAGAGCTAACAACCAACAGCTAGGGGTAAAAGGAAAGTTCTGTAACAGGAACTTCGACTGTGGGGACTTTGACTCAACACTTCAATATAATTTTTTTTTAATCTTTTAATTCCCAGTGACACTTGGGTTTTTCAGTTATATGACACATGGAGAGAGATAGGTATTTAAGAGTTGTGCTGAAGAATGCTTTCTAAAGCAGCCAGTATGAAACAGTGAAGAGTGGTTTGTTTTAAGTATTGACTCTCTTAAAACTCACATGCATGGGACCTAAAATCTTCTGATCATGAGAAGATGATGGTACCCCTTTGGTAGAGCAGTGGTAGTGCATTCAAGTGGGATGAAAGAGAACTAGTTTTGAGTCCCTGTCCTGACTCAGGCAAAGCAAAAGCTGTATTCAGTCTCTGCTGAGGAGTGATTGTTGTCCTCCTGCTTAGTTGACACAGAGAGGTTCACATTCCCACGGCTCAAGGCCATTTCACTGTAGAGTGGGACTGGTTCAGTCAGCATTGCATAGCACTTAGACCTTGATCTCTTTATGAGGGATGTCTGGTGCCCCCACCTTCCTAAAATATATATATTTTATTGTTATTACTTTTATAGTTACTTTTTTCTTATTGTTGTTGTTATTATTCAAAGAACATGAACATGATCATGAGCATAATATGGAGAGTGAAAAGAGTGAGGTTTTATAGAATGCTTCCAAAAGCATGTTCCATGTCTTCGGGAACTGTGCTCAGGAGTACATGCTGTGTATCTGAAAAGATGATGGAATGGGAGGAGCTGGTGATATAGTTGCCAAGAGGAATTCAAAGAGTTGGTTTAACCTCATCCACACTGTCTGTAGAGAGCAGATTTTCAGAGCTGCACCCTGATTTACTTACGAAGACATCACTTAGTTTTCTCTCAAGGAGATCCCAAGAATGAACTGAGATGCACTGTGTGGCTACTCAGAGCATAAATCAGAGAGCAAAGTTATTTCACAGTAATAGGCATCCAAAGCACATTCTGTACCTCAACTGCTGTACCTCGCTAAAGAATTATGGACGATTGGCAGTGTTGGGTTTTTTCTCTTTCTTTCAACATGAGATAGAGACGAAACTCCAGAACGGCTTTTAAAACTGTAGTTATGGCACTCACCTGCAATGAAGAAGCAAAGATTCAAGTCTTAGATTTACACTAGACAGAGCAGAAATTTGGATTAAAGTGTCACGTGTCCTACTGAGTGTTCACTGTCTTATTCACTCTGTTTGCTATTCTATGGTTGGCTAGTATTTTCTCTATTTTGACCCGAATTTTTGTTCTGCTAGTAAGAGAGAGTTACTAGCACATTTTTCAATAATAGTAGTATGTTCCTGTGGAAGAAAAATTTACTTTGGGAAAAAACAGCATTTTTCAGACAAAAAAATATTCTGAACTCGCTCTTTGAGACACACATACGAGTTATTCCTGACAAACTGAAATAAAAAAAATGCATTAATCTGATTCGGATTCAAATTTTAGTGAAATGATTGTCTTGGTCTTCTCCTTTACTGAGTGTATGAGGAGCTAGGTCCTCAAGAGCAGAAGCTTAAAGGAACAATTTGAGTTGTGTGCCATAAATATAGTACATAAATAATTCTTTGTTTGTCTATTGAATAGCTCCACAAAGATCCACTAGAAAAAAAAATAGTATAAATTAATGCCACCCAGCAGTCAAGAAATGCATGAGATCCTATGAACTTATCAGAAAAACACAAGACATAACAGGCAAATGTGACACCAGTTTCAGAACTTCACGGTTGTTATTTACAGCATATTCTAAACTTTTCTGACAATTTTGGGATAAAACTGAGGTTGGAAAGAAATTTGAAGGAAACAAGCATTTTAGGCCAAGTATGACTCATTTTAAATTTCAGCATATTTTCCACACATGCTAATATAGGAACAAAATTTGTTATTCTTACTCAAAAACACACACAATTCAGCCCACCCATTTCTAGCCTAATTAGTTAATCAATGGATCATTGATTCATGAAAGTCATAATTCCTAGAGGTCTATAAACTTTTTTGTCTTTTTCCTTGTTATTAACATCGTTGAAGGGCAGATCTTCAAGGAAAATCATAGAATCATAGAATGGTTTGGGTTGGAAAGGACCTTAAAGATCATCAAGTTCCAACCCCCCTGCCATGGGCACGGACACGTCCCACTAGACCAGGTTGCTCATAGCCTCATCCAGCCTGGCCTTGAACACCTCCAGGGATGGGGCATCCACAACTTCCCTGAGCAACCTGTTCCAGTGTCTCACCACCCTCACAGTGAAAAATTTCCTAATGTCTAGCTTAAATCTACCCTCTTTCAGCTTATACCCATTACCCCTTGTCCTATCACTACACTCCCTGATAAAGAGTGCCTCCCCATCTCTCCTGTAGGCCCCCTTCAGGTACTGGAAGGCTGCTATCAAGTCTCCTCGGAGCCTTCTCTTCTCCAGGCTGAACAACCCCAACTCTTTCACTCTTTCAGCCTGTCCTCATAGGGTAGGTGCTCCAGCCCTCTGATTAATTTTGTGGCTCTCCTCTGGACTCTCTCCAACAGGTCCATGTCTTTTTTATTTTGCAGTCTTCATAAACTTGAATACATTTCCTGAGCAAGGATAATGGAATCAATTTTTGGCAGTTACTCTGAAACATGTTTCAGATTTCTATCTATCTCCTCATTTTCTAATTTTTAGGACTTTTAAATCTACTTATTCTTCCACAGCTTGTAACAGAATTTGCTAGGCAAATATTTATAATGATGAAAAAACAATTCCTTTATTATTGCTTCATGTTTTTGTATCTTCCTAACCACAATTTACCTTTTTTGTTTAGAATACACTGTACATTACAATAAACGCCTTTGTTTTAAATTAAGTTCATTAGATTCTAGTTGTTACCTTTTATTTTGAATTTTGACTATCTATGATATCTTTCCAATCGAAAAAAAATAATCAGAATTTCAAAGCTGTCATGAGCCCTTAACAGTCAAAAGACAAAATCAGCTCAGTCAGTTACTGTGATGAGTATCAAGTCAATTTATTTTGTTTCCCATTACAAATTGTTCCTCAAGTTAATGGGCACAATTCACTAGTCAAAAGTACATGTAACAGTAATCATATTTGATAAAAAGATTTTATATTAAAACCTCATATTCTTAAAATACCAGGGTTTTGATATCAAATATATTCTTTACATGTTACGGAGGAAAATATGCTTAACAACAGCAAAATATTTTTACAATGATTACACTAAAACCCAGGTGAAACTGGATGATTGTAGTGGTCACTTCTGGATTTAAAATCTGTCAATATATTGATGATAACAAAATGTGTCAATATAATGATATATGGCTGCCAAAAAGTAATTCAAGAGCACCAAGGAACCTGCTCTTCTCTGTACCTTCTAGAGAGCAGGGCAGCACATACTGCAATCTGCTTTTTGATCATGGCTGGGATATTGCCAGTTCCTGGAGCCTCACTGCTGCTTCCTAGTTACCTTGGACCTGGTCGGAGAGGGGTGTTCTCTTTCTTCCCAACAGCACCAGACTCATCAGCAAAGATATTTCAAAGTTAAAGGTGGAGAGGCAAAACTCGGGGGATAGAATCCAAATCCTTTGGATGCAGGCCTGTAGTGACAGAACAAGGGGAAATGGTTTTAAACTGAAAGACAATAGGATCAGACTAGACATAAGGAAAAAAAATTACAATGAGAGTGGTGAAACACTGGAACAGGTTGCCCAGAGAGGTGGTAGATGCCTCATCCCTGGAAACATTCAAGGTCAGCCTGGATGGGGCTCTGAGCAACCTGATCTAGTTGAAGGTATCCCTGCTCATGGCCGAGACATTGGACTAGATGACCTTTAAAGGTTCTTTCCAATCCAAACCATTCTATGATTCTACGATCATATTTTACACAGCCTTTACTTCCTACCACATTTATCTCAAAGACAAAGCAGATACTAACTCAAGGGCCTTTGATGTCATTTTTTTTTTTTTTTTAGCAACAATTTACCTTTCTAGCACTTTCAAATTAGGCAGCAAGATATTTCACAGAAATATATATTTCTGGAATCCTTTTTGTCTTTTTTGCATCAGCAGGTCTAGTTATCCGAGTTTTTGAAAACACATGGCCAAATGCAAGAATAATTTTCACTTGCTAATCTCTGAGTCTCTTAAGAATTATTAAGGGCTGCTAGACAAAAAAAGTCTTCTTGCTTTAGTATTGTTTATTAATCAGACACTGATTTTCTTTATCCCATCACTGAAAGCATTTTGCAGAAATGTAACCTGTGCTACCACCATCATTGAAACACCATACGCTGCTTGGACAGTGTCACTGCTTGGACGTGGAATCCAAAAACATCAATGCTGTATTTCATATCCTTCCTATAGCACATACGATGTTCTGCAAAATTTGAACACTTCCATAAAACTTCCTCTTATCACTCAGCAATGCTCTAATTAAATACTCTCATTAATAAACTAGCAGAACCCTAAATAAGAACATTATGAGAAACCTAGTGGATAGATCCCAGAATCAAAGAATTGTTGATGTAGGAAGGGACATCTGGAGGTCATCTGGTCCAAACCCTCTGCTCAAGCACGACCACTCAGAGCCAGGTGCTCCAGCCCCCTGATCATCTTAGTGGCCCTCCTCTGCACCTGCTCCAAGAGGTCCACGTCCTTCCTGTGCTGGGCGCCCCAGGCCTGGACACAGTACTCCAGATGGGGCCTCATGAGAGGCACAATCACCTCCCTCTCCCTACTGGCCACCCCTTGCAAACACCCCTTGCTTGCACCCTGCAAACACAGTTGGCTTTGCGGGCTGCAAGCACACACTGCCGGCTCATATCCAGCTTCTTGTCCACCAGGACCCCCAAGTCCTTCTCTGCAGGGCTGCTCTCAAGGAGCTCTTCCCCCAGTTTGTATAAATACCTGGGGTTGCCCCGACCCAAGTGCAGCACCCTGCATTTGACCTTATTAAACCTCATTAGGTTTACACGGGCCCACTTCTCCAGCCTGCCCAGGTCCCTCTGGATGGCTTTCCTTCCTTCCTTCCAATGTGTTGATGGCACCACTCAGCTTACTATCATCTGCAAACTTGCTGAGGGTGCACTCGATGCCATCATCTATGTCATTGATGAAGATGTTAAAGAGCACCGGTCCCAAGACGGACCCCTGAGGGACACTGCTCGTGACCAGCCTCCACCCTGACACAGAACCATTAATCATAACCCTTTGGCTGCGTCTGGCCAGCCAATTCCTAATCCATCGTACAGTCCATCCTTCAAATCCACACCTCTCCAATTTAGAGAGAAGGATGTGGTGAGGGATCATGTCAAAGGCTTTGCAGAAGTCCAGGTAGATGACATCCATCACCCTTCCCCTGTCCACTGAAGCCATCATTCCATCACAGAAGGCCACCAGATTGCTCAGGCAAGATCTGCCCTTGGTGAAGCCATGCTGGTTGTCTCGAATCACCTCTTTGTCTCGTATGTGCCTTAGCATAGCTTCTAGGAGGATCTGTTCCATGATCTTCCCAGGCACAGAGGTGAGGCTCACCGGCCTGTAGTTGCCCAGGTCTTCTTTTCTCCCTTTCTTAAAAATGGGAGTAATATTTCCCTTTTTCCAGTCTTCAGGGACCTCCCCAGACAGCCAGGACTTTTCAAATATGATGGAGAGTGGCTCAGCAACCACATCAGCCATCTCTTTCAGAACCCTAGGGTGGATATCATCCGGTCCCATGGACTTATACACGTTCAATTTCATGAAGAGGACTCGGACTTGTTCCACCATTACAGTGGGACAGAAAACACTCCCCACACAGTCACCTAGAGGCTCAGGGTCCTGGCAGATACGAGAAGCCTGACCACTGGTGAGGACTGAGGCAAAGCACTCATTAAGTACCTCAGCTTTTTCTAGGTCTAAGGAAGCCAGCTCCCCTTTACCTTTCATCAGAGGGGGAACACTCTCCTTGGCCTGTCTCCTCCTGCCTAAGTACCTGTAGAACCCCTTCTTGTTATCTTTCACATCCCTTGCCAAGTTCAGCTCCATCTGCGCCTTGGCTTTCCTAATCCTATCTCTGCACACACGGACAACAGCCCTGTATTCCTCCCAGGCTACACAGCCCCGCTTCCATTTCCTGTACATTTCCCTCTTTTCCCTCAGTTTAAGCTGCAGGTCCTTGCACAGCCACAACAGTCGCCTGCCTCCCCTGCTTGACTTCTTTAGCTGGGGGATGGAGAGCCGCTGCGCTCTCAAAAGGGTGTCCTTAAAGAGCTGCCAGCACTGTTCTGCACCCATGCCCTTAAGGACAGTTTCCTAGGGGATCCCATTCAGCAGCTCCTTGAGCAGCCGGAATTTTGCTCTTCTAATAGCCAGGCCCACCTTCCTCCAGATCACAAACTCCACCAAGGCATGGTCACTATAGCCCAGGCTGCCTCCAATCTTAACCTCTCTAACGTTCTCCTCCACATTTGTGAGGACCAGGTCCAATAGGGCCTCTCCTCAGGTGGGTCCATCTATTACCTGGACCAGGAAGTTGTCCTCGACAGACTCTAGGAATCTCCTGGATTGTCTGTCACCCGCTGTGCCACTATCCCAGCAGATATCTGGGTGGTTGAAATCCCCCATCAGGACAAGATCCCACACGCAGGACACCTCCCGCAGCTGGAGTAAAAAGGCCTCATCAACAGGCTCCCCCTGATCAGGTGGCCTGTAGCAGACCCCAACCACTAGATGCCCTATACTGGAACGATCTTTGATTTTTACCCATAAGCTCTCGACCTGATCGTGGCTGTTCCTCAGACACAGCTCTTCACAATCTATCCACTCTTTGACATAGAGGGCAACTCCCCCACCCCTCTTACCTTGCCTATCCCTTCTGAAGAGCCGATACCCCTCAATGGTGGTATTCCAGTTATGGGAGTCATCCCGCCTTGTTTCCGTGATAGCAACAAGGTCATAACTTTCCAAGTGCAACACGGTTTCCAGTTCATCCTGCTTATTTCCCAGGCTGTGTGCGTTGGTATAAAGGTACTTCAGCTGGGTTTTCTGTCTCATCGCCTTCATAGAGGATCTAGGATTCCCTAGAACAGCAGCATCCCCCTTCCGTACTCCATCCCTTTGCACTCCACCCTCTTTGCCCATCAAGTTTGGTACAAGGCCTTGAACAACCCTCTCAACCCCAGAGGTCCTCATTTTGTCCCCTTCCCCCTTCATACCTAGCTTAAAGACCTATCAATAAGTCCTGCCAGTTCCTCAGCTAGGATTCTCTTTTCCCTTGGAGACAGGCTACATCCATCTGCACCCATCACACCAGGCGCTGAGTGAATTCCTGTGTTTGCAAAATTCCTGTGTTTGCACCAACCTTTAAGCCATTTATTTGTGAGGTGGGCTTTTTTGACCCTCTCAGTGTCCTTCCCTGCCACTGGAGGTATAGAAGAAAAAACAACCTGCATGCCTGTTCCATCAATCACCCGTCCCAGTCCCCTGAAGTCTTTTTTGATAGTCTTCAGGCTTTCTCAGCGACTTCATCACTGCCAGCCTGAACTATCAATAAGGGGTAATAATCTGAAGGGTGAATCAGTCTAGGAAGTTTCCTAGAGATGTCCCTGACCTGTGCCCCAGGGAGACAGCACACCTCTCTATGGGTAGGGTCAGGCCAACATATAGGGCCTTCCGTTCCCCTCAGAAGGGAGTCACCTATAAAAACTACCCTTCTGTCCTTCTGGGTGGAAGCAGTCTGAAGCCATGGGGCTGGGGGTTTCACCTGAGGGAACCTAAGAGATGGGCCTCCCTCCACACCTCCCCTCACTTCTCCCTCGAGTTCCAAGGCCTCAAACCTATTTCGCAGAGGCACCTGGGGAACCGAGGATGGTCGGGATGGGGAATGTCCACTTTGCCAAGCCGATACCTGTTTCCACTCCTCCTCCTCTCTCAAATTGCCTGGCTCTGCTTGGCAGTGACAGGGCAAGGGGTCCACCACCGTCTGGCGAATATCACCTTGATGCCTTTCAGGGAAAGAGTTAGACTGGTTTTGCCACTGCCTCACACTCTGCAACCCCCCACCATTGTTGCTGGGGGGAGGTTCCTCATTGGTCAGGCCTGTCTGACTGTGACTGGGCAGAGGGTCAAACACTTTTCTGGGGGTATCGCCCTGGCACCCTTCCCTCCGGCACGCCAGCAGGTCACTCCACCAATCAATCTCCTTCTCACACTCCCTGATGGCCCTTAGCCTCCACACCTTCTCCTTGAGCTCCACCACCAGGCTCAGCAGATCATCTACCTGCTCACACCTCACACAGGTTGGATCCCTGCCACCCTCCCCAGGCAGCAGCAGGCTCAGGCACTCCCCGCAGCCAGAGACCTGAACAGCAACATCTCTGGGCAGGCTCTCCATCTGGGTTGCCACTGTCTTCTTGGAATCAGCCCACTGTCTGGTGGAGACGGTGTTTAGGCCTTCAATCACAGAGACTGTCAAGAGGAAAGACGGTCTCCTGAGCAAGGAGGGACAAATGTAAACTCCTCACCACTCAACCCACCTCCACACCCACAGCTGCAGCACCACATGGGCAGTGTGGGCTGCGCTCATTCACTGAACCTCCCGGTTCTCAGTGAGCAGCAGCAACAGTTACTCACCTGGAGTGCTATGTGGGTGGAAACTAGTCTCCCTGAGACTATTTAAAGGTTATTATCAGGTGTGAACGTCAAGGGTAGGTGATGACACCTTGTTCTTGGGGAGTTTAAGCTGAGCGGCTGAAGTGCTAACTCCACCCCTGCTGACTCAGAGCCTGCTCCCCAGCTGATAGCTCCCAGCACAGGCACAGCACTGTTGCTGGCTTAAAAAAAAAAAAAAAAAAGCCTTAAAGAAAGCTTAAAAAGCCTTAAAGAGAGCTTAAAAAACCTTAAAGAGAGCTTTAAAAGCCTTAAAAGGGTTTTTTGATCAGCCTTTTACAGTCCAGAACCCTTGCCCAGCACAGTCTTACCATCTCTGAGGCAGTCTCCACAGCAAATACTCCAAATGTGGCCTAACTAGTGCTGAGTAGAGGGGAAGGATCATCCCTTCCATCTGCTAGCAACTCTCCTAATTCAGCCCAAGATATCACTAACCTTCTTTGCATCAAGGGCACATTGACGGTTTATGATGACCACCGGGACTTCCAAGGCCTTTTCTGTCAAGCTGTTTTCCAGATGGGTGGCACCTAATACATACTTGTGCCTGGGACTATTTATTCTCAGGTGCAGGACTTTGCACATCTCCTTGTTGAACTCCATAATGTTCTTGTCAAGGACCTTCTGGATGGTAGCACTAGCCCCTGGAATATCAGTGACTTCTAGTTTTTAACCATGCTCATCCCCATCTTAACTTCCTACTGCTAGTCTTTTCCTTGCCTCATTATTAGAGGAGCATGCTTACTACCTTTGTCACCACGCACATCAGTATCAATATATTAAATACACAATGTTGCTTCAATCTCCCTTTCTCTTTTTGAATTTGATGGCCTGGTATACACCTGGCAGCTGGTATGGTTCTGGGATTAGCAAGTATGTGTGTGTCTGTGTGCACAATAGGAGGTGGCTGCATACTCAGAAGGCTGCTCAGATGCTGTTAATTAGACTTGATTTTGTAATAGCTCCCCTTTCCTGCAGGATTTGCATTGCAGTTTATGTCTCTCATAAATAATATCTTCTTCACATACAACATAACCATGTATTTCAGGAGTTCTGACTGTAACTTTGTCACTTTACATCATAAAAAAAAAATGTACCTGTGATTCCTTTTTAGAATGTAGCACATATATTAAAAGAGACAGAGAGAGAAAAACGAGAGAGAGATGCAATTTTTTCTTTTTCACGAACTTTGGGCTTCATAGGAAAAAAATATATAAAAATTAGTCAGTAGGTGCATTAACGTAAAAAAAAATATTTTGTAATTACAGTAGCAGGACTTCAAAGTATTCATGTGTTTAGAATCATATTACCAGATTAAGCAGAATTATCCATTGTAAATATAAGAAATAGCTCCCAATGTAGCAGAAGTGAGAGAAGGGAAAAAGGGAAAAAAAGAAGATCTTTCTAAGTTATGATGCTTTGCTATTGATGCTAACAACTTCTTTACATGCCACAGTGTAGCACTCTGAAATATTCAACATAAAAAGAAAGTAATCTGGCAGTGGGAAATACTAAAATATTTCAGGTTAGGAATGTTTAGGAAACTTTGTACCTGTTCAGTCCCTTGCAGTTCTTTCTTGACATCACTATGTTGTGCAGATTTCCTGCCAAAGGACAATCTTTAGACTTGGTTTCTATCTCCTACTACTGACTTGGGCTAGCATGGACAAAACCTCCAGGTGACCTGGCAGTCACTGGGAACTGTAACATCCACTGTGTCAGCTGGCTATAAACACAATTTAAGTCTTGGGGATTAGAGGAAAATGGTGGGGTCTTGACTGTAGGACAGCAGAATAGACTTTTTAAGCTGGAAGTAACAGGCTAATAAATACTCTCTACCTAGGCTCTCCGAAGAAATATCTAATCCTAAAATTGTTTTGTTGTCAATGATTACTGAAATTTGCTGGAGATTTTTTTCTTTTGTTACATTAAAACAATCTGAATAACTGAAATTGAAAACAACCATACAAAGAACTGAACAAATTAAATATTAGGAGACTTTAGTTTCAATAATGTAAGATAAGTTACAGCTGATTCTGATTTTTACCCTTCTCCGTACCTCTGAGTTTGGAAAACTGAACAAAAAAATATTTTTTTTTGCTCAGAAGCTCAAAGTTATCACCAGGTATGTCCATATTGTTATTTTCACTTTAATTTTTAACCCAGGCCCTCATTTGAACATTTTCAAATGCTACTTAAATTTTCTGTAACTCAAAATCCTAATCTTGTAGTTGGTCTGCCAGCCAGAGCTTCCAGGAAACATCCTTTTCTCTCAACAACAGCTGAATTTTCTAGTAACACCTTTCACTGAAAGCCTTTCTGCTAAGAATATATGGCCCTACATTATCTTCCTGCCTCCAAAAAAGGTGAGGGCCCATCCATACTCCATATGCAAGCACATGGTGGTGGATCTCCAGGATCACATCTCTGTGATATTTAGGTTAGTGGTTATATGTGAGAGAAGCAATGGGATATCACTATTCTCAATAGATCAGCTTAGTTTATGCACAGCTGGGATGCAAAGGGATGGATCTAGACTTTTATAATGTAAGATGATCACTGTAGGACCTTTGATAGTGGAAAAACCAGACATTTCTTTGGTATAGTTCATTTTTTTCTTTTAAATGACTTCTAAAGTTAGAAGACATACACTAGATGTTCAATACCTTCTGAAGTAGACTCTGTTGGTGAAGATATACAGGTTATGAAATATTTTCCCTCAGGTGTTATCAGGTATTCATAGCTGTCTTGGTTTCACCTGGGACAAAGGTCTATTTCTTCGTAGTAGCTAGTGTGAGGTTATGTTTTGGATTTGTGCTGAGAAGAAGGCTGATAACATACTTACGTTTATAGTTGCTGCCAGGTCAGTCAAGGAATTTCCAGCTTCTCTGCTGTGCCAGTGTCTGCAGGTGCAGGAGAAACTGGGAGGGAGCACAGCCCAACTACTAGCCTAGGATTCGACCTTGGGCTTATGATTGAGCCCCAACTGGCCAATGATAAATTACACACCATGCATGTCTTGCCCGGTTTATAGATGAGGGTGTATTGGGAAGCTGTCCTCTCTCTCTGGGTTCCCTCTCTCTCTGAGTCATCTCCCTCTTTCTCAGAGTCATCTCACTCTCTTGGGCAGCTCTTGGACTCTCAGACACTTGGGCTTTTGTCACTGCTCCAGGATTGCAGTTTTGAGACTCTCCTTGTCCTGGAATCATTAGCTAGGAATGGGCTGAGCCTTGGTCATTGAGTGTTAGAAGTTTCACTGTGTATCACTCATTTGTATACTTGTATATATTGCTATTATTTTTTTAATCATTATTTTTATCATTATGATTATAATTATTATTTTATATTTTACTGTTGTTTAGTTATTAAACTGTTCATACCTCAACCCACAAGTCTCTTTTCTCTCTGCCTCTTTAGTTTTCTCCCCCATCCATTGGTAGGGAGAGGGTGAACAAACAGTAGTGTGGTGTTTTCTGATAGATGAGTGCATTAAACCACAACAGCTGCATGTCATATAAACTCTCCCCTTAAGCAACCTTAAGAATTATGCACATGCACAGATACAAACATATTTATATATGTGTGTGTTCATGTGTGTGCAAATATATGTATGTGTGTACATTTATGTTTTTACATATGCATGCTCAAAGCATAAAACCTATATACATCTGCATTCATATTCAAAGCGTATCTTAATATTAAACAACTGAAGTGAGCAAATAAATAAAAGATCAATGTCATAAAAATGTTTTATTTTTAATTGAATAATGTCAGCTAAATATTATCCCATAGCTATCATTCATGTTTACAGCAGAATTATTTTTTTAATGTGTCTTATCTGATTGCTTATGTTTGCTTTTATTGCACATAACTCTTTGATCTCTAACCAGCTATAATTATGATGTTTTCAACATGTTTTATGTTTCTATAACTGCTGTGCTCTATCAGATTTGGTACTTAGACTGTCAACTTCAGGCCTTTTATGTTCTTTCATCTTTGTTGTGGGTGGCCTTTTTGTTATACTTGTTTATGGAATCTAATATTAACATTTAAGTGAATATTTCAAAGGAAATGGACCAAAAGATGTCAAACATACATTCACTTTATAATTTGCGCATATTAAGCATTTTTTTGCTACAGTAAGCTTCTAATTGATATGGTCTGGCTTTTTTTTTTTTTTGCTGTTATTTATTGCTATATTTAGACTGATGTGCAGTAATGATACAGAGGAGGCTTTGCACCCACAGACATTATCACTAAAATCAGTTTTCCCTTTGATGCTTTTGTTTTGTTTTGTTTTGTTTTGTTTTGTTTTTCTGGTTATTTTTACAGTACTTAAGTGGCACACATGTTTTTAGTTAAGAGCCTGAGATATTCCTCGGATCAGTGCTGAAAGGGTGATTGCTTTTTGCTGTCCATCCATCTGCCTTCTCCTTTTCCTATCTCTCAACATAGAAAATCTCAACAGTGTAAGAGAACACTGAAATAAATGTTGTCAACATGGTTTTAATAAAACTCATGTAAAATACATTTCCCCCTAAAATAATATGCAATAACCTAGACACATAGGCGTTGAGTATCTAATTAACGCTTGAAATAAAATTAATCAACGTAAACAAGAAAAGGTGCACTATTTAGTATGCAACTTCATCTTGTTATTTCCTGGCAAAAGAAAGCTATTATTACAAATGGGTAAGTCTGATTTCAATCTAAACTGTCAGGAAGAAATGCATTTCCCTCACAAAATATTAAGGTCACAGAATCATTCATGCTAGAATTGATATATTGGGTCAATGACTGCCGTAATGACATCTGAGACATTCAAGGAAT
Source organism: Pterocles orientalis (assembly GCA_011057875.1). Lineage (NCBI taxonomy): Eukaryota > Metazoa > Chordata > Aves > Pterocliformes > Pteroclidae > Pterocles > Pterocles orientalis. The sequence goes on from WKFP01014229.1 coordinate 668,153, forward strand.
TCCATTGCATTTAAAGTATCAACACAGGTGTTATAAGAGGAAGAATTTGACAACTGATATAGAAGACTAACTGTAATTACATACAGAAATTACATATGATTGCAAATAGTGTTGAATGAACACTCCTTAGAAGAAATCTCAGAAAAGAGAACAGTGTAAATACAGGGTTGATTCAGCAGGTCCTCCTCCAAGGCCCTACTGAATCCCAGACGAATAAGTTTCACTTTTCCTAGTAATTAAAAGAGGAATCCATGGAACATTCTTTTTGTAGTACTTATGTCTCATAGGACCTTGTAGCATTGGAGGTAAAGTGCAGAGGCAACAAGGAATGCCCTGAACTCTTTATCTATAAATTCACCAGTCCCTACAAACACACACACTAATTTGAATATTCTCTTTTACACAGCAAGGAAAGTGAAAAAAATTCAATACTAGTCCCTATTTTATAATCATAACTCAGGAAGTCTCTTCCTTTACTCAAGACAGAATATACAACAATCATTAGTAATGATAACAGACAATGAAAGATATAAGAGACTGAGACATTAGAGTGGACTAACACAGTACTGTAGCTGGACTAGAGTATGCAGATTTTAGCACCTCTACTTTAATTTCCTTTTTTTTTGTATATCATTTTCGAACGTAATAGAATGCTGATACACAAAATTGCTTTTGAAATAATTTATTTTTTAAGACAATTTTGTCTGCTGGTATTTTTTCTAGCTCTGTAAACTTCCACACAAAACTGGAAGATCCCCTTCAACATTCATTTAACAGAATCTGAATATCTTGGTTTTCTAGACATTTTCTTGACATACCTAGTAAAAGAATTTTCTTGGTATACCCTTCCATTTTGTATTCTTCTTCCAGACTGTCTATTATTGTTTGTTTGTTTGTTTGTTTTGAACCAAGAGGTCTTCTCCTTATAAGGTTTAGTATTTTTTGTAGCATTCTAGACTTTTCTACACTTTTTCTCAAGAGGTAGTTCTACCTCTCATCACTCCTTTATTTCAACCTCTGATTCAGTGTTTGCTGTGAAGGAAACACAATGAATGTCCATAAACACTACATCAGTTCTCTCCCCTTACGAGGACAAGGCTGTTTTATTTAGCATCTAAACCTTTTCTTCAGCATTTGAATGGCATTTTAGGATCCTCACATGACAGTTACTAAAGAAAGGTAATGTTTTAAACTTAGAACATCCCATGCAAGCAGAGGAATTATCAGTCTACAAATATGGAAAGTGGGGCACCGAGAGCCCTTTTTAGTAACAAAAAGTCACACCGTGAGTCGTTCAAATGCTTAATGGAATTTGTGTATTCCTTCTACCCACTGCTTTGTTGTAAACATCAGACTTTTTCTTACAAGCTGTTCCATTTTGAAATGGCCTATAAAGAGCCAAAATTATGAACAGAGAAATCTGAAAATGTTAAAAAAGGGATGCGTTGGGGCAATCAAACTTCAAACAGCTCTATTCATTTTTGGCATGATTCTATCCGTGTTGTCTCTTCCACAATGTCAAACATTTTCCTGTTATTCAGAATTAACGTTGGGAAATGTCTTAATAGCCAATCAGATTGAATTCAGTGATCATCTCTTAATTTAAGGAGGATATCATTCTATAGCTCTGAAAATCTAGTTTAGTCCATTTTACTACTTTTATCATAGCAATTACATCAACATAAACAACAATTAGGTGACTCAACACACAGTAGGAAAATTGCTAACTTCCGTTAAAGTAGGTTTATGGCCCTCTTGAGCAAGACTTCTGAGTAGCAAACTGTACAGAGACCAAATTCTGAGACTTTGTTCTGTTGAAGTTTCATTGTATGCTCTCTTTGGTATCTCTCTCTATATCAGAAATATAAATCAAAATAATTGTCTGATATGAGTTTATAATGTAGTGTCTGATGCGGTTATTACTTTGAGGCCTGATTCCTTTTTATTAAGATTGCAATGTAAGCTGACAGTTTACACTGAGGATGATTCTTTTTTTCTTTCTTTTCAGGAATTGCTACATGGAGACTATGGTTTTTGGGTTTTTGTTTTGTTTTCCAGTTTACAAACAGTAAACTGACTAGATCTGAATTTGTATACCTTATACTGCAAAACATAAAGCAATCCCTCACATGCCAGAGCAGAGTGTTTTCATATGCTCTCTCAGAACCATTCATTCAAGACCACTGTGTTATATCATTCTACTGCTTTAATGCAGTAAGGGTGAATTTCAGTGATATATTTCCTCTAACTACCGTACTGTCTCAGAGTCCCAGTTTTGTCTCTTCTGGCTGCTCGCTTCCACTTATATATTGCAGTTTGCTTCAGCCTTAGTTGTGTTGACACAACTGTTAACAGAGCCATGCTGTAAATCAGTTCACTGAAATTAAATGGGTTAAAAAGAAGAAAAAAAAAAAGAAAATAAAAAGAAAGACCAAAAAACTTTGGTTTAAAATTTCAATAATTTGGGGATCTTCTCGCAAAGGTTTGCTAAGAATTTACCTGCACCTGCATAAGAAGGGGCACTGAGCTACTTTGGGGAGGAAGAAAGAAGGCCTGAGTTGGAAGGGTAGGCAGAAACTTGTTAAACATTTTTCAACTAAGAAACAACCAAGTGTCTGTTTGTAGTAAGGGGGGGAAGAAGGCTGTAGGACAGCTTGGCAGGCTTTGAAAAAGAACATCCCTTTTCATACATATTGTTAGTGAAATGGATAAAACAGTTTCCATTTTTTATGCTTAGAAACACAACCCACAACATATTCATAGAGAGATCATTTGTTTCAAATTAGTCTGGGATTTCATTCTAGTTTGATGAAGAGTAAATTTTGACTGAGAAAAACTCTCTTAGTTTTTCTGTGTTAGCTTTCAAGGAGGTCATGAGTAGAATCAAGAACAGGAATCATCAGTAGTGTGCTATTTGTCTCTCTGTTCTCAATCCACAGGAAACAGGAGGTCTGAAGCCTTAAAATTACTCCACCGTTTCCCTACCTATCTCAGGCAACTTAATTCATAACTGACACTTTTCAAAAGATGGGGGCATCCCAGTGCTGGAGTTGTTGAGCTTTCTTTGCTTGTACTTGTATGTACTACTGCTATTACACAAATAGAAGGCATTTCAAGATTCCTACTCAGAATCACGGTGTATGACAGCCAGATTTTCAAATGAGATGAGGGGTGGCCTTCATTGTCATCATGGCTAGATCCTTGCAGATGTGTTCATTTTGATTATGTCTATTTCTCTGCTAAAAGAAGACCATGGATTAAGCTGGAGGTGGCGCACCAGACCTCTGGTAGTCCACTCTGCTTTAATGTTCACTCACTTAGTCCTTTTGGATCACTCCACATAGCTCTCTCCAAGGCAAATATACTATAGAAGGGACTAGCACAAAGTAGTATAAACATGAGCCAGGCTATACAGTTGATTTTTTGTTGCTGTTTTGGTTTCTTCCTTTGGTTTGGTTGGTTTTTTTGTTTTTTAAATGAATCAGCATAACCAGAACCTGTCAGAGACCTACTTTCTGTCAATCCCTGCATCAGGGTGAAGACTGCTGTTCAGCTACTAGGGCATGACTTGCAGTAGTGAATGATTTAGTTTATATGCCTAACTGCAGGAAAGGATTCCCAGATGAGACTTGTAAGGAAGAAAGTTGTACAGTCTTGGGTCTGAACAAGGAACACTAGCTTAAATCTGTGCATTCTACATGGGTTTTTTTTTTTTTCATGTACAGCTAGCTTAGCTGGCTTCCTGCTCAGCTGACAACCTTCTGGAAATATATTTCTGAGCACTCCATGAAAACCTTATGTTCTTAAATTGGAAAAGAAGATCCTCTGGAAACAAACTGCTTAGGGGAAGTGTAGCAAAACACTATGCCAAAATAGCCAAGAATACTTTTACTACAAGTCTGAGTCAATTGTAGCTTCTCTCTTGCAGACTCCAGAACTAGATATCTCTTTTGCATGACATCAGACTTCCAGGGATCCTTAACATATTCTGTTTTGTTTGGTTTGTATTTTGATTTGTTTTGTATTTTAAACTTCAGTTATTGCAGTTAATGAACCAGGCATAAATTGATCCTTTCACACTGCCCTAACCACAAACTTGTTTCTCAAACACAACAAAAAATATTAATCTCACCTAATTTCTCCCTGTCCCTGGCCATGGCAGGGGTACTGGAACGAACCCTTCCAACTCAAACCATTCTATGATTCTGTGATAAGTTAGGAAACAAATTAAAATCTGCATATTAGAAGGGTAGCTTTCTTAAACTCTCCCTTAAGAGAAAAAATCTTCTTCAATAACAATTTTTGATTTAGGCTTCTGTTCTGAAACTCCCTCTACCTGTCCTGTATGTGAGGGAGCATGTGAGAAATATAAGAACACTTAACTCTTCACTTAGGCACGATGAGAGTTAGATAGCTGAAGACAGTTAGCATTAGTGTCGCTCCTGTTCGCACAACTACAGTTCCAGATCTTTAAGAAAAATGCAACAAGATGCATAGTAAAGCATTAGTTTTCTTCCATTCTTTATAGTAGTTTGTTTGTACTCGCAATTAATGAATAAGAAAATTATAAATTATAACAAATGAAAAAATCACTTAAACCCCCCTTTATTTATTTCAAAGAAGTAGAGCATTAAAAATATATGAAGAAATACATGAAAAAATATACAACCATCTGGACACCACCCTGGGCAACTGGTTCTAAGCGGCCCTGCTTGAGCAGGGGTGTTGTACAAGCTCACCTCCAGAGATCCCTTCCTACCTCAACCATTCTATGATTCTGTGATAGCAATTAAAAAAGAAATTAGTTTGAGAGACATAGAGTGTATTCCAAGGACATGGAGTCAAATTAACTTTCATACTCTGTAAAAATGTCATGAAACACAAATTAATCAGCAGAGTGGTTTTTCTACTGATTCAGAGGTCTCCTCCTCACCTCACCCCTATCAACTACTAGTATAAAATCTATAGAAAATTATTTATTAGAGATGGTTGTCAAATCTGGAAGTCAAGGCAAAACTGTCTGTTTGGTTTGAATTTATATTGTGAAAAATCTTTTAGCTCCAGGATGAAATTTCTGTTCAAAACCAAAGATAAACATATCCCTCACCACTTTGCCAGTTCAAAATATCTATTAATCTGGTGGTCACTTATATACATCTGAGATAAGAGAAACCAGATTCAAGTCCCAGTTCTAATTAATGATTAACTCAATCAAACAGAACCCCTACAAAAGATGAAATCAAGAGAGATCGTACAAATAGTCTTACATCTGTATAATTTCACAAACTCCAAGAAAAGCACTTCTTCATTTTACTAATACATGATGAAAAGTAGCCCTGTACTTGTTACTCTGGATATTATCTTTCATCTTCCTAAAAAAGTGTGTTATCATGCACTGACTGCATAACATAATCAGAGAATAGCATTACCACAGGTTGTGTAAATAAATAAATAAATACATACATAAATGCATTAATTTAGGTGAGAACATAACACTTCTTTTTAAATGTATTTAAACATTGCATTGCCAAAAATAAGGGGCAAACTACTTGTAATCTCTCATCTGATGTTTGCATTTCTGTCTCTGATAGGGACTATTATGCAGTCACCTGTGTCTGACCATGAACATAATTTTTGTACAGTGTTGACAGGTTCACTAACTACCAGGCACCTGGTGAGTTTAAGGACTGTTTTCTTCATTATTTCTCACTCACTTTGCATATTAATTTTTCAGAAAACATTTGTTTAATTTTAATACAGAAAAACAAAATTTAAAAATATTCATAAAGTTGGTAATTCTTTTGCCCACTCTTTTGCCCACATCTGACTAAATGACAACACTCTGTTTTACAATTTACCTGTAATAATTAATACTTAAATTATTGAAATGTACTTTTAAAAGCAATTTTTTATTCAACACCTTGGGTAATTACAGTGGGAAATGATTGATAACATCAGTTGATATTAAATATTGTACTGCTAATCACCATGCAGTCTTGCATGCAGTTATTCATTAGTTACTTCTTTAATTTGAATAGCTGACAATTTACATGGAGTGCTTCAGTTATATGAATTATCATATTTTTATTCCCAAGAGAAGCCTTGCACTTCATTAGACCAAAATCATTCACATTGGTTTTCTTTCATTTTTCAAGAGCAAAGTACTTTGATTTGAAAGTTCTGTAGCTGTAGTCAGGCACAGTATTAGGTTCTTCATTGTCAAATAATGCTATGCAATACTTGTAAAGTACAAAGGCACTTCTGGAATAAACAAAGTCACATTGTTATACATTGTTCTGACACTAATAAACAGCTGATTGTGGTCTCTAAGAGAACTTTGTGCTTCTGTGTCATATTCTGGGAGATGATACTGTGCCCCCAAGTATGTTCATCGTATTAGCTGACTGCTAGAGTGTCTGTAAATGTCATTCACTTTGTAAAATGCTTTGCTTCATCACCCAGAGCAGATGACAATGTTTTAACACTGAGACTTATATATGGCTCAGACATTTTAATCTGTTGAATCTTCAAAAAAAAGCATAAATACGAAATACACTAAATCAATTTCATTAATGAGAGTTAAATTTGTTTTGAAAGTAACTTGTAGTAATTTGGTGAAGACAATATATTCCCTGTGAAATACAGAACCATCTGTTGTATGGGATCTCATTATGCAGTAATGCAGTGATACACTCACTGTATAAAAACTGTGCTTAAAAATCATGATTTTATTCAATGGTCAGGGTAAAGGTATTTGCTCACGCACATGTAACCAGACAATGAAGGAGATACTTACAGACGTGTGTTATACACAAGGTAATAAGTGCTTGTTTTTTCTCCTTCTTAACT
>WKFP01014229.1:675021-758740 GCA_011057875.1 Pterocles orientalis
TTTAGTCATAAGTTTTTGTTTTTTTTTTTTTTTTCTGGGAAAAGAACTTTGTCCCAAGCTATACAGGTTTGGTTTGTTGGGGGTTTTTTTCGGGTCATTTATCAAGGTTTCAAAATGTACTTAAAGCCAAGTAAGGAGGAGAGAAAAATCATCTGGAGTTTCAAATTAACGGATAAAAGTATTACTCAATGGGTTTTGGAGGGCTGTTATTTTTTTTTTACCATTCTCTCTCAATTGTGTGGTACTTGCTTGCTTCTGTTTGTGAAGTTCTCTATAGTCCTTGCCCACAAGATTCACCAGTGTATTTTATGATAATTAAAGATTCCTTTCATTAGTAACAAACAAAAAATTCAACATAGGAAGTCCAAGACAATTTGACTTCCAGTTTAGTGAAATGTTTCCTCTGAATCTACTAATGATTGAGAGCTACCAACATGAACTGCCAAATTTTGTTAAACTACAGCAAAACCAAAAATCTCTATTGTGCCTTTTAAGCAGATGCCTATACCTGTATCCTCCAGCCAGCTGTTGTTTCTTTCATTCTATTGTTCTGTTTGGATTTTGACAACAAATATGACAAACCAAACCTCATACTGTCATCTACAGTTTAGGATTATTAAGAGAGAATTATACCAAAATTTTACTATAAATCATCTCACAATTGTCTGAAGAACAAGTCCAATAGTAGAACACTACTCGGAAAGTTTCCTGAGAAAAAAAACTGACCAAAGCACCTACCTCCACAGGAAAGAAAAAGTGATTGTAACTTATGGTCTATGGTCTATGTCATCTCTGACCTCTTTCATTTTGATAACTGACTAGTTACATGAAAGATAAGCTATAGACTTTAACATATTAAACTACTTCAGAAAACCATGAACAGCTTGGTTCCTACTTGACTGTGACTTGTGCACTGTCTCTTTCTTTCTTTGTCCTTCTCTCTTTGCATCAGTCTGTTGATCTTGGTGGTGCTTGGGCTATTATTTCAATTTTGTGTTTGCTTAACACTTAGTCAGATCCCAGATGATTAGATGCTCCTGTAAAACATGGCTATACAAATATACAGTTAATAAAGAAGATGGCCTTTATCTACAGGTAGTGTTATTTGTTCAGTCTGAAGAGAAAAATTTAGAGGATTGTCATGGTGAAATCTTTATTAATCTTCTTTTTTAAGAAAGAAATACATTACGTTTCGTGTGATATAGAGCACTAACAGTGAAAAGTGTCATCATCCAATTTATGTAGAATCATTAGTACTTCTTACATGTTTTACTAAATAAAGTGAATGGCATACTCTTCCTGATATGGTTAAACTTTTAGATTACAGTCTTAGAAATAAAATACTTCCTTTTTTTTTCAAGACATGCATTTCAAACAGGCTAATTGGATCTACATTTCGTTTCTAAACTTCTCTTTCATTAAATTGCAGATATTTCCACAACTAAGTTCAGCACTGGAAAGAAAGAATGAAAAAGGGGAAAAAAAAGAATAAAAATAAAGAACATCAGAAATCAGCAGCAAATTCTTATCCCAAATTATATTACTTCAGAAATAATTCAGCAAACCTTAGACTTCACCAAATGGAACTATTTTGCAGCTAAGGTAACTTGTCACAGCTCCAAGCTTGGTATGTGCTCTGGTTCTCTACTCTTATGTCTTACAAGCATATTTTTTCTTCTCCATCCTGACAGTTTTTTCAAACTTTATGTGTCTCCTTGTTTTTCTAATCTGTTCTCTGTTGTTCCAGGGAGCTCTTCTGTATTGCTAAGTAACGCGTAAGAGATTCAAACCCCTCTACATATGTGTACCTCTTCTTCTTTTCTCAGTAATGTATGAGTGAATATAGTGCTCAGGAAATTCTGATGCTAATAATCCTGTCTTGAACCTAAGATAACGAGAACAGGTGTACACATATCTCCAGAGAACTGCTGGCAATTCACTCCATACCTGGCTAGGCACCTGTTTCTTTAGTCTTGGACCTCTTCTGAAGCCAGACTGATAATTCTTTCATGTTGGCTGGTATAAAAATAAAGAGAAAAAAATTAGGCTTGGCTAGCCTAAAATTATGAGTCTCCTTTTCGCTTGTGATCCAATCATGATCTGAACTGAAACTGTAAGAAATTAAAGGGTGGTATATTAACCTACAACATCAGCACATTCCTGGTGCTTGCTGTTCTGAAATTTTACAAGTAAGTATTAAACTAGTAGTTTACAGCTCTAAGCTTTCACTATCTGGGCTCCAGACTTCAGGTTGTTTGAGTTCAAGAATTTATAACTGCTGAATAATTTATATCTATTGGCATATGAGTAAAAGCACATTCTTGGTTTCATCCCAAGATATTCTTCTATCTGGATTAAACACAGACTTAACTAGAAAGAAATCGTATACAAAAAAATCTCTTCTCTTCTTATCCTACATATTCCATCTTAACCGTAGTAAGCGGCAACACACTCTCCTCTGAAAAACTCATAGCATGCACAAGCATAAACAGTAAAAGCCAAATTCTAATCTTGTTATTGTATCCATATGCTATGCTTTTTTCCTTTCTCTTTTATTTCTTTCCATCAGAAAATAAATCCACTAGGTACACTCAAAATTATTTCCAGTGGCATATTTTCTTTTTTCATGCAAGAGTTTCTCTTCTAGGAATAGGAGCTGTGCAGCCCGATTCTCCATTGCCAGGACCCTCCTTTTCATGGTTTTAAAATGGGCAAAAAGAGAGGGAGAATGCTTTAAGAATATTAGTCTACACTGACTGCATCCAAGTATAATTTGCTTTGCTGATAATGATTAAAATTTACTAGCAGAAATGCTTTTGATGAAAACCAGGATACCATCAACTTCTTTTCACAGGTAAAAATTTGCTTTTGACAACAGAAATAATTTCAAAAGTAATATCCATGCATGTATTCTTGCCACATGTTGTAAATTAATGAAAAGGAAATTTCTTTTTGTTGAACTCCACTGACTACCACATTGACTTCAAAATCACAAACTCATCACAGAACAAAACTTTAATTAATACTAGGTTACCTGGTCTGACTCGCTCTATGCTTGCTGATAAATAATTGTGGCATGCAACTGTTCAAATTGAGTCCAAATTCCATGATTTACAACTAAATCAGCTTGCACTCCTGTCCATTCTTGACACAATGAAAATTTTGGATGCTGGAGCATTACTTTATATCAAAAATAATTTGAAAGTTTTGCAAAGTGACCAAGGCAAAAATTAGTAGCAGAAGACCTACAATCATTCAGAAAAACAAAAAACACAAAGGATTTAAGTTGAGGATGTTCTAGGTGTTAAAAAAGTGTACTCATCTAAGCTAATTCCTTTCAACAGTCACATTTAGCTGTTTTTTACTACTATTTCATATTCACTCCTGATTTTTAAACTAAGCATTGTGACCTTCAAAGCCCAAATGAGGTCATACCATGGACTTGTAATTGACATGTTAATGAGCGCAATTTCACAATCTTTAGCAGTACAAAAGAAAAGGTAATTGGAAACTAAGGAAAAAAATCTTGATTAGTTGAAATAATCATCTCTCTAACAACATTAAAATTATCAACTCCTAAATCAAAAGCATGTTTGAAATAGACAATTTACTAGTGAAAGTCTGAAATAACTTCTTAAAATTACAGTAGCATTTGAAAAAAAACTACAAAAATACATTTTAAAAACTGACTACAAAAAATACAGTCTGCAAACTGACTATAAAAATAGCAGGGTGGGACTCAGGTCAAATTTCCAGGTCAAATCTAGACTGACTGCATCGGTAAATGATGATTGCAGAGTAGAAGCTATCTTAGCCAAACACTCATACTTTGAGATCCTTCCTTCAGGAAGGAATTAATCTTTGTAGTGAGATCTGTGTACATCAATTACACCACGTTTGGTGATTTGCTCTGCTCTGCACAGCTGGAAGAAGAGAACAAAATTTTTACCGAATTCTGCACTCAGACAGATCTGGGACTGAATCACAGTGTTAATTTGAAGAAATCCCTTTGTCACTCTAATTTTCACTGTAAGGAATAAATCCCACTTGTAGCTGATAAGGATTTCCAAACTGTATCATACTGCAGAGCATACTGTCTCACCTTTAACCACTTTTGGGATGCCTTGATGCCACTTATACTGAAACTGTTGCATCTGTATCATGACCTTCACAGGGGACTTTGCACTACACCTCCGATGCACTTGCAGTGAGCATGCAGTAAGGCCTTCACATTATTGATGCAAACATAGTGTAAAAACTCAGTCTCCATAAAATTCCAGTATGTAGACAAATAGTATGTTTCATGTGTTCGTGTTCCACAAAAACTTGCAGATGGAGCAACAGGTATTACAAGGGAGAGGTCCGGTAGAGAAGGAAGATCTGCTTAGTCTCATCAAAGGATGAATGGGGTGAAGGTCGTTTGTTTGTGTTGTCTCTAGGCACTAAAGGGAAATGTAGCATATGCTAGCTAAAGGACTTTCACTGAACAACATAAAATTAACCATCAAAATCACAATATATTTGTTTTGTTGTGGTCATATTACAAGTTCTCTGGCTGGACTATTTAAACTGAAGGGCACAGCTTTTCAAGGATCACACTACTTGGCCAAACTTCAGAGCTTAGCTCAGACAAAGAAGTGAGAAGTAACTGATAGTTGGTAAGTTTTCAAATAATGTAATAACAGCTCCCAGAAGCTGGTAGAGCATGAGAACATGGAGACAGAGGTGAGAACCTTGGAAGTTTTTCTGTCCTGTACAGGAGGGGAGAATCCAAGGGGGTAAACAACTTGTTGGAGGGGAAAAACAATGAAATTATAAATGAAAAACAATGGAGTAAATAGGCAAGCAGAAAAAAATATAGTATGATTACTTCACAGAGCATTGTATTATTGAGAATGTACCTCTAAAATTCAAACAACAGTGCTTTCCACTTACCTTGTAACAGAATAACTTAGATGGTATAGCAGCCTAATGAATGTAAGATAGCAAAATGGTATGGTACCACACTGAGGAATTCAGTGACGTCTCTTGCATGTTATCTTGTGTTCATCAATGAGGAGACAGAAAATCATCACCTAGCATTGTCCTAAATAGAAGAGGAACAGTCTGTTCCCTGCCCCTGAGGCCAGGTGACCCAGGCTGCCTCATATTCACACTCTTCTCACATCTGTTCACTGTAGAGAAAACTGGAAGCCTCCACACTAGTCAGCGATTGTCTCTGTGTCTCTTCTGACCCAAGCCATGCTCCTGAAGAACTAACGCAGGATTTTTTGTGTGTTTTTACAGTTCAGATTGTCAAAAATAATGAAAAGTCTGTGTTGTATTGTACAGGACTGATTAATTTATTGCATGAAGCTGAAGGATATGTGTTAAGCATCCTATGATGCTTAGGTTGTGCAAAGCTTACTGGAGTAGCATGGGAGAACTGTATAGGGAAAAGGGAACCAAATCCAATGCAGGATCATTCACATTGTTTTCAGGAGCAGTCCCTGAAATGAACCATGTCTGGAAGCATGCTCAAGATTGGTCCTTGAGTGAATACATTGGAGCAGTCTTAGGGAGTGAGCTGACAGTTAATTGTGGTGGATGACTTGGGATCAAGCGCTTACACTTACTCCCTGGCTCTCTTTTCTTCATTGTCCTAAACATGCCCTGACATCTAGAAGACCGTGAAATACATTATTTAGCTTTCATATAATGATTAATTTTGGCTTCTTGGAAATACATGGAAAAATAAGTCATATGAAGAAATTAATTACTCATCTTACTTTTTTTTAAACATATAAAGAAAGAGTTTGAGGATGACTTCACATGTCCAGATGGTCATCTAGACAGTGGGAAATGCCATTTTCCCTTTGGACATCTGTCAGCCTAGAATCACTCATTCTCACAGACTTTTTTACTTGCTCTCACAGGGAGGACTGATCAGCTGTTGCTGGAGCTCTGATTTGGGCTGGAGGAAGAGCAATCCAGTTTTTTGTTGGCTTCACTGCTCTTCTGTTTCCTTTGATCTAATATACCGCATCCTTCACCTGCTATGGAATAAGAAACCCCATGATTAGAACCTTACGGTTTTCACTCCTTCTGCTATCACTTTGCATGATTTTTCATATCATTAATTCCACTCTAGCTAATCTTCCACCTTTCATTGCAAGCACAGCAGAGGGGTGGAACTAGAGGAGGTGAGGGGAGAGGAGGGAAGCAGAGGAATTTAGTTACAGACTTTACAAAAATATCTTTAATATATGTTCCTACATAGCTACCAAAACGTAAGCCTTTACCTATGCTAGTGAGTATTTGAAAATAATGGATTTCTTCAGTGCCACAACTGACATAAAATTTTTACAGATAATATACAGATGTTGAATAAACAAGTTTGAGTGAAGGTAGCAATTCTGATGCGATTGAATTTCATCACTTTTAAAAGGTTCCATAAATAAAACTTCACTAAGAAAATATCATCTTGGGTTGATTATTTTAATTTCATTTTAATTCTCTTTAAAATTGGAGAAGAGTATTCACAGCATCAAGGAAGGAAGGAGAACAAAATTTTATTCTGGAAACTTTATCAATGGAATGAATCATTTGATTCAATTATGAATTTCTGTATGGTGAATAGACACGAAGATATTTTCCCTTGTTTTGTCTCCTGGTGAATTTTTTTTTTCCTATAACTATACCTTGAAAAGCAAGTACCGTATTTGTCCTAATCTGGCATACAAGTATAAGGATAATTTTTTTAAAAGCTTGCATTAATTTAACAAAAGATGTAACCTATCCGTGTTGCCTAGGCTCAAAAGTTCCCAGAGTGGCTAGTGGGATGTGGGTTTTTTGTTCCTCTGGCTTAGTACCATGTGATAAATTTATATAATTCCCAATAATAATGATCTTAAGCTCCTTCATAATTCCAGACATCTCTTGGACTCTCTTTCCTTCCCCTCCCTGTTGCCTACAACACAACACAAATACTAATACTACAGATTAGAAAGAATTTGGGGAGGCTAGAAAAAATAATTTACAGTAAACAATGACTTTGAGAAGATGTACTAACACACACAGTGGAATCATAGGCTAGAAAGTACATGGCATTCCTGTCTATACTGATCAATAAATAAAACTGCATTTGTTCATATGATTCTTTATACCTATGCTCTTCTACAACCAACTAAACAAATTCGTATTTGAGCAGATTTACAGGTAAGGATATTGCAAATCATGCCAGCTATTGCTTGTGTATGTTTGTACTCTTCTCTGACCAGCCCACAGTTCTTCTAAGGACAATTTGCCAAGATCTGATGAGAACTAAATTACTTTGTGAAAACTAACATCTTTTTTTCCTGGACCAGAGCATTTTGTCAATGTCTACAAACAGATACTTAATATGTAAGAGGGACATTGAAATTCCCATTTTACCAGCAATCTTTTGCCAAGTGAAGCTAATCTGAGTGATCAGAAAACAAGATAATTCAAAAATTAAAATTGTGGTTGATTCATAAGTCTGTTAAAACAGACATTTATGAAGATTATTATTTACTTTTTAAGTAACTTCTCTAGTCTTATGATATCATGTGTATATATTTTACATAAGAATGGATCAAAATAGCAAGGGGGACAAAAGTTTTGGGACGTTGCATTGTTACAAAACCAAAACTGCTTTTTCCTGACTCCATTGTGCAAGACCTGTGCTCTGATTGGCTACTATCATCTTTCAGGGTGCTGGAATTTGAAAAATGACTGTGTAGCTATGCAACATCTCTAGCTGTCTACCTCAATTAAAACTGCATTTTTATGAACATGTGTACACCAACTGGTAAAGACAGATTCAAACTCTTCTGACTTCACTCTAAGTTAACTAGAGCCACCCTAGCTCTAGTCCAGGAAACTGTTCCTCTATTTTAGCAACATGATCAAGGTAACGCTCTTCATCTTAGCAGGGCCTGTTACATTTAGTACAGCTCCATCCCATCTCTTTCATTTAGGACTGATCTCACTCATGCAGCTATTTTATGGTTTGGTTTGGTTTTTTTTTCTTTCATGACCATGCAGAAATTACACCAAGATAAATAGATTAATTATGAGAAAAAGTGAAGTATGAAAACTGTTCTCCCAGTGTATTATGTTTAGTGCATCTTCCTTCATTTTTCTCTTTTTACATTTGTTACGGTTTTGTGTGTGGGGTTTTGTGTGTGGGGTTTTGTGTGTGGGGTTTTGTCTGGTAGCAGGGAGGGGGGTAATGGCTCCTTAAGCAGCTGCTAAGAGTTCCCCTAGCTTCCAGTCTGCTGCTGGTGGCGAGGGAGGGGTTACAGTGGTGGCTCCTTTTTTCAAATGACTCTTAAAGAGTCACCCCCCTCCCCCTCAAGCCTTTGGTAAAGGGGGGGAAGTGGGGGAAGGGACACCACCATCACATAGCCTTTTTGTAAGAAACTGCTTGAAGTAAGTGTCCCAGCTCAGGATGGACCCACCCCAGGCCAGGGCTGAGCCAATCGGCTCCTCTGCAAATAACATATTTAAGAGGGGGCATAAAACAACGGGGTAGCATGGCCCCAGGCAGGGCACGGCTCGGGCAGGCCGGTCTGGCCGTCCAGCCGCCTGCTCGGCTGTCTGTGAACTGACCTGCCGTAGCCCAAGCCTTCGCCATGGCTCGCCCAGGAGTCCATTTTCCCAGGAGCCGATGAAGACCGGAAGGCGAAGAGAGAAGGAGGATGCTGAAAGAGATGGCCATGCAGACACTCAGTCAGAACCTTGAAAGAGAATGCTCTCAGCATTTCCCCTGCCGTGTGGTGAAGAGCTGTGGAGGACCCCACACAGGAACTAGAAGTCATCGAGGGACTGTAGCCCCATTGGAAAAGGACTCATGCTGGTGAAGTTCTGGAGAAGGACTCTCAACGTGAGAAAGGGACTCCATGTGGCAGCCAGGAAAGACTGTGAGGAGGAAAGAGCGGCGGACTGACTGCAGCCCCCCACTCCCTGCGCGGCTGGGGGGGAGAAGGTACAGAACAAAGCCTTTGGGCTTTGGGAAGAAGGGAGGGGTGGGCGAGAAGTGCCTTTTTAAGATATGGTTTCTCTCTTTCAATATCTTTCTTCTTGTTGTAAATAGTTAATAAATTCAGTTGTTTTCTTGTTCCTCATGAGTCGTGTCGTTTTCTTGCCCGTGACCCTAAGTGGTGAGTGAAACCCTCCCTGTCCCTGCCTCAGCCCACCAGGTGTTTAGCAAAAACTGTCTCCGTGGTTTTATAAACCACGACAACATTTCAAGTCATATTGCACATGTTCCAAGTTTGATTCCAAACCCAAAATCTGCCAGCATTTGAACAGCAGACATGAACTGGAATTACCTTGTACATAATTAATAGATATCTCTGTTTGTCTTATTAACATAAAAAATTATTCACTTTAACAAATGTGCAAGTGTCTAGTCACAAGTTCATCTGAGCTAAAGCAATCTCTGCTGATGAGAGTATCCTCATGTGGTTAATATTTGACTGCAGCTTAAGAAAGACAGAGTGAATCTAGAAACACATGACACACGTCTAGGAAGATAAATAAGCTATACCCATATATATGTTTTTCCTCTAAAGAAGGCAAAGGAGAACAGAATAAAGCTAAGCATCAGGTGAATAAAATCAGTATGAAACTAAATACTAGTCCAAAAATTATAGATTAGAAATATTTGATTCATATAGTCATATATTTCAGTGGGTTTCCTTTCAAAATTAAATCTCAAATCAAAAACCACTAAAATGAGAAGAAAAAGTAACAGCTTGTAGACAATAAAATCTCTGATTGCCTCAAAAGAAAACAATAACTATATATTCATGTGATAAGAACAATTTATTTGTATTTATGGTCTGAGAAATATGTTTAAAAAAATGTCTTACTAGGCTTTCAATGGGCAACAGTCATCTTGCAGAAAAGTGATATAATTTGTGACAGCTTCAATATAGACTATGTTTTTTATTTCATTAAAAAATATATACAGAAGAAAGCACAGCTATGGTTGGCTGCGAACGTTTTCTTAATTACAACAAGCTCCATAAAAATTCACTGGGAACAAGAATGAACACTCTAAGGCAGATTTTAGCAGTCCCTGCCTTTTTCGCAGCTTGATGTGGTGGGATGTTCAGAGAATCACAGAATGGTTGAGGTTGGCAGGAACTTCTGGAGATTGTCCAGTTCAACTTCCCTGCTCAAGCAGGGGCAACTTGAGCATGGTGCTCAGGACTGTGCCCAATCAGGTTTTCAACATCTTCAAGGGTGGAGACTTCAACCACCTGTCTGGGCAACCTGTCCCAGTGTTTAATAGCCTGCATCCAATGCAGCGTTCAGTATGTCCAAGTCCACAGCATGTAAATTAAAGAGTAACGGAACTCAAAGACACTAAAGGTGGCTTATGCTAGTTAAAGTTCTTGGGTTATGCTTCATGCCTTTGAATCATATCTAATATAAATTTTTAACGACAAACACTTTTAAATAAAATAAAACATAACTGTGAAGCGAAAGGATCATATTTTTCTGATAATTGTTCCCCTGCATTTTTCATACAGCTGTAATACATTTTACGTACTCCCCCCCAAGGTTTCTTGTTTCTCTGCGTCCTCTTCTCTCCTCACTCCTATTCCTCCTTCTCACTCCTCATTGTACTTCATTGTTCTCCCTCTTTGTCTGTTGAACAGGTCTCTGTCTTTCAATTGTCATTGTCATGATAGGCATTTTGAAAGCATTTTACAAGAAAGATTTGCTTCACAATATTTCCTAAGCTGTGTGGATATGTACATGTCAGAATAATGTCTCTTGCTGTCGTTCCTCTGCCACTGCTGTATCTTATACCTTAAGATTTAACTCCTGCAAACTGAGCTTTTTATATTTAATCCATTCATAGTCTGTTATCACATCTCCTTGATATTTTTTCCTAACTTTTTCTGCTTTGTGCATATGTGAATGGAAAATTAATGTAAAATTTCCTTCCCCATATCATAGTTCTTCAGTTGATTGTATTCTTTTCTCACCACTTTCATTGCATATCAAATGTAAAAGCACAGTGAAGAAATCTGTTTCTTACAGGTATGTCAAATGCTTCAAACTAACTCTTCCATTTAATATACAGTGCAAAGGGTTTGAACTCTGCAGCTTCCCCAGGGGAACTATGCAGAAACTCTGCATAATACTTTGAAAGTGTGGTAGTAGAAGTAATGTATCAGAGCTCTGTTCCTTAACAAAGTTTCTAAATATTCTGTTTCTCTCCTAGGTCTTATTCCAGAAAAATAATTGTGGTGGGGTGTGGAGGGACTTTTTGTGGTGGTTTTTTTTGTTTGTTTGTTTGTTTTGTTTTGTGTTTTTTTTGTTTTTGTTTTTGTTTCTTTGGTTTGGGATTTTTTTTTTGTTTTTGGTTGTGGGTTTTTTGGGGTTTTTTTTCTGCAGAGGGGAGGGAAGGAAGGGGAACAATAGTTTTTGTTTTGTTCTAGATATGCAACAGTAACTTTGGGCTTTTTTTTTTCACCTTAGAGACTTTCTCCCTTTTCTTCCTGTTCTACAATGACCTTTCATGTACCTGCCTTTCTTTCTTCATTGTCAAAGAAATTCATATTGTATGGGATAAAATTCAGCTGACTCAAATAAGTACTTCGAACTTCTTAAACTGTTGAACTGGGCTCTTTTCCAGTTGTCTGTGCACAAGGGCAGGTCCACATGTTGAAATTACAAACTAAATTACAGCTTTTCTGTACTTTCTGCCACAACAATAGTTTCTCTCTCACACAAAAATATTAACCAGTTTTCTCAAAGGATTAATTTCATTTAACTTTAATTCCCAAAAGCTGTGCACTGAATTTGAGCTAGCGTTCCTGGCCCTCCCTCTAGCTGATGAAAAGAGATTGACACATCCTGAGGACAGCTTAGACGAGATGATAACCCCTGTAGCTGTGTCTCTACTCTTCATTGACTGACTACCTGGGCTACATGATGCTGAATTATTACATGCCTAAAGCTAGATAAGATAAATTTTATATTTATTATCTCCAGACACAACATCACTGTTCATTGTTTCCTGTGTTGTATACTGTAACTCTAGATCATCCTGTAGCAAAATCCAGTGTACACTATCCACTGAGAGAAAACCTTTTTCATATGTATGTATGTACGTAAAGGCACAAGATAAACATAATTAGATCTAACTATTTGATTCCATTTGCTTCCTGCAAAGCTGAACTTTATACGTTTAAATTAAACAAAACAAACTTAATTAACTTCTCATTACAATCGTAATCCTACAGTCCTTACAGACTTCAAAATACTGTTAGTTTCAAACAGCTCAGGAACTTCAATAAGAAGCAGAAGCACATCCCCTCCTTTCCAGGGCCTACTATCTGTCTCCCTCGGGCAGTAGGTTTAGTTTCTTGCATGTTATTTTTTTGTTGTACACCGTAGTGTAATTACTTTGGTAAAATATCCTGGACTGAAATGAAAAAATCAAGCCATTCTAGCCTAAATAGACACAAATCTGAGACATTCTCCTATAAACAACTTTCCATCCACTAGAGACTCTTATTTGTTCTGTTATTTTGTTTCCTCAATAAACAGAGTCTTTTGGCTTAATTGTTGGAAGCCAAGCAGGTTAACGCTAACACATAATCTGAGAGGAATATATTATATATAAAAATAACAACCTGTATGGGCCCTTAGCAATTGCTGTCATCTAAAAATCTCTTCACACAAAACTACTACTTTAGTGAGACATGAAGAAGTGGACAAAAAGGGGAAGAAGGAACTTCTCATGCATGAAATTAATTTCTTATATAAGAAATAAATAATGTTTCCTATGTTTAACATCTCAGTTTAATTATCCAGTCACAATCAAACCAAACAGGAATGGATGCTGTAGCTTTAAATTCTTAACAAATAATTCAGTTTTATAATGATACTTTACTTATATGAGGCCAGCTCTTAGCAGTGAAATACTGAGGAGTTTACAATATAATTAAAGCAGAAATCTTGAAAGTAAGTAGGAAATATATAATACCTTGTAAAGCAGACAATTGTTCCCAAAATATCCATGACACTTTACAATGCCTTAGTAATGCCCCATAGGTCATGTTGCCTTTATATCATTCTTAAAAGGAAAGTATTGGATTTTTAGTGACAATAATGCCTTTTATTCCTGTGGCATATATCTTCTAACATAATCAACACATTTTCCCCCAGATGCAAACAAAAGACTATCCCTAAGGCGTCCATGTTACTGTGTAAGGAAGAGACAATTCTGAAGATGAATTTTTTTCTGAGAGGCCTATGAATTCTGAAACTTACGTAGTTTGGGAGAACTGATGCTGGGCATTTTGCGTTGTGCATTTAATATTTGAACATTAAAGGCAAAATAAATTTTTCATTTATTATAGAGATTCACTTTTTTCAGAGCACTTTGGATGTCATCTATGCTTTCCACATTTCCCCTGTAGTAAAACCAAAACCTCCTTTAGTATATTACACAGTAGAGGAACCAGAAGGTTTATTCCTTTTGAGAGAAGTCTCTGGAAAATGTACAGTGGAAGCTGACCTGTAAAAAGCTCTGTGATGAACTATTGATGTGTCAATATTGAGAAGATGTGGGAATTTGAATAAGAACGACAGTATTCATTAGGGTGAAACTGGGTGAGGATGTATGCGGTATGTGTCAGTTTACAGTTCAGTTTATCATACTGAAAAACTCATCTTTTTAAAAGACTTTAGGAACTGAATGAATACTGACATTTATCTAAATTCTCTTACTCTGAGAATATCTATTCTTACATTGCCTAGGATAAAAAAGTCCAGGGGATATAAACTTTGACTTTGGCTCTGGAACACAAGAAAATTGCTAATGGTCTAGGCTTAGCAAGAAATTTACCATAGGTATTTTATTACTTAATTGTCAACTATAGGCATTTTCTAACCCACAGTGAAGTGTCTGTCTCAAACCACTTTCAGAAATAACTGTTTGATTCTGGTGCATTCCCTGTGTGTCGCAGGAACTCACTCAGAAATTAAATTGGATTAAGTGATAAACTCAAACAGTATTTATTTGTAACAAACTGATAATTAACTGATAATGAATTTAAGCTTATCACTAACCAAAAGTGTTTTAAGACTCCGACAACACTAACAAAACGTAGGTATGAAATATCATTTAAAAAGTAAATATTTACACAACTGACTTAAGAATTCTTAAGCTTTAGGATGATGACCCAGAATGTGCAATCACTCACCTAGTAAGGCAAAGGCTCTTAACCTCGAGGAGTTACCCTGGGCAGCATCTCAGCCCAAGGGAGAGTCCTCAACTGCAGACCTGCTGCTCCTAGGAGAACTGACTCAATTTGCCCTCCAGTCATGCTGGCTCTAATTGGCTAAGGAACCCGACTTCTGGTGACTATATACATAGAATCATAGAATCATAGAATCATAGAATCATAGAATCATAGAACCATAGAATCATAGAATCATAGAATCATTAAGGTTGGAAGAGACCTCAAGGATCATCAAGTCCAACTATCAACCCAACACCACCTAACTCACTAAACCATGTCCCTAAGCACCACATCTACACGTTTTTTGAATACCGCCAGGGATGGTGACTCCACCACGTCCCTGGGCAGCCTGTTCCAATGCTTGATCACTCTTTCAGTGAAGAAATTTTTTCTAATATCCAGCCTAAACCTACCCTGGTGCAACTTGAGGCCATTTCCTCTTGTCCTATCACTTGTTACTTTAGAGAAGAGGCCAGCACCCACCTCACTACACCCTCCTTTCAGGCAGCTGTAGAGAGTGATAAGGTCTCCTCTCAGCCTCCTCTTCTCTAGACTGAACAACCCCAGCTCCCTCAGCCGCTCCTTATAAGACCTGTGCTCCAGACCCTTCACCAGCTTTGTTGCCCTTCTCTGGACCTGCTCCAGCACCTCAATGTCTGTCTTGTGTTGAGGGGTCCAAAACTGAACACAGGATTCAAGGTGCGGTCTCACCAGTGCCGAGTACAGGGGCACAATCACTTCCCTAGTCCTGCTGGCCACACTATGTCTGATGCAGGCCAGGATGTCATTGGCCTTCTTGGCCACGTGGGCACACTGCTGGCTCATGTTCAGCTGACTGTTGACCAACACCCCTAGGTCGCTCTCTCCTGGGCAGCTTTCCAGCCACCCTCCCCCAAGCCTGTAGTGTTGCAGGGGGTTGTTATGACCAAAGTGCAGGACCCGGCACTTGGCTTTATTGAATCTCATACAATTGGCCTCACCCCGTCGGTCCAGCCTGTCCAGATTCCTCTGCAAAGCCTTCCTACCCTCAAGGAGGTCAACACAATTTGATGTCATCAGCAAACTTACTGAGGGAGCACTCAATCCCATCATTCAGGTCATTAACATGACACCAGTCACCAGTCACAGTAAAAGCAGGAAAAGAAACAAAAAGGAGAGAAGAAAGGGTGCAAAAAAACCCCAGTCTTTGTCAGGGCAGGAGCATCTGCCACACTGTGTTCCTACATTCTTGTTTAGATTTATTTTTCTACAGGTGATAAGCTACAAATAGTTTGTCAGAATATATGTCCCTGCTTCTGTAATGTTAATAGTTTTTTACTGCTACTATGTAAACTTCGTCACTTCAACAAAATACTCATGCCATGAAGGTGGTGCCTTCAAAATAGTCAGTTTAACAGTGAAGAAGTTGTTGGACATGAAGCAATCAGCCACAATTATTTTTAATCTCTTTACAATAACCAGTAATGCATAAAGTGTTACACAGGTATAAGAAACTCATCTAATAAGTAGGTGGCAATAGCAAAGCTTTTCTCCTGATAATTCTGCTTTTGGGATGCTAGTTTATTTATTTCTGTGTTTTAATCTAGTGACTGCATAATGCAAAATACTTGAACAGTCCTAAAGAACATGAACTGAAGTCCAGACCTCTCGGAAGTTCAGGCACCAGCAAGCTACAGTGTCTGGATCTCTTCCATTTATTTGCAAGAATCTAATTCTTTTTGCTTCTCTTGATAGAAATAAATATCTATTGCCATTTAGGATGAACAGATCAAGTAGATATGACACAACACTTACTCTCCCAAAAGTACTCTTGTGAAAAAGAAACTAGAATCAATGATAGGTAAATCAGAGTATTTCAAGTAGCAGTAGATGTCTATGTGGGAGAAAATAAATCAAACCCTTGAAGTTCCTCTGAGACCTCTATAAATGCTTAAGTCCTTTTGTATCTATTATGATTATTAGAATGCTTCCAGTCTCTAATCATCATGTTAAATGCCTAAATAGATGACTAAAATTCTGGCTTTCCGCATAAAAGGACTGAGTGCTGGTCAGAGCCTGAAGGCAGACCCGCCTAGACTTTCTCCTTATAATGAGGCTCTCAGAGGGAAAAAATAAAGAAATAAGTAAACAAATAAAAGGGAAATAAAAGGCTTTTAAGCCTAGGATGGGTCCACATGTTCTTTACCCACACTTTTCAAACACTGCAAGCTTCTCTGAAGAAACTGAGTAACAGGGAAGGAACAACCCTCCAGTGGTTTCAACTCACCTACTCTTCTTCAGTTAACATAATCTTAAAGTTTAAAATGGACATATCAAACATGTTTCCTTTTAGCTTTTCTCTTTTTTGCTTTGCAGAACATACAGCTTCCAGAAAGGGACATTTTAGATTGAGACGCACTGAAATGCTGTACTGGTGAAGGGAAAACATAAGAAAGCTGACACTGGGTTACAATATTTTTGAGATATTAGTAAGTCAATGGTGTCTGTATTCAAGAACAGAGGAGGAAATGTCCATAGTGATCAACATCAGACAGCTTTAGAAAAAGAGATAATGAAGCTGGAAGTGATGTAATTCCTGAACTAAGAGCAAGGACTTGCATTCGAGTAATTCATTTTGAAAGGAAGATTTTGCCTGACAAAGCAGTCCCAAATATTTTATATGATACAAAGTGGGAGCTAATTAGATGCCCAGATTATTTATACAAATTAAACAAAAGTCAAATCTCTGAAAGGGGTAATTAAATTTAGTTGAAATTAGTATTTCATTGAAGAGGCCTGAAGAGATGCCAACAGGAGGATACCTGCCTCAGAAAGCCTGTTCTCCACTATTCTGTGAACCCAATAGATGTTCAAATGATTCAAAAGTTACAAGATTCTTTAAGCAAAAAATACAAAAACATGAAGGATTCCCTGTTTGTTTATATATTTTCTGTATCTGCTCAGCTAGCAACAAATGGTGTTAAGGGATTATGGAGAGAAAAAACTGCAGCTGAGGAAACAAGGAGGAAAAAGTCACCTCTTTCTCAACAGGGGTTTAATTTTAATGTTAAAGATACTGTTGTAATGCTACAGCTGTATCATGGCCTAGATACAGTTTTGATTAAAAAGTGTCTTTTACACATCTCTGGAGAGATGTGTCTAATAGCTACTATGGCTCAAGATAGAAATACTTACCCTACCTTTTTCCCAGCTGATGCAAACAACTTAACTTCTGCTAACATATGTCTGTAGTAAATTATAGCAATTTTTCTCACCCTTAGTCCATCAGGACTAAAGCCAAGACTATCCATCCTTGTCTGCTTCCCTAAGATCGCTCTTCTTTTACTTCCTTCACAGAAAAATGTTTACAGTGATGATTCTGATTGGCTCTCATGCTCCTGCACAAACATCCAACATGGGTTATGTACATGTTCTCACCAAGACAAGCACTAGCTACCCAGTTTTGTGACTCTCAAGTCTTGTCATTCCAGTGATATGAAGTGATTCTGGAATTTCCTGAAGAAATGCACACTTAACTAGTTTATGGCTTAATAAAATGGTACCTTATTAAATCAGGAATTACGAGTGTTTTCTGAATCCAAAGAAAGTTTTGGGAGACAAGATAACATCCAAAATTTTAAATTTGGCATGATAGTTAATTTGAAAGGAGAATACATTTATAACTCTTAGAAGAAAATATGAAAAATGCTTTTTCAGCATTTTTGGGGATGAGAATCCTTACTACACAGACTTGAGACAGCATAACATAAAAAGTGGTAGTTTCGAAAAATCAGAAGTTATTTTGTTTGCATCCTAACAGAAGCTAGAATGTCTTCTTTATGTATTGGATAAAATCAAAACACAGTTCTCCCTAAAGTATTTTTTTTTTACTGAAAACAATACTTAAATGTTGAGATATGATTTGAAATCAGAAGTTTGAACACTGAATTTATCTAAGGTACTACTTAGCCACCCACTTATCCTTTTCCCTCATATACTATTATCTTGATTTATATCATAGTAACTCTTAGAAATCTCACTGCACCATTTGCTCAAATTCCTTTGCTCAAACTCAGAACAAAAAAAGCTGGTTCTTGCTTCAGTGTATTTATTCTTCACCATTTCCTTTTTATGCCATCATTAGGTATAGTTCCTCTGTACTGTGGATCTCTAATAAATCTGTAAAATTTTGGTGGGATCTTAGACTATGCAATCTGAAGAGATTATTTTTTGATTAAGTATGAGATTTACTTAACTTTTGGATATCATCCCAAATCCACTCAAAATTATTCCATGTTTATTTAAGGGTCTTATTTTTTTCCCCCACAAGGTCAAGAGAATTAACTGTGAATAAGATAAGACTATCTTGGTAAATAGCTTCATTTTACCTTTTTAAGCATTCCACTTACTTAACATTGAAAATGTATGTATATGTAAGTGCACATCTTTGTGTGTATGTGTGAGCAATATTTTTAGGCCATGGATTCTTTCTTTTGGTACATTTTATTATGCTGCTCTTTGAAGCAGTAAAATTAGTTATAGTACTTTTATTGATGTTGATTATAGGGATGTCTGATTTCATTTAGCATTCATACTGCACAGTAAGTGTCTTTTATAACCCCCTTACTTTCACAGATGATTTCTCCCACTGCAAAATCATTAAGGACATTCATTAAAATTTGTCACTCTGTTCCAGCAAACTAATACTTTTCAAAATAAAGGTTCAATTGTTTGTGTTTAATTTCAGTCATGTTTTCTTTTAGGCTTTAAGCCGTTTTGTTTTAACATACTGCTAAGTGACTCTGGCACTGCTTAGCATTGTAAGAAGCCTTTCATTATGATTCCTGGCTGCTGATCAGAGTCAGATTTAGAGCTACCTTCCTGCTAGTATCTTCAACACCAGAAACACTTCCTCCTAGTTTTTAAATGATTCACTAGAGATTATTTTCTAGGTATAGAAAGGTATAGAAAGTCTGTTCTTTCCTTATTGAGAAGGTGCATCAGAGTTCTGAGGCCCTTCAGATCTCACTGACCTTGTAGGTGGGTAGACTACAAAGTGGGTGAAAAACTGTGCAGAAAGGTGAGCTCGGAGGATAATGGTCAGTGGATCAATCTGGCAACCAGCTAAAATTAATTTTCCTTGGGAGCTGATACAAGGTCTCATCAACAGCCTTGATGATGGCACAGAATTGAACATCAAATAGCTCATGGCTTACATAAAACTGGAGAATTAGATGATATGCTAGTATACTGGATGTTATTCACAGAAATCTCACCAAGCTGGAGGAATGGACTGACAAAATTCATGAAGGTCAACCAAGACAAGTGCAAAGTCTTGCAGTTGAACTGGAATAACTCCATAGGACTGTAAAGGTTAGGAACTGACTGGATCGAGAGCAGGTCTTCAGAAAGGGGCTGGAGAATTCTAGAGGACAACATATTAAACGAGTCAGCAGTGAACCTTTGTAGTTACAGAAGCTTGTTGCATTTTGATCTGCATTAGCACAGGCATAGCCAGAAGTTCAATGCAAGTGACCATGGGCCTCCATTAGGGACTTGTGAGACTGCATATGGCATATAGCACAAGGTTCTGGACCCCCATTACAAAACATCAGGAAGACAGGGACTAAAGCACATAGCACTTTAGAAGAGGCTGAGTGGATTTGGTTCAATTAGTCTGAAGAAGAAAAAAATGAGGGGGAGATCAGTTTCAGTCTTCAGATTCTCAGCAACGCACAACAAACAGGTATGATCATAAGTTCCAGTAAGACAAATTCTAATTATGTATAAGCAAAAAAGCTTGCAAATGTCAGTGGTCAAGCACCTGAAGGTGCGTGAGTTTCTGTGCAAGGAAGCACAGGTCTGTAAAATATATTTTTTCCTTTGGCAGTAGAATATAGCTGTTATGTAATCTCCCAAATTTACTTCAGAAGCCTGTTTTATGTTAGTCTTGTTTTGAGAAGGGGCTTTAATGTTAGTCTTGTTTTGAGAAGCGGCTTGGATTAGGCAACCTCCACAATTGTGGTCTGCGATACCAACCTGTGCTAAGACTCTGTGATAATATTGACTGCATTTCCATTCAATCTCATGAGACACCAGACATCTATGTTACTTTGTACACTTACTGTTAGGTGCCTACAAATTAGAGCATCTACATCTGAGCTAATCACTTTGTGCCCCTGCTCTCTTTATAGACAGTGAGGCAAACACTACTGGGTAGCAATTCATCCCACCCTAAACTAGATTTTTAAAATAGATCTAATTTCTCCCTATTTCATATACCACTTCAAAATAGGTCTCAGAGCTGCTTAATATATATATTCATTATAAAAAAAATAATATAGCTAAATAATGTAGATGTTAACATTAAAGTTGAGTAAGATTAAATATACCCAGGGCTTTTTTTTAAGTTGCCAAACATGGAAGCAACACCATCTGTATTAAGAAAACCTCTCTACTTCCACTACCAGATGTATGCATCTTACTAAAGGATGCTTTTGCTTCTAGGAATAACCTGAAGCAATTTAAAAATATTTTACTTGACTGGCAGCCAGAATTAGCATGTAACTCTTTCTGAAAGCAGCTGCAGGGCACACCTACGAACAGGTGAGGATATGGAATCTTCACTCCTCCCATTCCTTCACCAGTTTTTTGGTTTTGCCCAGAATATAACTAGCTGCATTTACTATGTGCAAAGAACCAGAAAATGTAAGCAGAGAGAGCAACACTAGAAACACTAGAGGTGATGAAAGCAGCAAAGATAAGAGACCTACCTGCACATATTTAGGACAAAAAAGTCTTGGTCCAGAAACCACTGCATTCAGAGGAATCTATTGACTTGAGTAGATTTTGGATAGAAGACAAAAACAGCAATATTGCCAGAAAAAGCAACGTACACAATTCACTCAAGCCAACAATAGGGGCAGGCAGTGTGAATACCCTTTAGCAGACAATTAATGCTTTTCTCCTAATAGATTGTGTAAAACATGATGTCAGAACACACAACAGGAGGTGGCTTCTGAGCAAATACTGTATGCTGAGAAAGGAAAGTCACAGCAAGAACATTTTTCAAAACATGCCATTTTTTTTTTTTCCTCATGCCGACATACTAAAGTACCTTCAGACCCTAGAAACTTGTTCCTGCTAGTAGGCAATAGGAGTTTGCCTGGCTCACACTGAATCACTCTGCACTGCTGACAAAATATCCATATGCTCATTTGTACTCAGAGTGCTGCGTTAGATCTGGCAGGGAAGTTGTTGCTGGTTGTCACTGCAGTGGTGAGTTCTGCCCTGACAGTGTTTCTCAATGTTTATGCCACCCTATTGTGCCCTATATGTACAATGCTATTCTTTTCTTCCTCCTTTTACAGTCTGCTACTGAGTGGAAGCAGCCTTTGATTTTGTGTCAGCTATTACTTTTCATCAGTGTTTGCATTTGATCAGACACAACAAGAATGAATGTACTCGTCTGCAGTGTACTGGAAGGCTAAAGCACTAATTAATCACGGGGCAAGTATAGCAGGATTTATCAGTAGCTGACTGAAGCGCTCAGCTAACTGGGGCACCTGGGCTCAATAGCTAAAAGGCACCCAGTTGCCACATACGCCCAAATCCACAAGGACTCCAGACCAGCTTTTCTTTCTTCACAGCACAGGCTGAAGGGTGATAAACTGGTGTCAGCAAAGGTCATTCGGTGCTATTAATTGAGAGAACCTGCTACTTGGCCTTTGTCTTAGAGGATGTCTGTTGCCATCTACAGAAGAGGTGCACCAGAAAAAAATCTTCCCATGGTTGTGCTGGCTACAGGAAATGGTAACCTTACAGCTCTTGACCCACAAGACTTTTTCAAAGAGCTATGCTTAGTTAAGGTACCTTGAAAAAGCTACCTTGAACTATTAAACATAGTTTTCCAAGTGTGAAAGTGGCTCAGATATACCCCAAAATATTTTTGGTAGTAAAATAACTCCTACAATTCTGTATATGTTCATACAATGGCTGAAAATGCACCCGTTGGCCTTAGAGTTTAACATAGACATATATGCTTATATTAGGGTTATTATGTTAGGGTGTTATATGTGTATGTATGTTTTTCTCATTCACCATGCAGATCCATCCGTTACTGTCACCACCTGCTTTGCCTGAGTTATACTGTCTCCCCTCCCTCCAAAGCTTGACTTTCTAAATATGTCAAAGGAACTTCATTAATCTTCTGTTTATTTTCATCAGAGTTACTACAAATTATTTTTACCGTTAAAATTTGAATAAAAGGAAGACCTGTCTTCATTGCTGATGCATGAAAACTTGCAGCAGGGGCAAGATTATTTTTGTCAATTGGTTTCTGATAAATGGAGAACTTCAGTTTTTCTTTATTCATATGTTCATCCAGAAAATAAATTCCTTTGTACCCCTGCCTTTCCACAACCATTTTACAGTGAGGGTAAAGTGAGTGAGTTCAGAAAAGTTCCCTTGACAAGAGTGTTCTATAATGATTAATACAACAAAATAGAAGGAGCCAAGATATTTATACAGGAATTGCTTAAGCTTCTCAATTGACTGAAGGCACAAATACATTCATCTTTTAGTCCATACAATATAGTAGGGAACTGTAGTCCTGCACAGGAATTCTATAGATTGTTTTTCTATAGGTTTGTCATTCTTAATGTAATTCTATAAGGCTATTTTGTCAATAAGAGAAAAAATCTGTCACAATCAAAATATCCTCACCTTCTATCTTTACTTAGATTTTTTTTTTTTTAATTAGGACATCCTCAAGATGAGTGCATATATATACTTCAAGAGTGGCAATGTTAACTGATGTTAAGAGCAACCACCTCCTCCAGTCCCAGGGACCCAGGGTGCCTGCCCAGTCTGAGGGACGCGGCTGATGCCTTCCCTTTTGTGAGTTAAACCGGTAATAAAGCTGAGCACATATCCCAGAGACACAGACATGGACACATTACAGGCATACAGAGGATACAGACACAGACAGTCAAGCAGGCAGCCACAGACAAGACGCTGCCCCCAGCAGCACCCACATTTGGGACTCACACTAGTCACAGGCAGAGACAGCCATGTCCCCCCCTTTTTTGGGGCTGGCAGAGGCAGAAGGTCACTGGTGCAGCACACACACCGCACTCTCCAGGTTCAGAAACACACGCACATTTTCAGATCCCCTGAGCACCAGCACAGCCCCTCTGCCTGCCTGGCAATGTTGCCTGGATTCTGGCCCCCCTTACCAACCTCACGGGTCCCTGACTCGCTGGCAGGTCCCACTGGGTGCTCACTGCACACACGCAGCACTCACACACTCATCCCAGAGAAAACCATACTCACAGGCTGCCCCCCTGAATACCATCAGACACCCTCCTCCTGCCTGATACCCCTGCCTGGACCAGGGGCATCTTACTCGCCAGACGGTCAGACTGGAGTGACTAGGCACAGGGCTCAGCCAGACAAGATGGGCTCCATTTTACATGTGACTGGCCCCTTTTATACCCCTTTCTGTATACCCCTTCTTTGTTCCTTCCTGATTCATTTCTCCTACACATTGCCCCACCAGCTCACATAGTCCCATCGACCCCCTCCAACACCCAGGACCCTCAGGTTTGTGTAATTTTCAGTTGTGAAGTCCCAGTTTACCTGCAGCTTCTTGGTAGCCCATCTGTTACCATGACAAACCAAGATTTTTCTTGTCTTTGTCTCCATTACTTTCACCTGTTAGGTCTGTGTCTCCATATATCTTGTTTCTGGTTTCCCCCTTTTCCTTAGGTTCCTATTTGTCAAGGTCTCCAATCAGATTACCTTGCTGGAAGAAGCGTTCCACACTCCCACAAATCCTTATCAATTGGTGTGTAAGGCCAGGTCTGACTCCCTCTCTTATCATTTGTCAGTCAGGTTTGTGTGTCTGTATGTTCTTGTTTACGGCTTCCTCCTCTTCTTATTATCTTCTCTTGCATTGAAAAGGTGCTTGATAACATACTTCTAAAGGAGCTGATGTTTTCTTCTTCCACATACCCCAACAGGAAATAGCTGAACAGATATACCTTTAGCCTTGTAACAGTAGGGTTGCTGCTGTGGTCATATAGGTCTAGAGACATGGTGAAGGCAGGTCGGTTATACCTATTTTTAAAATAATTGATGCTGTTGAAGAATCAGAAAATCTTCTGGGCAACTCTTCTTATTGAATAGAAATCAACTATATCCCAGAAATAAGTGTATATTTTCCAACATGCTGTTCTGGGTTAAGCAGAGACAGAGTTAACTTTCTTCATAATAGCTAGCAAGAGGCTGTGTTTTGGATTTGTGCTCAGAAGAAAGCTGATAAAATGTGATGTTTGCAGTTGTTGCCAGGATATTCAAGGTCTTTCAGCTTCTCTGCTCCATGCAGATGGGGTGGGCTGGGAGGGAACACAGCCTCAGTTACTAGCCTAGAATTTGATCTTAGGTTCAGGATTGAAACCCAAAGTGGCCAATAATGTATTCCATAACATACACGTCATGCCCAGTATGACATGAGGTGAGGTGAGGACCCTCCAGAAGATCGTCCCTTTTGTTCCGGATCCCTTTGGTTTCTGGATCTCTCTTGGCTCTGGATCGTCTTGCTCCAGGTGGTCGCTCACCCAAGGCCTCCCCCCCACACCCCAGTCAGCTCTCGGTCTGCAACGCTCGGACTGTTATCTCTGTTCTGTGAGTGCCTCTGGGAATGGTACACTGGGGTGAACCAGGAATGGTTCACCTGGGGGAAAAGTGAGTGCGGTTTTGGGACTCTCCCTTCTCCGGGATCGTTAGCCGGGAACAGGCTGAGTCTTTATCATCAGGTGTGGGGGGGGGAAGTATCACTGTGTATCGCTCATTTCTATATTTGTATATAGTATTATTTTCAATATTATTGTAGTTTAGTTATTAAATTGTCCTTATCTCAACCCACGAGTCCTTTTTGCCATTTACCTCTTTAATTCTCTCCCCTATCACTGGGTGGGGGCAGGGACTGTGTGAGCGGGTGTGTGGGGTTTGGCCCCTAGCCAAGGGCTAACCCATCACACATATTTCCACAGCTTCAGCAGGGGATTTTCCCTCTGAAACATAGTAATCAATATCCACTGATTCCTGTGTTCGTTTTACGCATCCACTATCTAGAATACACTGACTGTCTCTAAGAAAACAATATAAGAGAAAACAAGGAACACTGCAAAAGAGAATGAACTCTTATGGGCAAATAAAAAAGCATACATGTATCTGAAATGTATTCCTCTTGATTCACGTACCAATGCTGTATACATTACAACCCAGCCAGCTGCCCAGAGTACCCTTACTGCTAATACGCAGAAACAGGTTCCTTCAGAAAAAAAATCAGGTATTTCATTTCGGCCTAAAGTGGTCATAAGAAACAGGTCAGATGAAAGAGTTTGTAGTGTTTAGCATTCTCCAGTGGCTCTATTTTTTTTAACTGATCAATTCAAATCTAGACATTTACACTGCAGCCATTTTAAAATGTCAGTTGAATTGTACCCCCAAAATGAAGGGAATAATATTTTTACAAAAACACCTTCTGAACTTTGACTTATCTGCTCTGATTTTCAAAGAAAAAAGAACACCTTCAAAAGATAAGCATGGGAAGTAAAAGTCATGCAAGTACAGAAAAACAAAAATAATTCTTTTGAATTTGCTATTGTGTAACCCCGCATTTTTCCACACTCTTTCCCTGTGTTCTATGTGTGACAATTATCTGTCCATTTTTTGTACAATGGCATTAATGACTTCATAATCTCTCCTTCATTAATACTCCCTTCTGCACCCCACATAGCAACATCTTTTGCTCTTGCAAGATTAAAATGATTGGCACAATCTAAAATCAGAGGAAGCTCTCACGAGGTATTGAAAACTACTGTTACTTCACACCACATGAAAAAACTTGAATGTTTTACAGGTTGCTTTCTTTTTTCCCCACGACTATACAAGTTAGTCTAGGCTCTCTAACACAAGGATATTTGTCAGCTAATATTAATCTTACCTAAAATAAGGCTTTGCTTACAGATACTGTAAAGCAGAAATAACACTCCAAGGCCTAATCTTTTATAAAGAAATGAAGTAAATTTATCTGGATTTAAGCAAAAATCTGTGAAAAGTTCCTCAAAATAAACTATTATTAAGGTCAAATTTGAGAGGTGTTAACTGCAAGCTGATCAGGAAGAGGATAAATAGGAAACCCAGATGTTTTGTGCAGAAGGGACATCTGTCAGGATGGGAGGAAGACATCATCTTCAGGGATGAATCTTGGGTCAGTCCAGTGCAATAGATTTACATGCCATTTTTCTATTAATCTTTAATAGAAGTTTAGCATCTACCTATTGGAAAAAGTATTGTATATCTAGTTCTGTATTGATAATTATATTTACTCAAAGGACAGTAGTGGAGTATCTCCAGTTGTCAAGATCTTTACAAAGATAAGTTACACATGTAACATGTCTCTATAGATAAGTGCACAAAGGAAGAACTTGAGCCCACAGCATGGTGATTAGTGGCATGAAGTACTGTTGGAGGCCAGCATGTGTCCCCAGGGGTCAGTGTTGGATCCTGTCCTGTCAAACATCTCCATTAATGATCTAGATGATGGAGAAAAGTGTACCCTCAGAAAGTTTGCCAATGACACAAAATTGGGAGCAGTGGCTTAGTATGCCACATGGTCACGTTTCCATCCAGAGAGACATGGAGAATGGGCTGGAGAAATGGGCTTACAGGAACTGCATGGAGTTCAACAAAGGGGAGTGCAAAGTCCTGCACCTGGGGAGGAACAATCTCACGCAAGAGTACATGGTTGGACCGCCCAACTGGAAAGCAGCTTGGCAGGAAAAGATTATGGTGATCCTGGTAGACAACAAATTGAAAATAAGCCAGCAACAAGCCCTTGACACAAAGAAGGACAATGACATCCTGGGCTTCATTAGGAGGAGAGCTGCCAGCAGGTGGAGGGAGATGATCCTTCCTCTCTACTCAGCACTGGTGAGTCCACACCTGGAGCACTATGTCCAGTCCTGGGCTCCTCAGTAAAGAGAGACATGGAACATACTGGAGAGAGTCCAAAAAAAGACCCAGGAAGATTATGAAGGGAGTGGAATATCTCTCATATGAGGAAAAGCTGAGAGAGATGGGGCAGTCCAGCCTAGAGAGCAGAAGGCTCAGGGGGATTTTATTGGTGTATATAAATATCTGAAGAGAGGGTCTAAAGAAGAAAGAGCTAAGCTCTTCTCAGTGGTGTCCAGTGACAGGAAGAAGCAGTTCACAGGACAAGAAGCAACAGACACAAGCTGAAACACAGAAGGTTCTTCCTGAACAACAGGAGACACTTTTTTTACTATGAGGGTGACCAAGCACTGGCACAAATTTCCCAGGGAGGTTGTGGAGTCTGCATCCTTGAAGATATTCAAAAGCTGTCTGAACACAGTCCTGGGCAACTGGCTCTAAGTGGTTGTGCTTAAGCAGAGGGTTTGGACCAGCTGACCTCTAGGCGTCCCTTCCTACATCAACTATCCTGTGACTCTGATTCTATGAATGCTCAGTGAACGTTCATTGGGCAACTGGAACAAGTGACAAAGATCAGAGTCCTTGTTCTGTTTATAATCACTTCAGCAGTTTTTCTTGTTGAAAGCAACTACCTGAAACCTCAAAACTACTTCTGTCCAGCATAATTTCCCACTCTCATTGCATAATTCAGCTAAATAATATTATCTTCAGTAGTGACAATTCTGTTTGTAAGACTGGACCTGTGTGGAGTAGTGACTATAAGGAAGGATATTCCATTGCTAAATTCATATAGGGGAATTAGGTTTTTCGCTGTAAATAATTTGGAAATACTAGGGTGGGGTCTACATTACTATGCTTTGGCAAACTAGCAAGTGCTGAAATAATCAGAAAGTTATACTTGCAGTTAGATTTACCTATTCATATGTTGTGAAGCACATTTATGGTTTCCTTAAGGACAAATGGTGCCTGACAAATTTGGTGACTGTCTACAACGGGGTTACAGCATTGGTGGATAAGGGAAGAACAACCGACGTCATCTACCTGGACTTGTGCAAAGCGTATGGCCTTCTCCTGCATGACATCATTGTTTCTAAATTGGAGAGACATGGATTTGATAGAAGGACCACTCAGTGGATAAGCAATTGGCTGGATGGTCACACTCAAAGAGTTGTGGTCAGTGTCTTGTTGTCTAAGTGGAGACCGGTAATGAGTGGCATTCCACAGGGGATGGTATTGGGACCAGTATTGTATAACATCTTTGTTGGTGGCATTGATGGTAGGATTGAGTGCACTCTCAGCAAGTTTGTCAAGCTGTATAGTAAGGTCAACACATTGGAGGGAAGGGATGCCATCCAGAGGGACATTGACAGGCTTGAGAGGTGGGCCCATGCCAATTATTTGAAGTTCAACAAAGTCAAGTGCAAAGTCCTGCACATGGGTTAGGGCAATCCCAATCCCAAATACAAGTGGGGCAGAGAATGGATTGAGAACAAGTGTCAGGAGAAGGACTTGGGGGTGTTAGTTGATGAGAAGCCAAACATGACCTGGCAATGTGCATTTGCGGCCCAGAAAACCAAATGTGGCCTGGGCTGCATCAAAAGAAATGTGACGAGCAGGTGGAGGAAGGTGATTCTCTCCCTCTGCTCCTTTCTAGTGAGACTCCACCTGCAGTATTGTGTTCATCTCTGGGGCCACAGCATAAGAAGGACATGGACCTGTAGGAGCGACTTCAGAGGAGGGTTATGAAGATGGTCAGAGGGCTGGAGCAACTCCTATGTGAGGACAGGCTGAGAGAGTTGAGGTTGATCAACCTGAAGAAGAGAAGACTCCAGGGAGAATTCATAGCAGCCTTTCAGTACTTGAAGGGGGCCTACAAGAAAGCTGGAGAGGGACCTTTAGACAAGGGTATGTAGTGATAGGACAAGGGATAATAGCTTTAACCTGAAAGAGGGTAGATTTAGAATTGATTTAAGGAAGAAATTTTTCACTGTGAGGGTGGTAAAAACAAGTTGCGCAGAGAAGTTGTGGGTGCCCCATCGCTGGAGGTGTTCAAAGTCAGGTGGGATGAGGCTTTGAGCAACCTGATCTAGTGGAAGGTGTCCCTGCCCATAGTATCTTTAAGATCCCTTCCAACCCAAACCATTCTATGCTTCTATTTGGAATTCTGCTGTGTTGGTATTCTTCAGTTTGTTCCATAAACAGCAAAACCTTTTCAACTGTTTACCCTTTTATGAAATTGAGGGTGTCAATTATTAGTCCCCCGAAGAGTATTCTGTTATTAGTCCCCCTGATTGAGCATGTGCAGCAGAACCAGGACTCAAATAGCTTATCCCAAAAGCATGTGTTTAATATATGAATGCAATCTAATACAAAATATGTCAGTGCCATTAAAAGGTTATGCAAAAATGAAACATCTTAAAGTGATTAGGATAAAACTGTAAAACATTCTGGATGAGGTAATGTACACTAATTTAATAAAATCCCAGTTCCAGAGAGAAAAGACATGGAACATGCTACAGAAAAGACAGTCTACTGGTTTAATGAAAATATGAATAATAAGGTAAAAGTAATTAAGTAGCAGCTCAGAACGACAATTCCCGTGCTTGAGAGATCACTAGTACAGTCCAACAAGTTCTACAGCTGAGCACTTACTGATTTAAGTGTTGGACTTCTCAGTGTTGCACCTAAACTGATTGTGAAAAACACGATGCCTGAGGTATAATATTCATGCTAAGTAACCCTTGGGATTAAAATTATTTTCCGAGCTCCTTGAAAACTGCTGTGCTAAAGAATTGCAAAGACTCTTCATACACTGCTAAGCAGTATCTTTATTTGTAGCTTTCCCATAAAAGTTACAGCTTTGTTCCTGTTACTGTGGCTCAGCACACAGTTGAAGACTATCAGTCAACAGCATATGAACCTCCTTAGCCAAGGTGGAAAAGGTGTTATTGTGTAAAATTCAGCAAAAGTCTCAGTGAAACTGAAGCGTATTTTTATATGTGTGACGGGTTGGCCCTTGGCTAGGGGCCAAACCACACACACCCGCTCACACAGTCCCTGCCCCCACCCAATAATAGGGGAGAGAATTAGAGAGGTAAATGGCAAAGAGGACTCATGGGTTGAGATAAGGACAATTTAATTACTAAACTACAATAATATTAGAGATAATACTATATACAAAGATGCAACGTGATACACAGTGATACTACCCCTCCCCACCTGATGACCAAAGGTCCAGCCCACTCTCAGCCAATGGCCCCGAAGGAGGGAGAGAATAGGTGATACAAAATTATGATGCCCCCCCGAAAAAAGGGCTCGGCCTGTTGACAATGATACTGCCCCCCCCGAGAAGGCTCGGCCTGTTGACAATGATACTGCCCCCCCGAGAAGGCTCGGCCTGTTGACAATGATACTGTCCCCCCGAAAAGGCTCGGCCTGTTGCCAGCTAATAATCCCCAGAAACCGCACAGACGATTCCCCCAGAAAGGGGGGGAAAGGGGGGAAAGGGGGTGCACCGCTCCCGGAGGCACTCACGGAACGGAGATAACAGCCCAAGCGTCCCAGCCCGAGAGCTGACCGAAGCAGGAAAAAAAAAAACAGCTAACGATCCTCCTGGAGAGGGAGGATGCCAAAACTGACGGAACAGAGATAAACGAGTGTCCCGGACCAAGAGTTAATGGCGGCCGTGGGGGGAGGGGGCGGGGAAAGGCCTTGGGAGAGCGAATGCAGGTTCCCAGAGCGAGATGAATCCGGAAGTAGAAAGACAGCTCTCCTGGAGAGTCCTCTCCTATACACTGGGTATGACGTGCATGGGATGGAATAATTGGTCAGTCTGCTTCTCAATCTTGACCTAAAAGCAAATCCCAAGCTAGAAGCCGGGCTCTCTCTCTGTCTATTGAGAGGAGAGAGGCTGAATGTATCTCATCCTTGAGAACAAATAGCAACATCCTAGCAATAACTATAGACGTTCTTCTCTTATCAATTCTCTCCTGAGCAGGAATCCTGCTAGCTATTTATGAATAGAAGGGAAAAGGAAAAAAAAATTAACTCTGCTCTGCTTAACCCACGACAATATGTTTTGTTGAATCACAGTTTAACTTGCTTACTTCTGGCACTGAATATTGTTCCTTTTTAATTAAAAATACGTAAGTTAAAAATCTTATTTTTCTTTCATAGTCTCTTCTATCATGTTTCTTTTTATTCTATGCTTCTTAAATACTATTTATTCTTTCTTTCTCTTCTTTACCACGTTTTCTCATTTTCTTTATCTTGTGCAAATTTTTTTGTAAGCCTTCTTTGGTTTTAAAGGCAAAGGTGGACTAATGATATGCCTTAACCATGATGGAACTGAAGCATCTTTTTGAATTTTACTATAGTCACCTTACTTAATGTAGGCTACTGCAACGTACCTGTCTGCACATTGGATGGATTACTTAAACCACATTTGAGTCAGAGGATCTAAAGCTCTACTCACCAGCCCACACTTAATTGCCTAGTGCCATTTGAGATGCCATGCAGTACTCATGACATGTACATGGAGATGGAAGTAATATATTGTATAAGATCTCTTGGAAGCGTGTACTGTTCTGGAGTGGTAGCTGGAGACTGGGCTGGATACACTCAAATGGTGCTAGACATGTTTATATGGTCAAACGAATTGAGCTACCTTGCTTACTTGCAGACATCTATACTGAAAGTACCTGAATTTGGTTGAGCTGAAGCCACCATTTTAAACTATATTCAAAAAGGATGACTTTTCTCCAAAACATTATGAAGACTGATTTTTAACCCATGGAATACACTGGACAAATGTGTGCTAAGTAGCAATCCACAGATCTCTTTGTCAGGCTTTTTTAACTTTTCTGTTTCATTCTAGAAATCCATAGTTCATGCACAAAAGATCCCATTCCAGTTGTCATAGAAAATGGCATAGCTTTACTGATTTAATCTCTGTGTGTTGACTTTGACCCTATTATCTTCGCTTCAACTGTTCCTCCCTCCATCTCTACACTCCTTCCTCTTTTTCTCCCTTCTTTTCTCCTTCCTTTTTGATTCCCTTCTCTGTCATCTCCATCTAACTGTTTCCAAAAGACAATTATGTAGACCATTATACCCCTCAAGGGATAACAGTAAATGAAGTTTTTGTTTGTTTGTTTTGTTGATGATGCTGTTATTATTATTATTCTCTCAAAAAAAAGGAAATAGTAAGTATCTAAGTAATCTGCCTCTACATTTAGGAAAGAAGCAGACATAGTCCTCTGGAACTTATTAAATCCGATATTAAAATAGTTGAATTTAGAAAGTAGGTATATAACATATCTTTATATCTTTTCCCAAGCTCTTCAAAAACCATAAGCATGCAAAATATTGACAAGAACCCACGACAGGAATAACATGAAAGAAAACATCAAGTGACATCAGTGTGCAGCATAATTGAAAAGTTCCATATAACTATTTAGTGAACAGGTATCTATGGTCACAGCCTCAGTTTTGGAAAATCTGTATAGCTCCATGGGAGATTTGTGCAGTCAGTCTGATTATCTCCATATGCAATGAGTAATTTGCACATGGATCAGCTGACCTCTGAAAAT
The DNA here is from genome assembly GCA_011057875.1 of Pterocles orientalis. NCBI lineage: Eukaryota > Metazoa > Chordata > Aves > Pterocliformes > Pteroclidae > Pterocles > Pterocles orientalis. The sequence continues at coordinate 707,888 of WKFP01014229.1, forward strand.
TCCCATCATTCTGTGATGGATCCAGCTCAGAATTATTCCAGTCTGTCTGGAATAACAGATAATTTAAAATTATTAGTGATATTATTATGTATTAGTACTGTTCCATTCAGACTTGAGATGACTTTAGAATATCACTTGCAGAGAGCATCTAGTAGCAGTCATATTCGTTGCATCATAGTCTACATTAAAGTAGTATCATTATTATTGCTGTCTACAGAATATTTTAAATGCAAAACCTGCCCTAATAAAAAGCTCATTAGCATACTCTACATATGATTTTTTTTTCTCTGGGAAATACAAGTTTCTTTAATTTATTTTTACAATACAAGGAGTGGCAGAATTGAAATTTTACTGAATTTTGTTTTCCTTAAACTTAAATAATCAAAGACATAAAACATAACTGGTTGTTTTGTAAGACAAAATAAGAAATATGCAGATATATCCGCAAACCATCAACTTGCTTAGGCAAGCATATTTCATTTATCTGACACTTTTCAAGTTTCACATATATCAAATAGATTTCCTTGGGATTTAATAACGAAAGTTTGCAATGTTTATACGAAAATTTGACAGAAATGTGTCTAAAAGGAATACATAAGATATTGATTGGCTGGATAGTGTGACTTTTTTTTTTTTTTACATGCAATAAGTATTAAATCAACCACTCCCAACAGTGGTCTGTTATTTTTATAATAATCCCTGCTGAAATAAACTGTTTTTACTGGAAGATATTAGAAGTGGAGATTACTGATTTAACACAGCTATTTATATTTAGAATAACTGCCAGAATTTCTGAAATAATTATAGTAGATTCACCGCTCTTGTTATCTAGTTGAGTCAGAAAGCCGGTGTGTGTAAGGGCACACTTGCCTGCAGACACCCATGAGCCCCTGATATGACAAACATGCCACTTGCTGACTGCAGTGCAGCGAAATCCTCCAGCAGCTCTGGTTTTCTTCCAGAATAGCTTCTTAACAGATGGCACCTTGTCATTGTCAGTGGCTTACTATCCCAAAGAGCTGTAAGGATCTATGCAGAGACTGACGCTCTTCTTTCTTTTCCCAAGACATCTAACAAAACTAGCCAACAACGGCCTCTTCCCTTTCACAGACGATTCCACCTTATGTCAGCTGATTTCTTCCAAGTCACATTGTGCCCATTCGGCTGCAAGTGCGCCAAAAGGACTTACGCTGTTTGACAGCTAAGTCATATACCAGCTAACCGCTGTCAGTGGAAGTAAAATACAAAAAAGCAAACTCCTCTAGTTTCTGGTGTTGCTGCTGGTCATCCCGCCCAGCACCATGAGCTGTTTTTTAGCATTCCATCAGCCCTGTGAACATCAGTTTAGAAATTAGAGTAGACACAGCTAGCAAATAGCTTTTGAATAACTTTGAGCATAATTAAGCATGAAGCATAGCTGAGGGCTTTATTTGATCCAGACTGATCATTTTATTACTGATGTACTCTACAGAAAGTCTCTGTATCCTTACTATGATGGCTTTCTGCAACACTTACTGAAGTACTTATGTTCCACTCTTTTTATTTAAAAATAAATGAGGACAATTAACTTTGATTTGTTGTAACAGTTGCAAAGGGTATACATTAAGGTTTACTCTTGTGCAGTATTTGTAGCTGTACCAAAACCTCCCACTGAACACAGTGGAACTTTTTTGTAATTTCTCATCCCTGAAGTGGAACAGGCACATTAACACCACAGTAAATAAGATGAATCACAGGTCAGTCATCCTGTAAGAGTCTAGAGGATGGATCTAAAGACTCAAGAGATCTTTCTTCTGTTCAATGGAACCAAAGCAGCCGTGCGTGAGACCTTCCTCAAGGCAGTGATAAAATACAATTTCTCTCTTAAACTTCTGGATCATGTACAACCTATTCACAGAGACGTACCCGAGAATATAACATTTGATGGATCACGTGCTCATTAGTACTTACTGTATTGCAAAAGTAATGTCATTGGTTTTGTAAAAAAAATAAATATATATATATAATTTTATTTAGGTTCATCATATCAGGGTCCAGTTCTTTCCTTGTACCATATGATTCATCAAAGAAAAAATTTCCAATTTGAAATTTATTGCACTGACATTTACAGAAAATCCCATATCTACTCCAGTACAGTTTTGAAATTTTACGCTATAGGTCACCTTTGCAGTTAAATGAAGGAATTCATAACATGTAAGAGTTTAAATTAGAGTCAGAGAACATTTTTTTACTATTATTTCTAATGCAACAAACCTCACATCATGATATAATGTTATTATCTTGTCTCACCTTATAAAAATGCTTTCTCAGGTAAATGAGTAATGTAATTTTTGGTACTGTTTCTGCTCACTTAAGCTGGGTCAAAAATAACACTATCCAGGTCACTGTATCAAAACCAGTGCAAGCATTGTGTAGTAAAACAAGTCATGTTGAAAACTTGCCAGATGGCACCAATGTTTATTCATGAATTGCTATAGCAATTTGGTCCCTTAAAAAGAAAGTCCCTTTCACTGAGAGGAAAAAAAAAAAAAAAAAAAAAAGCAAAAAAAAAAAGTGTTGGCGCAAAGGCAGCTGATTTGTTACATTTTACTGTCTAAGGGAGGGACTCAGGTCACCTAAGCTTTCCCATCTAAGACTAAATTAGCTGTCCATGTTCCTCATACATCCATAGCAAGCTAGAGATGTTTCCAAAGGATGATTAAACCTATTGTAAATTAGAAGGGCCTTGTTACCCTCTGCAGATTTAGTCTTCTTTTAAAGTATTACTTATTTTGTTGCCCACAGATAAGTAACTAGGGCCATTCGAAATACCTCAGTATAGCTGAGATATCTATAAATTACCTTCTCATGAGATTCAGAATATACAGAAGACTCCTGACCTTCTCAAGAGGTAGTCAATAACCCAGCAGGGTAACTTAGGAAAATTCAAGTGGTTTTAGATGCCAATGTTTAGACAATTACAACAAGTTTTAGAGTCTCCTTAACTGTAAGGAGCCACATCTACTTATGTTTAGATGTGGCACTTAGGGACATGGCTTAGCAGTGGACTTGGCAGTGCTAGGTTTACTGCTGGACTCAATGATTTTAAAGGTCCCTTCCGACCTGAGTGATTCTCTGTTTCTGTAAAGGGGCTTTAGACAGCAAACTATGTCTATTATATAGCTCTGTATACCATGAATATGTACTTTCAGATGTGTGAATCTATAGTGTTAGGTGAGATCAATCTGACCTAAAAGTCCTAAATTAGGCAATGAACTGAATAGTATGTAAAATATTAAGAAAGAGATTATATGTTCCTAAATCAAGGCACAACAATTTTGGAAGGAAGTAAGAATTAGTGCTGTGTAACAGGTCTAAATCAAAATACACAAGCTTGATTGAGTTTTTGGCTGAATTAGCAAATTGGGTGGGTTTTTGGTGTTCCTGAAAGAGCAAAGTCTAGCATATAGAGTATCTTTTTCTTTCATGCATTGATGCTGGCAAACATTTGCCAGAATTCCCTGATGAGACCCATACCCAGGTCCTGAGGGAAATAGCAGATGAAGTTTCCAAGCCGTTAACCATCATATCTGAAAGGTCATGGCAGTCTGGTGAATTTCCCACTGACTGAAAAAGGGGAAACATAACCCCCATTTTCAAGAAGGGTAAGAAAGATGAACCGGGGAACTACAGGCCAGTAAGTCTCACCTCTGTGCCTGGCAAGATCGTGGAGCAGATCCTCTTGAAGGCTCTACTAAGGCACATGGAAAATGAAGGAGAGGTGATTGGTAAGCAGCATGGTTTCACCAAGGGCAAATAGTGCCTGACAAACCTGGAGGCCTTCTAAGGTGGAGTTACGGCATCAGTGGACAAAGGAAGAACAACTGACAACATCTACCTGGACTTGTGCAAAGCATTTGACACTGACACCCTGGTGGCCAAATTGGAAGAATATGGATTTGATGGATGGACCACACACTGGATAAGGAACTGGCTGGATGGTTGTGCTCATAGAGTTGCAGTCAACAGCTCAGTGTCTGAATGGAGACTGGTGATGAGTGGCATTCCACAGGGATCAGTACTTGGACCAGTGCTACTTAACATCTTTGTTGGCGACATGGACAGTGGGATTGAGTGCACCCTCAGCAAGTTTGCTGATGACACCAAACTGTGTGGTGTGGTGGACACGCTGGAGGGAAGGTATGCCATCCAGAGGGAGCTTGGCAGGCTTGAGAGGTGGGCCCATGTCAACCTCATGAAGTTCAACAAAGCCAAATTCAAGGTCCTGCACATGGGTCGAGGCAATCCGAAGCACAAACACAGGCTGGGAGGGGAATGGCTTGAGAGCTGCCCTAAGAAAAAGGACTTGGGGCTATCGGTAGGTGAAAAACTGAACTTGAGCCAGCAGTGCGTGATCACGGCCCAGAAGGCCAACCGGATCCTGGGGTGCATCAAGAGGACCGTGGCCAGCAGGTCGAGGGAGGTGATTCTGCCCCTCTACTCTTCTCTTGCGAGGCCCCACCTGGAGTACTGTGTCTAGGTCTGGGCCCCCCAGTGAAAGAAGGATGTTGAGCTGTTGGAGCAGGTCCAGAGGATGATCATGAAGGTGCTCAGAGGGCTGGAACACATCCCCTATGAGTACAGGCTGAGAGAGTTGGGGTTGTTCAGCCTGGAGAAAAGAAGGCTCTGGGGCGACCTTATAGCAGCCTACCAGTACTTGAAGGGGGCCTACAGTAGAGATGGGGAGGGACTTTTTACAAGGGCATGTAGTGACAGGGTGAGGAGTAATGGATTTAAATTGGAAGAGGGCAGATTTAGAGTAGATATTAGGAAGAAATTTTTTACTGTGAGGGTGGTGAGACAATAGAACAGATTTCCTAGAGAAGTTGTGGATGCACCCTCCCTGGAGGTGTTCAAGGCCAGGCTGGATGAGGCTTTGAGCAACCTGGTCTAGTGGGAGGTGTCCCTGCCCATAGCAGGAGGGTTAGAACTAGATGATCTCTAAGGTCCTTTCCAGTCCTAAACTTTATATGATTGTATGATTCTATGATTCTAATTACATCTAGATTATTCATTCCAGAGTTAAATTGAAAAACTGCCAGTATTCTCAAATGGTTGTTCTCACTTGCGGTAAGACTACCTTACACTACCTCAATACCACCGTTCCTGCTGGGGAGTTAAGGCAGTATTTCATTCCTTGATCAGCCTTGCACCTCTTTAAAATAACCTTTACCAGGATACCCTTTACTGTACAGAGGAGTAAGGAACTTTAGTGCCAGATTCAGATATCCGTGCAATTTTTTTGTATCACTATATGGGCTGTGTATGTAAATTCCCAACATAAGCAATGGAGATCTATAACTTAAGTCACTTCCTAAAACACAGGCATCTTGAGCTGAGATGTCCTATGGTATCTGAGAGATGCACAGAACTGGTGATTGTGACACAGTGTGTTCAGAATACCTGTATATAGGTATAAGACACCAATTCAGGGCTGGCACGGGCATTCCTGAATTCCTGGAGCAGCAGCTGGAGGCCAGGAGGGATAGCTAAGGGTTTTTCAAAGGGCAGTAGGTATTTTTGTATTTGGAAAACCGAATACATCTCTTGAATTTAATATGCCATTCTTACTCACGCACTTCAGTGAGCAGAAAACGCCTGATTCACAAAGTCCGCTTTTGCACACAAAGATTCATAAGTAAGTATCAAACAAGTCTGTATCTGAAAAAGTTCAAAATCCAAACAGCAATCTATACCATTGGTTTCAGTGGCATTAACTCTAGTTTCATGTTTGGGTTTTTTTTTTTAGTTCAATGTAATGAGAAGTTTTGTGAAGATAAATTAAATGGACCTTTGTTTATATAAAATTACACACAACAGAGGTCCACCTACCTTGTTCTAAGATATCTGCAATCATTTTATCTATTTTAATATTTGCTTTTGATTACTTGGGACCGAAGAAAAAATTGCAATAGATCATACTTTGATTAGCTTTGAGAACTGAGGGTTTTAATTTGCAGAACAAAATATTAATCATGGATGGTACAGAGCTGAATCCCACTGCAGCAAAATCCATAGGATTACTTGGTAGAATAAACAGTTCTGGTTTTGGCCACTTACTAATATGCCTAAATGTATTTGCTGTGGGGAATGAGATTTTAAAAGAGAAAATAAATATGCATCAAAAGAGCTAGTGTTAAGTATTTCAGTAAGTTACGTGAATCTCATGAGAGCTGTTGGCAATTCAAATGTATTCTCTGAGTTTTTCTGGATACCAATGTGACAGAGATGTGATTGTTCCCCACAGATTTACCATAAGCCAGAGGCACACATTGCCTGTTAATGAAAGTGAGACTTACAGAAACATCCATGACTAGGCAGCTAGTAATTTCTCATCATTATTCTAGCACTAAGAATCTTTATAATATAAGAAAAATCCATAGCACAGCTGTTGGAAACTCAGAAGTGTTAACTTCATTTTCTAATTTACTTTTGTAGTTCAGTTTTGCAGCATGCAGAAGTGACTGCCTATTTCAATACATAAAAAATTGCCATGATTTCACCCTATATTTCTGAAGAAAAATGAAACCACGTCTTAGGTTGCCTTGTGCCATGTGATGTGACCAAGCAGACTCTAACCCACAGCAATGTGCAGCCTGCAACAAAACCAGAAAAAATGACTGGTGTCTCTGCTTCTCCCCGTTACCCCACAAAGTAAAGATACAGATAATTATCTAAGAACAGTCGGATGGAAACAGTGGGAATTTTGTTGTTCACATTTCTCAGAAAAAATACTGTTAAGCAAAGCCTGAAGTGCAGAAATCACTATTTACTCAGACGTGGTTGTATACAGTTTGACAGATATCATTCAGTTGATGACCCGTAATGCAATTAAGAAAAATCCGTTGTCAAAAGAAGGTTAATACTTGTTCTGTGTTCACTACCAAATCACTGTCAATACAAAATGGATGCTCTCTGTGTAACTATGGTTATTTGAAAGACAGTCTTACCAGGCTTTCGCGGGGTGCATTGGTGGTTTATTCCACATGATAGAGTGGTGTTTTATTTCCCCTTTTTGAAGAGGGTCCTTAGGGAATAAGCTAAGCAGCTGGGCAACAAGTGTAACTTCCTGACTCATGTTTTGTGAAGGAGAAACATGCAAGGAAACAACTTTCTGGTTAGTGTCATGAGACCTTAATATGTGTGAATAAACATAAATATTAATCTAATTGGCCACATTTTGGAAGCTATTTATCCATGACAGGTGACAGCTAGGATGTTCATAAACAGGCTTATTTTCTAAATATTATTACACAGAAGTGAAAAACAGTTCAAACTGAATATATAAACAACATCACAGTATAACACTGCCAAGTGACATATTGATTAAAGCTTAAATGAGTAGCTTGAATTAAATTTGGGTCATGTGGTGAGTGGCTTTCTAGACAAGGATAGAAGTGTGAAAGCCCTCTGACTGAAATTTTTTTAAATCATTTTGAATAAAATAAAATAAAATTATAGTTATGCCTTCTCTCTTCCTTCCTTGCTACCCTGCTGTACCAGTACATCTCAAAAAGTTTAAAGAAAAGGCAGATGGTGCCTTTCAAGATGTTTTTGAGTAATTTTACATTAACATGTACTGTAGCAGCATTGTACTCAATATGGAGATTAAGAATATGTTAGCTTGAGGTTGTGCATCATTTTCTGTGATCTCGGCTGGAGGTAGGATTGTTCAGAACTGGCACAGCTTGAATATTGATATAAATACAATTATAACATCCAACTAACAGAAATGAAATTTAGCAATCAGTATTATTAATAATTATGTATGTAATTCTAAGAGTCCTGACCCCTACTGAGCCTTTTAGGAAGCTTTTCAAAACAAAATGTGGTATAACCACATCTCCATATGAACAGGTGAATGAAGAACAGATTCATCAGGTTGTATCAAAGCATGGATGGTTTTTAGAAGAATGTTGAAACAAAGTGAGGTATTATTTCCATTTATAACACACACAGGACTCAAAGACGGAAACTCCCACTGGATACTGTAATAGTAGAATAATATTTGGTAAAAGGAGGAGGAAGGAGGAGAAGAGAGAGGGGAGAAGGAAGGTAACCCGCTGAAATGTAAGCTCTTTAAAAGGCAGGTAGTGTATAACCTGGTCCCAATTTTAGGTGATTTTAAAGAGTCCTTTATCCAGAAAGATTCCAAGCAATCTCATCTGAAAATCAGTTTCTTTAAATACGTTTGCTTGGGCACTCAAAATTGCTAACCCCTTTTAAGTGTCTTTGTCGCAACTATAAAAACATACTTCAGTACTGAAATCCTTATAAATTACTGGAGCCCACGAAAATCAATTTGACATTTTATGTACAAGAAATGTAATACTGAGTTAATTAAAAAAAAAAAAAAAGAAAGACTACTACTGGCTTTTAAAGAGGTGGATCTGGTGGTATTCTACAAAGAAAGAATTACTTTCCACTTGACTGACAGGATATTTCTATGTATAGGCTCAGATCAGCTCTTCTGTTTAAAACTGAAGACATACGTAAGAGGTCTCCTATCTTAGAAAAATACACAGCTCGAACACATACTGAGTATACATTGCAATATCTGCAAGCAGGCATGGTTATTCATTATCATTCCAAGGTCCTTTTCAGTATAATAATTAAAAATTTTCCTTATGTATTCTATAGACATGTTTTAGATGTGTTTCTCTTTGACCTGTATTTTCTGAAATTCTGTTCAGCTATTTGTTTCTTTCTTGTCTGACCTCCATGATGTTTATCACTCTTACCCATTTTAGTATAATTACTCTATTTTGTCATCTCATAAACCTCTTATTTACTGCTTCTTACAGCCAATTAATGGAATTGGCAAAGAAATCTAAAGGTAACACAGTACTATATATTTACAGTACTATATATTACACCATTGAGGTTTGTCATTACTGTGTTGTTAGGAATTTCCTGTACTCTGTCTACAAAAGTGCACCTATCCAAAGCAGGCTGACATAATTTCAGATAAGACTATGAAACTGCTTCAAAAGAGACATGTGTTAGATTTACTGAATTATATTAATTCACATAATAACAAAATTAATCTCATATTCCTAATATAAAGCCATCAAGTTTATCTGTAACGATTTGGAGTTTTTAAATAAACTGATGTTTCTTACTCCGTGTGTATGTTGTTTTTTGGTTTTAGTTTGGTTTTGTTTAGTCCAGATCATAATTAATTTATTATTTTTTAACTTGCTCTCATTTGATTGTTTTACTTAGAAATAACCTCCTCTTTTTCCTCTCCACAAAGTGATAACTACTGTAATTGGCATATTCCAGGTAACTCAACTGAATTTCTTATGGTTTTCCAAGTAGCCATTTTATTTGCAGAAAACAAACATGGTTCTAATTTATTTACAGAGGCTTTCTTCAATCTTAAAGAAACTCTACAAATCCTAAATCTGCACAGAACAGCTAAAAGAATTTTATTAAAATAAACTTCCTGATATGGGCATATATATTAAAAAGGTACTTATACCAGTGTAATATATTTTTCCCTGAGTAGAATAAAAAATTTCAGCAAAATAAGACACCTTATAATCATAGTATCATAGAATCATAGAATCATAGAATCATAGAATCATAGAATCATAGAATCATAGAATCATAGAATGGCCTGGGTTGAAAAGGACCTTAAAAATCATCTAGTTTGATACAGGTATTACCATATGAGGCTTATGATAAAAAAAAAATCTGTATCAAAAATACAGAAAAGAAACAGAAAGACATATGAAAGGCCAGGATCAAAAGGATGATTTTAAAAACATTTTGTTTCTAAAAGCTCTTCAACCTAAATTTTTAGCCATCTAAGCAGAATTACCATTCCCATTTAATTCAGGAAACTTGTAGACGATGGAGAGTGTTTCCGGAATTGCTGTCCTGGAGCTTCAAGATGCACCCCTTCTGCAATGCTTTGGCTTGTGCTAGCAAGTTTCCTTGTGGCACCTGTGCTAACATCTATTTCTGTGTGATTGTCTTAATATCTTTCTTAAAGCCTGCTGTCTGCTCAGGTTTTAAAAGATTTGTTTCTCAGTTATTTGACCAAGGACATAAGCTTTTCTCTATATATTAATGGGGCACCTATCTTAAATCCAGTTCTACTTGTCAAGTTACATACTTAGAAGGGTCTGAAATCTACGGTCCAGGCAATGGTTTCTACACATGGATATATAGAGATAAGGTTGCAAGAATGTTTCTCCATTCTGTTTCTAGACCATTTAAGTACCAACAACACCAGTCCCACCATAAAACTTGTGGCAGAGGGGTTACAGAGCCATCCTGAAGTATAGAACAAATACCAAAAAAACAGCGTGTATACTCACTAAGCACATCAGCAGTGAACTTCTGCTGCAGCGGTGTTATGTCTCAAGATCACCATTTGGTCAATAATAATACATTTGTCATATTGCAAGCTGTGAGTTAATCTGAATATTATTTGATGATTCATCCTAATCCCTTTTCATCCTGACAGCAGACTCTCCAACTAGAAACAAACACTTCCCCCCTGAAATCAACTAATGGGAAAGATGTGTAACTCAAGGCTTCTATGAGAAATTCTGGGTTGCCCGGAGAAGTTGTAGAGTCTCCATCCTTGGAGATATTCAAATTCTGACTGGACATGTCTTCAAGCAACCTGTTGCAGTCAATCCTGCTTTGAGCAGGGAGATCGGACTAGGTGATTTCTTGAGGTACCTTCCAACTTCAGCAGTCCTGCGATTCAATGGTTCCATGAGTTGATCTTTGAAAACACACCTTCTATCAGTCACAGGGATTTTTCAAATGAGAGAACAAAATAAATAATTGCTAACACCATTGCCATTAAATGAGAGAACACAGTTTATCAGAAAGCTGTACTTCTCAGGAAGCAAAAAGGGAGATTACCACTTTGTTCACAAGGGGCCATATTTTATATTTGAGGTCAATAAAATGATCTCATGCTACTTTGGGCTCCTACAAATTACAGAATCTAGCTGTGTTGCTAAGTCTCTGGTTTTTTTTTTATAGGCCCTAACTTGTGATGTTATATTATCTATAATCTGATCCTAAACTGCCAATGTATAGGGCTATAACTTCTTTGCATGACAGATCAGAATGAATTATGGAAAAGTAGGTAGTCCCAGTGTATTATAAAGTTATGGTTTTACTATAGCTTCCTTTTAGTCTAAGTACAAACCCCGAAAGATGCAAGAACTTAGCTATCTGAGATCTCTTTGTTGTGTAAAAAAGCCATACCTCATGGAGGAAAAAAATGTTAAATCATATATTCTTCTCAGGTAGGTTTACGCATCCTGCCCCTAAGACAGACTTAAAAATTAACCCAAATTAGGTATAGATAGACATACTTACAATTTTATAACATGATGTACAGAAGAGCTAGGGAAATTATGAACATTTCAGTTTGACAGGACAAAAACAAAGCAAGAGAAATGCAACTGAGGTTGAAGCAAATCTTTCACGTATAAATTTTTTTAAACTATCAAATAAAAACTTAAGCCTTAACGTGCCACAGCTAGTCTGGTCTATCTAAAACAAAATGTAGGGGGTTTTTCTCATTTTCAGGCTAACTATTTTTATAACATTTTCCTTTTTCTAGACATATGACAAATTATAAAGAAGAAAAAAACTTCATACTTATTTTAAACAGTAAGCAGAAACGTTTAAACATTTCTAGAAGTCTAAACAAACCAAAGTTTGATATTTGACATTTTTTGATAAAGCTTATCCAACTTCTTGTAGACAAAGACAAGCAAATGAATTCAGACTCGTTTTGTGAATAGTACTGGTCCCTCTCACTCTATATATTTGGTGAATTCACTACTTGTCAACAGAATAGCTCAAATTGTTTTCTACATCAGTTTTCTGTTAAAACTGTGCAGCCAAACTATAAGTATGCTTGAAGTTACATACTCCTGCAGAAGGAGTTAACATAATATAGAATTTTAACAACTTATTACCAAAAGAAATCAGACACAAATGAAACACTGTATGACTAAAATTCCTGTTCATTATAATGGATTTACTATACAGAGATGTTTTAATCACAGAAAGAGAAGTTATCTCTGAAGAACCTTTTCATTTTCAGGAATTACATTTTGAATAACAGAGTCAAAAATGTCATGCTTGTCAAATACGTGGCAGTTTTCAATCTCAAGGCTTGTATATTTTCTCACTTGATAAAATATAAGCAATATTCTTATTTATATAAGATTAGGTGAAAATAAGCTCACAGGGCAGCCTGTTGCATTTTGCATGATTCAGCTTCAATTCCATGGTCGTCTCTTTTCCTTCCAGCATTATTTATGCAGTCTGTTTAGTTTGCTTTACAGGCATGGCAGCATTCACAGGGTAGACCTATTGAACCAAACCGTAATAGATGTAATACATCAATACATTTGAGCTGAACAGCTTTAATTAGGCCTTCCTGGTCATTTCATCAATTCAGTGGAGTACCATTGGGATTTGGATAACACCATGCCTTCTGTAGTGCATGAGAATTACAGCACTCCTGCCCCACTCTGCCAGTCACATCACAAGGTTATACAATCAACGTTAATTTATACAGTAAAGTGTCTGCATTCCAGAACATAAATTCACCCCTAAAGTAATATCTTTGAGACCCTAAAATCTTTCCAAACTTAATATCAATTTTAAATTCAAGCTATTATGAAATTTCCTGCTGCAACATTCTGTTGTTGTTCAGCAGCAAATGAAAGGTGTGTTTTACTTGAAGATTTATGCTTGTCAGATACAGCAAATGAATTTGGTGCATTTGTCCGGCAGGTAGGATCTGCTAGAACCTGCAGACATTGCAAACTCCAAAGAATGCTGTTCCACTGCTTCAGTAGCTCTCTTGTTTGTACTTCATTTGAGATCTGTTTGTCAAACATATTATACAGGATTTAAACAATCCTAAAGCACAAAATCTGTTCACATGCATTAACTTCTATCAGGATAAAATTCTTCATATTTAAAAACTATTATACTATCTGCAATAGGCGTTGTCCCTTAGCTTCTTTCTTAGTTTGCTTGTTTGTCTACTAAATGTCAGAGAAAAAAAAACCTAAATCCTTCATCATAATAAAAAGAATTCTTTTACAATAGTGAACATTTATATAAAAAAACCACAGAAGACTATGTTATGGCAACTTTTAAACTTTTGACTTTTTCTTTTTGCTGGACAACACAATAGCTATATTTTTTCTGTACTTTCCATTGAACAGAACTGTCAAATTCTGAGATGAGTTTCCAGCACATCAAGGGATAGAGATACAGAGACAACATGCAGAAAATAATAAAGATTTGTAAATATAGAAGTCATTTGCTTTGTTGCATTTGGAAATCATTGTAAGTGGTAAGGATGACAAACTAGGTCCATAATCAGAGAAGAGACATGAATATGAAACAGGGTCAAGCATGCCTCAGTTACCTTTCCTTTAACTAGTTCAGGGACCCTCAGCAATGAAACTGTCTTGTCACTGGCTCAAACTTAGGGTTCAAAATACACTGTGCATTGAAGTCTATGCTGCAACAGCTGTGTGCCACCTGTCCCAAAGGCAAAGATAATTCCATTATGCCCTTCAGAGTCTGAAATTTCTCCTCCAATTGCAATAGAAGTGTAAGAATATCATAGTGAATTTATTCTGATATAAAAAACCCTGAACTATTGGGCAGACAACAAATTATTAACAGATAATAAATTATATTATCGTATTTCCTTCTCTCAGAAAGAGTGTAAACTGTGCAAGTGCTCTTAATTAAAATAAATAAAAACAAAAGGACAGGGAATCTGAGCTAATTATCTCAACACTATTCATATTAGGAAATCATAACTGAGTATCATTTCACTTGACCGCAAAGATTAAAAAATTGACTAATTAGAAAGTGAGGTATATTAGATGAAGCAGACTGTATATATCCTGATCACACAACCTCCCAACCTGTCCAGGATACTTAGGCTTGTTTATTTAGGTACAAAGGATCAATCACAGAACCACAGAATCAAACAATGGTTGAGCGTGGAAGGGGCCTCTGGAGGAATGTTTCTGATGTTTAGTGGGAACATCCTGTGTTTCAACTTGTGTTCATTGCCTCAGATCCGGTCACTGGGCACCACTGAAAAGAGCTTAGCTCCATCTTTCTTCAACCCTCTCTTCAGGTATTTATATGTAATGATAAAATCCCCCTGAGCCTTCTCTGTTCTTGGCTAAACTATCTCTCAGCCTTTCTGCTTAGGAGAGATGTTCCAGTCCCTTCATCATTTTCATGACACTTTGTTGGATTCTCTCCAGTATGTCCACGTCTCTCTTGTACTGTGAAGCCCAGAACTGGATACAGTACTCCAGCTGTGACCTCAAAAGTGCTGAGTAGAGGGGAAGGATCACCTCCCTCCACCTGCTGGCAACACTTCTAATGCAGCCCAGGATACCATTTGCCTTCTTTATGTCAAGACCACATTGTTGGCTCACATTCAACTTCATGTCCACCAGGACCACCAAAGCCTTTTTTGCAGAGCTACCTTCCAGCTGGGTGGCCCCCATGATATATTGTTGCATAGAGATTGTTCCTCCCCAGGTGCAGGACTTTGCATTTTCCCTTGTTGAACTTCATGAGATTCCTGTCAGCCAATTTCCCCAGCCTGTCAAGGTCCCTCTGGATGGCAGCACAAACCTCTTCTCTCAGTTTTGTGTTCTACAACAGAGCTAGGGAAATTATGAGCAAACTGACGAGGTATACTCTACCCCATTATCCAGCTCATTAATGAAGATGCTAAACAACACTGGAATCAGTATTGACCCCTGGTGTAGATCACTAATTGCTTTCCTCCATCTACACTTTGTTCCCCTGATCACCACCTCTGGGCTCTGCCATTCAAGCAGTTTTCAGTCCACCTGACCATCTGCTCATCCAGGCCATACTTCCTTGGCTTCTCTATGAGGATTTTAAGGGAGAGAGTGTTGAAAGCCTTACTGAAGTCTATGTAGACAGTAGCGACTGTTCTCCTTTCAGCTGTCAAGCTGTCATTTCCTCATAGGAGGTTGCCAAGTTGATCAAGCATGACTTCCACTTGGTGAAGCCAATGCTGTCTACAACTGATGATCTTCTTTGCCTTAATGTGCCTGGTTTCCAGGGTTAGCTACTCCGTCACCTTCTCAAGGATTGAAGTGAAGTTGACTTACCTGTCATTCCCTGTACTCTTCCTTCTTGTTCTTTTTGAAGACAGAAGGGACATTTGCTCTCCTCCAGTCCTCAGGTACTTCTCCCAGTTGACGTCATCAATCAAAGATTATCAAGAATAGGTGCATTCCATCAGGGCCCATGGAATTATGTACATCCAGTTTGCTTAGGTATTCTCTGACCTGATCCTCTCCCACCAGGGATAAGTCTTCCTTGTTCCAGACTTTTCCTCTGGTCTCTGGGGCCTGGCATTCCCAAAGGCTAGTCTTGCTATAAAAAACTGAGGCAAAGAAAGCATGCAGTACCCCAGCCTTTTCCATGTCCTCTGCAGCCAGGTCCCCCATCTTGTTGACCAATGGGTCCACATTTTCCCAAATGTTCTTTTAGTCTCCTATGTACTTATAAAAGACTTTCATTATTATCTTTGACATCCCTGGTCAGATATAATTCCAGTTGGGCTTTGGTTTTCCTACTGCATTTCTGTATGGTCAGATAGTATCTCTGTATACATCCCAGGTTAGCTGTTCCTGCTTTCACGTTATTTATACTTCTTTTTCGTGTCTGAGTGTGGTAAGGAGTTCCCTGTTCATCCATCTAAGCCTCCTGGCATTTTTATGTAACTTCCTCCTCTTTGGGGTGGACCCCTGTTGAGCTTGGAAGAGGTGATCCTTGAATACTAACCAGCTTTCTTGTGGCCCTTTTCCTTCCAGAGTCTTAATGATCATAGTGTCTCATATCAGATCATATATAAGAGTGTCCTCTCTCATCTGCAGCTATCAACAGCACTAGCCATGCTTCAAGGTTGTATTGGGTTTAGGTGACAAGGTTTTGGTAGTGGGGGAGCTGCAAGTGTGGTTTTTGTGAGAAGATGCCAGAAGCTTCTCCCATGTCTCATACAGCCAGTTCCAGCCAATGCCAAGATGGATCCACCACTGGCCAAGGCTGAACCAATCAGCAACAGTGGTAGTGCCTCTGGGATGTCATATTTAAGAAGGGGTAAAAATTGCTGCACAGCAGCAGCTTGTACAGAGGAGTGAAAATATGTGAGAGAAACTGTGCAGACACCAAGGCCAGTGAAGAAGCGGGGGGAGGAGGTGCTCCAGGCACCAGAGCAGAGATTTCCCTGCAGCCGATGGTGCAGACCAGAGTGAGGCAGCTGTGCCCCTGCAGCCATAGGGGTTAATGGTGGAGCAGAGATACACCTGCAGCCTGCGGAATACCCCATGCTGGAGCAGGTGGATGTGCTCTGAAGGAAGCTGTGACTTCATGGAGAGCCCATGCTGAAACAAGCCCCTGACAGGACCTGTGACACCATGGAGAGAGGATCCCATGTTGGAGCAGATTTTCTGTCATGACCTATGACCCCACAGGGAACCTTTGCTGGAGTACTCTGAGCCTGAAGGACTGCACCCTGTGGAAAGGACCCACTCTAGAATATTTAATGAAGAACTCTATCCCGTGGGAAGGACCCAGGTTGGAGAAGCTCATGAAGGACTGTCTCCTGCGGGTGGGATGCTATGCTGGAGGAGGGGGAGAACGTGAAAAGGAAGGAGCAGCATAGACAACATGTGATGAACTGATCACAACTCCCATTCACCACCCCTCTGTGCTGCTGTGAGGGAAGAGGTATAGATTTCAGGAGTGAAGTTGAGCCTGGGAAGAAGGGAGTGGTGGGGGAAGATGTTTCAAGATTTGTTTTTATTGCTCATTATCCTACCGATTTAGACTGGTAGTAAAATAAATTAATTTCTCAAAGTTAAGTCTGTTTTACCCATTATGGTAATTGATGAGTGATCTCCCCGACCTTATCTTGACCCACAAGCCTTTCATTATATTTTCTCTCCCTCTGTCTGGTTGAGCAGCAGGAGTGATAGAGCAGCTTAGTGGACACGCGATGGCTAGCCAAGGTCAACCCACCAGAAAAGTAAAGATATAGATGCTCTGCAGTCTGCTAGAATTATATTGTATGTTACATTTCTTAGATTAGCTCCAGACGTTGTGATACATAACCTGCCACATGGCTATGAGCTCAGTCTGGATCATGTAACAGAGTAATATTGCCTTCAGTTCCACATAGATTCCAGAGGAATCAGTTCCTTCAACTTCTTCGGGAATTCATAAAGGAAGTTGACCTGAAATTTCAGGCAGGCTATATCAGTTGAACAGACAGTCCATTCTTTTGAACATAGTACAGATATAACCTATTTAAATAGTCTCAGAGATCATATTCTTGCTCAGCTTCTCTCCATACAAAATGTTCTAATCTGATATTTCTTTTCTCTACATAAGTAGAAAGGATTAATCTGTAATTGCCTTGATGGAGACACTCAAATTTTAATAACTACAACCTTAACAGGATTTGAACACTCCACTGTCTTTCAGCTATGATATTGACATTCATACATAAGTCCTCCTAGTCTCCGCTTGCCATTTTTTAGAATTTATAGATACAATATTTTAGTCTCAGCATAGGTCTCCTATTTTTTCTGGTTAATGAAACAGAAAGATACTAATATTTCGTTATTGCAGTTCTTGATAGTAATTTAATCTAAAGGTCAAAAATGTAAAACTGTATATGCTACAGTAGTTCATGTCAGGGACTCACACATTCAAGCTCTAATTAAAATCACAGCTAATTTGTTACATTGTGTACTATTCTTCTCTCTATTTTTAAAACAAATAAGGAAGAGGAATTCAACAGAATTTGTCAGTATCTTTACCTTTCACTAGATGATATTTTAAATTATTTTATTGTGTCTTGAGAAAACTGGTAGGTTGCCTTAAATAATAATAAAAACCTACTAAGGTATAACCCCAGACCGGTTCCTTCAAACACGCAGAACTTTTTTTTTTCTTTTCTTTTTATAATTCATTGGCATAAATCAACATTGAATGTTAATACATACATGCACAACTGACTTCAGAGTGTCTGAGTAGTACATGTACTTCAGTCTCAGTAACCTGTATTTTTTATATTTTTCTTTTTCACAGCATAGCTGTTCAGACTTTGAATACCCCAGAATTGCAATTCTGCTTATCGTTAATACTGTGAGTGCATATAATTTGATGTACCTAGAGTCCAAAATGTATCCAGCTACGAATCCAGCAATTTGGCAGTGCTGAAATAATAATTTCAGGAGTTTTTGGCCACTACGTAGGTTGAAC
This sequence comes from Pterocles orientalis, assembly GCA_011057875.1. Lineage (NCBI taxonomy): Eukaryota > Metazoa > Chordata > Aves > Pterocliformes > Pteroclidae > Pterocles > Pterocles orientalis. Next base: position 726,272 of record WKFP01014229.1, read on the forward strand.
TGGAAAGGCAGAAGAGCATGTTGTGGAGGGTGAAATGGGGTCTTTCACTGACTGACAAATCACCTGAGAAGAGACAGTCCTAGGCTCAGAGTGATTGGCAGCTCCCGTGGCTTTTGGACCTGAAGAGTTGCCCATTGCAGCTGAGCTGAAAAGGTTCCTCTTATTATCACATTAACAATCAACTGGTTCTGGCCAGAAGGGACTACAACTGAGAAACCTCTTTGTAAGCTGCTTAAAAATTTTAACAGACCACATGCAGTCTGCAGTCTGCCCTTTGTGCCATTAGACAGTCTAGTAGCAATAAAAATACCAGTATTACTGCTAAGTAATCAAATTATGTTAGAGAAATACAGTGGAAAGTTTAAGACTGTTCATTATGAAACAAAGGGCACTTAAGAAAACAATGAAATATGGGAGACAGTTTGGCACAATTCTTGAAGTTGAATGTTGGCTTAAGTGCTATTTTGAACCAGGATGGTGATGATTGTTTAGAGGTGTTTAACATGTTGTAATCTTTGGAGAGAGAAGAGGAAGGAAAATAAAACCTGAAACATATCCCTGTGTAATCTGGAATAGTGGCAACCTAGGTCATGACTAGTTAGGCTACAATAAAGATGGAGAAGGTGAGACAAAGATATTCGGAGCTTTAGAAGATAACATGGAATACCTGTCTGACAATTTGAATATTTGCCCTTCTGTCTACTCCAAACAGATTTTTCCCTGAAAAAATCCTCACATATAGTATTTATAGTAAGGTATATGTACAGCTAATGTATATCACAAACATCATAACAGTAGTTAGTAAGTACAGTCAGTAAGAGACCTTATTGTTTTAAATATTAATGGTTATTATATCCCTGATAGTTGCAATAGTATTTAATATCATGAATCAAGGTTAAGACCTGTCCACTGAGTATATAAAATATTAAAGTGAAAAAATTGTTAACAGATTTTGATTTTTTCTATAATTTTCTGTAACTAAAAAAACTTGAAAAAAGATCACTGAAAATAGTATATTTTGTGAAACATTTTTGGTTTTTTCAATAAAGGAATTTATTGTTTCAGTTTTACACTACTTTTTTTGTATTATATTACCTGAGGAGAATATGGAATTTGCATCCTAAGTGGTTTACAAGACTTGGCTGAACAAAGCCACAGTTGATGTGATCTCTTGCCAGCAACAGTCCCACTTAAAGGGAAGTGAAACTGCATGACTTCCAGAAATCCACATATTTATTGTCACTAATTACTCAACTGAAGTAAGAAAAATGTTTGGGAATACACATATAATAAGACAACAATCACTGAAATATTTGCAAAACAGAAAACCAAACATAAGCAGTACTTAATTTACTGTAAGGAACTTCAGAAACTTTTTTTCATTTATAAATAGATTTTAGACTTCATATGTTCAGAAAACAGTCCTACTTCACTTTTGCTTCCACTTTTCAAGCGTTTATAAACAGGCCAAAATACAGTCTTTTTCAAAATAGAGAAACTTCACATAAAAAGGATTCACTAAAGTTAATAGAAAAATCTCCAGTTTTACATCAACTTGACATATCAGGCTTGTAAAATACTCTGGTGGTTGGCACGTCACACTCAGGGTTTTCATTTTGTTATTCTCCACCCTGACTGTTTTTGTTTTCTTTTCAGATTGTCTGTACCATTTTACGAAAACTACTTAATATCCATATGTATTAGTTTTCACATTTACAAAAAAAGTAGAGTAACATTTTTTCACTCAGTGAGCTGTTGTCAGGATTAATTAGTGTAGTTACCAGGTCTAAAAAGTCTTTGCTATTTCTAAGTCAGCACTGAGTAAAATACCATAGCTGTCCCATTAACTTCAGTTGAATTTTTGCCTGAATACATAATACAATATTTGTTTATTATCATCAAACAAGATGTTCTGCTGTATTTTGATTCACCTATTAATAGGAGGCTGGATTTTCTTTTCAGTTTGATTTGATGTTCTTGTGTGGTTTTTTAAAAACCAAAAAAAAAAGAATAAATGGAAACTGAGAAACTGTCAAAATCTCTTTACACAATGTTAATGGTTTCCAGAGCTGGTACTGCAGAATAATCAGAAGTATGGTAAACATAACATTCCCCATGCACATGCTGGAGAAAATACAATTTTTCAAGACCTTGTTCCAGTTTAAGTGGAATAGCATACATTTGGCTTGATATGAGCTAAACTTCAGGTTAATCACACTTTTAGCTATCATAGAGTGATGGCATGCAGAAGCTGAAGTGAGACTTTGCATTTATCGGGTGAAATTCTATTTGCTACAAACTGATAGCAGGTTTGGCAGCTGAATGATGTATATCCAGAAATAGGAAGATGTCCTAGAAGTAACTCGTGGCTGTTTCCAAAGATTTATTAAAACTAAATTGACACTTGCATCACTGATAGAGGTAATTTCAGAGCTCTTGAAATTCTACTGACCCTAAGATAATGAAACTACCACTTTGAGCACATTTGTATTCTGTGGCATTTAACGTGGGCTCATGGTTTGGAATGTGAAACGCTATCATTATGTGCTGGTGGAATTCACAATAGTAACTGATGGCAAATGCATAGACCTGAAGATATTTCCAGAAAAAGTAGATACAATACTCAGAACCAAATGAGGACTCTCTGCATATACAATGATAACAGGTTATTTGGACAGTTGATAAAACTTTGGGTTCTGTACGATGAGTGTAGCCTTGTAACTAAGCCAGTTTTCTTAAAGGACTTTTTTTTTTTTAATCCTGTGTCACAGCAAGAATTTATATTATGCCCTAAAACAAATCAAATCCACTGCATATGAAAAGTACCATGAAATGTGCTTAGAAAAGTCTTGCTGAGGCAAAGATATGTGCATATTTATGACACAGACAGCCATGGGCTGTACAAATGAAAGTTTTTCTTATAATCCAAATAACGTTTTTTACAGTATTTTCAGATAAGAAGGATGTGTGTCAAACTCCGATCAAAAGTATCAAATCTTTAGGCTCATTCAAAATGTGGATTGTCCATATGAAATGGGATGATTGCTTTATACTTAAACGCAGCAGAAATATTAATGAAAATCAAGTGGAATCACTGGAACATTTCACTGCTTTCATCAACTTTGTCAAAAAGGCCCCCAAAACACCATACCTCCTTTCTGTGATTTAATAATCACATGCACTTGTAAGTTGTTTGAAACTTCACAGAGATTAGAGTAACAAAGCTAATCCGGTAGATGATCCTCAGGAGACTGACCACCACAGGATGAAAAGGAAACTGCTAATAAGAAGAAAAAAGAAATATTTTTAAAATTTGTTGCTGTGAATTTGGAGTTAGCACAGAGGACTGGAACCTTTCATTTACAGATTGTGCCTTTGATTCAACAATGGACCGTGTCAGGAAGGAGATAAGCAATTCCATCCTCCTCAAAGATTTTGAGTAGTAGGGGCAAAGTAAGGAGGAGAATAATATTTTGAGGAAAACTATCTTGAGGCTTGTACATAGAAGATTTTAAATCTAGAAGGTTAATGTCTTTACAGGATACTGTTTTAACTGGTTATTCTTTATGCAATTAGTAGCATAGGTTTTGGTTTGCCCCAGACGTTATTAGATGGCTTTGGTGCTGAATATTTTTATTGAAACAAACTTCTTTCCAATAAAGTTCTACGACTATGCTTGTCCTAAAGTGCAACTTGGCTGACAAGCTTTTCCTGACTTCATTAAGGACTAAAATTGAGACCCTTGTGTTTAAAACATCCACGGAGCCTGTATTAGGGTCAGTGCTGCACCTGGAAGCTGCAGTCAGCTTTCATTCAGAAGAACAGAGGAAGAACAAGACCTTAACTTCCAACGATGGCTTCATGATTTCAGCTCTTGCATGGGATGGACATTTAGACTTGGGTCTATGTACCTCAACCCACAGCGGTACAGTCACGTCCTTAGTCCTACTGGCCATGCTATTTCTGACACAACCCAGGATGCTGTTGGCCTTCTTGACCACCTGGGCATACTGCTGGCTCGTATTCAGCTGGCTGCCAACCAACACCCCCAAGCCCTTTTTCAGCCACTCTTCCCCACACCTGTAGCATTGCGTGGGGTTGTTGTGACCCAAATGCTGGACCCAGTCTTGTTGAACCTCACACAGTTGGCCTCGGCCCATTGATCCAGCCTGTCCAGATCCCTGTGTAGAGCCTTCCTACCCTCAAGGAGATCAACACTCCTGCCCAGCTTGGTGTCATCTGAAAACTTCCTGAGTGTACACTCAATCCCCTATGAATGTGAATTCTCTGAATATAATTATTAATTTCTAAAGTAAAGTTCAGAAGCCCACATGTGTACAGTTTGCATGTTCTCAGCTGAATGTGATGTCCTAGGATTATTTTAATATTACTATAGCTTCAGAACACTGAAAAGAACTATAGTTGCCTTTCTTTATGTTGTTTTTTTAGCATAAGCTTTGCACAGACCTGCTTTACTAGAGGCAATCACCAGGACATTTTTCATTCCCTTTCTACTCCTTTCTGATTTATAAAGTACACAATCATGTTTTCCCCACTTTTTTTTTAAATTTTGTGAATAATAAGAAAGTGAACAATTTTTGTGGAAATCAAGTTCGTTTCAGCATAGCCCAAGCTGACTACATATCAGTTTAATATACTCTTAAAAATGTCTCTGAGAATGTCTGCAATGGGAGATACCCTAGTTTAATCTTAAAAATTCATGCCAGTTAAATCATCTTGCCATTTTCATGCATACACAGCTTGAAGTGGTTTAGAAACAGATTCATTTAAATAGATGTAACCCCTATTAGGACACTTTTATGTCCAATCCATCAGTTAATTCACCCCAGTTAGAAAATATGCTAATCTTCCACAGTTTGCAAGAGATCTCCCTGTAGATACCAGTCTGGAACACAAATAACTTACCTCAGTAGAATAACACCAGATATTGAGTAAAAGCTAGAAAAATAGCTACATCTAACTTACAAAGTATATTGCCTTTTTTTTTCCCCACAGGTTTTCATGCAGTGGAAACTTCTCTGTGTAAACAACAGACAAACTACTAGCAAAAACAGAATTCAGTTTAAAAGAGACCTATTTTCTTAAATGGATATAATATTGAAGAAATCTATTGTGCCTCCTGCTTCTATTAAAGGAACAATTGTCTTACCTCTTTCCAAGTCTCATTTAGGTACTGTAGCTAAAAAACTTTTAGTGGCACATTAAAAAAAAAAATGAAACAATCGTTTCAAAATGCTGTACTTTAGGGTTGGACTATTTTCGGTAGAATAATTCAGGTTAGAAGGGAGTTCTGGAATTCCAATGGTCCAAATCCCAGCTCAAAACAGGGCCAATCTCCAAATTAGATTCATTTTAGATTTAGATGGTAATACGTTATTACACTACTTGATGATTTAGAGCTGCCTAACTTTACCTGACCATTTAGTGAACAGGTGTTTACGCTGATTTTCACTGGTGCTTACTTTGGGAAAGTTCTAAATTTGCAAACAGCAAATTTTCAAGAGAAGAACTACTGAGATGCCTAGAAGTATTTTCTACAGTTTTCTTTTTTTTTTTCCTCCCTAATGGTGAACAAGTGTAATCTGGCCTATCCACGATATCTCCCATCATTTTTTCAAAGACTATATTAATATAATTTTTTAGAATATATTGTACTCAAGAAAAACAAGGAGAAAATTGAAAAAAACAATTTGTTCTTCCCTTTTAAACAAGTGATGCTCTGTTCAGGATGGCAGAATTATCTGCTAAAAATGTATTAATTTTCACATAACCTCAATATGTTCACCCAAATTAATTTAAAATTTATATTAAAGCTATTAATGCCTTAAAATTGCTGCCTAACAAGTTATCCACGGGTATATTCCAGGTGTCTCACTTTGGCATTTAGTCTCAGGAAAGCTTAACTAGAGCAAAAACTCAGAGCTTATGAGAAATAGGTTTCACCTTACTCACAGAGTCCTTTAGGAAGAATTCAGGTTGTCAGTGACGGGTGATTTGTGACTGTGAATCTGTATGATGCATAACAGTATTATGATAAACATCAACCAGTAATGTCAGTCACACACTTTGAGAATCTGTAAAAACAGGCATATAATCGAGTTAATGTGTATATTTAAATACAGTTGCCATAATCAAAGCATTAACCTCAGAGGGGATAATTTAGCTCTGAGCTTCTTGGAAAGCTCCAAGCTCTTCAAGTCTTCATACTAAAACATACTTAAATTGAGTTTGCTTGTTTGCTTGTTTGTTTTCCAGAGATAGGTTTTCTCCTCATGAAAGAACCTAGAAAACAGAAGCTGTCCTTACAGAATATGCCAATAATAGCATACTTTATCAATGGATGAATGTTCAGCTGCTTCTCTACTGGGAAAATGTTTGTTTATGTCTTTTAACAGAGAACTTCAGTTCATTTTTAGTAGTAAGTGGGCAAAGCTCTACTGGAATGGAATTGAGGAAAATCCACTAATTTCATCAGTTAAACATCAGATCAGATCAGATCATCTCCATAAAAACACATAACAGCAAAGCTAAGAATCACAAATTAAAAAGGTATTTTTGAAAAGACTTGTGTCAGAATTTCTGATTCCTTACCCTGTCTATGAAAGCAAACAAGAAAGGATTTTTTTAAGCTCACTTTGTACTTGTTTATCTGGTTACCAAAGGAGCAATACTCTCCCTGTAAATTAATAATGACCTGTTATTCTTAAAGCAAATGGTTTGAGACAGACACAAACAAAGGCACTTCTTTCTTGGAGTCCAAATCAGTATCGTAAGATTGCTAAACCCATCTATACAAAAGCCAGTATTTCACATGTTACTATACATCCTGAAAAGTCTGAAATACACTGGCAAAGCCCTAATTTTGTCATTTTTGAATGAGCAGAAAAATATTGCTGAGAGAACAAAACAAAACAAAAGCATAACTTATTAGTGAGGAATTAGATGAGGAAAAAAAATTGGTCATGTACTTGTTAAAAAATTGGTCCTTTCTGTCATAAAATAACTTTCTTCCTGCTAAGATATTTCATTGCTACAAAGGTAATTGATTGCTTGAATAAGGAGAAATAAGCTATGAGAAACAGTTTATATAATGTAAATGAGAGGAGAAATTCGGCAGAGGCATGCATGTTAATAAGCAAAGCATGATTCTGACTACATAGCTGTTCATTGAAAAGTTTTATGAAACCATGCCCACCATGTGTATAAAAGTAAGGGAAACTGGATATACTAGATAACCCCCAAAACGTATGTACTTTATAATGCCTGGGTTTTACAAATCTTTTATTTTTTCAGTTCACTGAAAAGTGTTTTGCACAGTAGTGTAGGAGCCATTTCCTCTGTTTTGCAGAGGGAAAAACTGCTCAAGGGCAAGCAACAGCCCTAGCTGCCGATGGAAACAAGGTCCAGGGTGACCAGTTTATTTCTCCACTGATTACACATCAACACAGTTTGCAAACCTAGTCATTAATATTTCTTTTTTTAAGTAGCTTTTCCTCCACCTTGGACATACAGCCCAAAAAGCAAACCTACAACACTTTAATCAATGGTATGCTTAACTTCACATTAAGTATATAGGAAAGATTTTAAAAGGCTGATATCACTTTGCCTTTACCTAATGATTTCAGCAAGCTATACTAGCAGAAAAACTGAGGTATTCTGTGGTGAATGATCCTTTTAGGTGCCAAAGTAAACATTCAGTGAGAAATAGTGATACTGAAAATAAAACCAAACAACCCAACATTTTTTTCTTCAGATGATGAATGGCATTTTCATTTCATCTGCTATTCTGTGTGTGTAAATCAGTGGCACAAAAGTGCTGTAACATCATGGCCTTATGGAACTCATACTGTGATTGTTTTATATCTTGTGCAGTCCTAAACTGTCTAAACATAAACTGTCAGCAAGACACTATCTTCTGATTTAGTACATTTACAGTCACTTTACATTAACATTTAAGTTCACATTCATATTAACACTCAAATATATATCTTTCTTAGACATTTATACCCCCTCAACTATACTATGAATAACCCATTTTAACATAGTTATCTTCACAATGCTCCTTTATGCTTGGACACGATTATCACTTGCACTTTTTGAGGGGACCCACAAATTCTGGGATATGTGACTTGTCTGCACTTCTAAATTCATCATTCCTGGTAAGTGCCTCACCATAACCCAACTGCATCTCTGGGTAAAATCCAGGCATTAGCACTACGAATCTGTCTTGGTTTCGAATGGGATGGACCTAACTTTCTTCATAGTACACGGTAATTTCCTGGCAGGTTTAAGAAAGAATCCCAGTTTTCTCTATAACCTTTTAATGAAAGTGCCGTTCTGGGAGACGTGAAGTAGAAAAAAAGCCAAGCCAAAGAGAGTCTGTAACTTAGGTGCCTGCATGCCACCACTCCATTTTTGAACAAAAGACAAGTGTGAGTAACAAAAGATGGGAAAGCTACCATGTTGTTTTCAGCAGTAGGGAACTAATCTCTGTTTCTTAAACTGAAAAAGTGCTGTTAAGTAATTAAAATTTTCACATTTGCTTTACAAGCAGGTTTAGGTTAAACTGGTTTTATCACTTATAGACACACACATTTGGATCTAAATAAATTGTATAAAGTCTTATAAGTGTGTGTCAATACATATGACTAGCCTGTTGAATCAAGAGTCCTGACCAGTATGCATTTCCCTTACTATGCATTAATTTTGATAAAGTTAATACCCTGCTTTATATGCTATACTCAAAGTTTGAATAATTATTTTGCTCAATCAGGAACTAAATGCCTGAAGACACAGTGAGTCTGTGAAGTATAAAACCCCTCAGATAGTGTAAACTGTGTGCACTATATGAGTATGAACACAAGCATATGTTTGGGTCTTAATTACTGATACAATTCTCAGCAAGGATACCAGCACACTTTCTTCAAAAGTAGGAAAGTTGCAGTAAAGAAAAACCACGATAGAAAAACTCCTTTTGCTTTTCTCTAGTCGCAGGTTCCCATTGCTCAGTAAATCAAGATACTGATAGGAAGTAGCAGGCAAACGAAATTACCTCCAGCAAAGACAATGTGTGCTTGATTAGTGAGGGAAAATTGCACTTTAAGTTTTAATTATAGCAACACAAGCAACTTTTGTTAAGAAAATGATAAGCATAAGTCTTTGCTGAACATCTCCTTACACTGAAAATTATATGTTTATTTTGTAATCTTCATTGCTGCATTAGAAATGCACGAGTTAAAGATTATGGAAGGAAAAACAAGAAGCAGTAGAAGCAAATATATAGAAATATTCATTATAGCTTGGATGTCTCCATCAACATGGTGCGATGAACTGAGGAGAAGGAATGGATAAACTAACTCATTAGCAAATGACTACAGGAGAAACAAAGGCGGGAAAGAAAAAACAGAGACCTGAACAGTTAATGCCTGATCCTGTTCATTAATCATCTAGATATTAGCTTCATTCAGTGGAATATTTCACAGAGTTATATACAGAGGTACTAGCACGCTCATAGTTGTCTGAGTAACATCTATGGACTCCAAAAGTAGTGTAAACAATGAAGATGTCAGGGGCAGCCTAAACTCTGTCATCTTAAAAAAGGCATTCGATGGCACTTTAGATTTCCTAGAGTAACTCTTACAGCCTCCAGCTGTTCATCCAGAAAGGAGAAGATATCCATGATGCTTTTCTCTTATGTCTGCCACCCCTATGCCAATGTTTTAGGGACTTCCAACATCACTAAATAGCTATGTTTAGGCAACTAAATTAAATCCCGATGAACACAGTGGATGGAATCTGGGCATGGCTGAACTATGGGCATCTAGTGGCATTTGAACAAACCCGGACTACCTAAGATCCATCAGCAAGTATAATGGGATCATAGAACGGTTTGGGTTGGAAGGGACCTTTAAAGATCATCTAGTCCAACCCTCTTGCCATGGACAGCAACATTTTTCACTAGATCAAGTTGCTCAAAGCCCCATCCAACCCCACATTGAACAATTCTAGTGATGGGGCATCAACAACCTCCCTGGGCAACCTATGCCAGCGTTTCATTGCTCTAATTGTAAAAAATGTCATCCTTTAGGCCAATCTAAATCTACCCTCTTTCGGTTTAAAACCATTTCCCTTTTCAATGTCACTACAGGCCTTGGTAAAAAGTCGCTTTCTTTCTTGTAAGCCTCCTTTATACATTGAAAAGTCACAGTAAGGTCTCCCTGGAATCTTCTCTTCTCCAGAATAAACAATCCCAACTCTCTCAACCTTTCTTCATAAGAGAGGTACTCCAGCCCTCTGGCCATTTTTGTGGCTCTCCCCTAGACTCACTTCAACAGGTCCGTGTCCTTCTTATGTTGGGGCCACAGAACTGAACACAGTACTCCAGGTGGGGTCTCATGAGAGTGGAGCAGAGAGGGACAATCACCTCCCTCAACCTGCTGGTCATGCTTTTTTTTATGCAGCCCAAGATACAGTCCCATCTTATGGGGACAGTTTCGTAGAATGAAACAGTGGGTGGTGAGCACACATTTCAGAGTTTTGTAGTCTGGTCTGATGACAAAAATCACATTTGTGTCTAGAAAGCATTAAATACACTTACTGAAGGCATATCCTGGTTAAATGTAATCCAAAAAAAAACCCAGGTTCATGTACAGCTGCATGGGACAGCTTCATAATACAAACTCAAACACAGCAGGTGTGCAGAACCAGGAGATGCATTCCAAAGGTGCAATACTGATCCAAGCTAAGAATTTAATGTAGATTCACCCTAAAATGAACAGGAGTGGAAAACAGGGCTTATGAGAGATGCCCATAGTCCACTTTCTGAAATTGCAGCTGAAGCACAGCTGGGATACACCGGGATATCTCAAAGGGCATGGGATGTTGTGGTTAGGCACTCCAGTTTCACCTGCAGATTTTAGACACTTTAAGTGTCCCAACATAGATGTCTACTTGTCAGCTATAGCATTTAAACATCCACTATAGACAGTGGAGATCTAGTGATTACTATTAATACGGATTGCTGAGCTACTCGGCCCACCCCAACATAGTCACTTAGATTTGGTCAGATCTTCAGCTCTCCAGACATCACTGGCTATTGAAAGGAGCCTCACTTCTGTTGTCCAGATAAAGATCTCTGGTACTATTTTGAACGTGAAACATCAAACAACTCCTCTAGGAGGACACAGGTCTCCAGTGGATCCTGATAGTTGGCTAGCTGAGTATGTTACATATACTGCATCCCTCCTGACACGGATGCAAGTGACTGAATGATTACACAGTGGGAGAGAGACAGAAAATGTCATTAAACTGATTTCTTTAAGAAATGTTTAAGTCACTTCAAAATTCCAAGTATCTTCTTAAGTCTGAAAAGGCAGTGCTTAATAGCTAAACTCCCTAGAAATCACTTCGTCCTGATGGCAAAGGTACATTTCGTTATGCAGTGCGCAAATGCTGTAATGTCTGATGCAAGAATAACAGTCTCACTGTAAGAATGAAAAATCATGTTGGTACTTTCATGCCTTCAGTCAAGCTAATTTTGGAGGTATTCCAAGTCAGAATACACATACGTAAGATAATTTTTTTCCGGTACTCATAGGAGATACAAATAATGCACCCTGGCTCATATATTAAAATAATAACACTTAAAAGTCTTCAGAAAGTTAAACTTTGGGTACTAAAGGGTTACTTTCTTGTAGAGACTAGATATAACAGATTTAGATGAGCTCAGAAGCATATGACACATGGTGTCTTCTTGAAACCACATGACTGGCATTTGCGATTTCTATCATAGATTATAGAACAGATTGGTGAAGATACAGCAAGTGTTTCACTGTGATATTTCCTACTTTTCTCCTTTTACAGCAGTGACCACATCCTGAGGATTCACTTTCCACTATGCTAGCATTTTTAACCAAACTGTTTAAGAGTCTGTATCTTACAGGTTTTTTACCTGGGGTTTCTTTCCATTTTTGAGCATTCCAACTATGTTGTGGCCTAGCACCAGGTAACAAAATTTGAGGTTTTCTCATCTGTTCAGGCTTTCCTCAGCTTTCATTTATTTTTCCAATGTCTGGCTTTCAGGTTTCTCGTCTCCTGTTTGACAGTTTTTAGTGTTCTGTCGTGGTTTCACTGGTTACTTCTCACCAGATGTGTGCCTTTTTCCTTGTTCAGTTCTTTTTCCTTTCTAAAGAGCATACTCTCTTTCTGCTCCATGTCAAACACTTCCTATCTAGCTATTTTAAATTATAAACTTTGTTATTCTGCTCTAATCTCTGGAGATACCTTAACATAGACCTCATATCGTTGTAATCAGGTACATCTATCCATGTCCATCCTTTCAAACCCGTATCTGTTCCTTCAGGCAACAAGCCTTGCTTATTGATATAATGAATTTGTCTTTCTTTGTCAGTCCATTCTCAACTGACAGGCTCAGTTTTCTATTCTATTCTCTTCCAAGAGATAAACTTTTTTGCTTCCTCTTTGCCAACCTTAGCTTCAGAGTTCTACTTACTATTGCCAATATTTTTGTTAGTTGCCAAACACATATGAATTCCCTCAGAAGTGTGATAATTTTTCTCTTCTCTCCCTCTCTTTCTATCTATCTGAAGGTCATCACTTTCTAATCTGTCCATTCTATTAGCAATAGCATTTTTTTTAATCTGTTCCTTGGGACCTTTTGGCTCTTCGGTCCACATGGTTCAAATCATTTAGAGTAGGAGTAAAGAACATTGTTTCATTTTTAAAATCTATTTTCTCTGTTTCCTTATAAGACTTTATTTATAACATATTCTACCATATGTCTCTTCTATACCAGAGCACTTGTTCATCTATTGTGTTTTCTGTAGAAAATGCATATCTTAAAAAATCAAATTATTGAAAACCTGCCAATCTCAGTTCAAGTAATTTAACAGAGATTACAGTAGCGAAGATAGTTTACTTTTCTCCTTTCACCTGAAGGAGATCCAAAGTGTGTTGAAACTATGGATGTCATATCACATCTAGCTGCACAGGAAATTGATTAACTTTATTTTTTTAATAAACTAGACATATAAGGTGCTTCCCTATCTCTGTGAAGTCACCAGAAAGCCAATAAATCAGCTTCAGTGGGCTTTCAATCTTGTCTACAATGGAAAACATTTTCTTAGGTACTAATCGTAATTCTGACATAGATTGTCATACAGACTCCTGTTGCCAGTATTTTTGTTAGCTGCCAAACACATATGCATTGCCTCATAAACTCACCTACATGCCCATTTGTGTTCATTTTCTCTGTCTTCACAATCACCACTTCACAACCTGGAAAAGGTTATGCCAAATGTTGAGGTCACTTTTTAGGAGCAGTATGGTACTCACAAACAATCATTCTCAAAAGATTTTCCTGTCAAACTATAAAAGAGTAATTTTTACACTTCTTCATCAAGCAAACCCATAACAGAAGTATTACTTCAGTCAGTCAGGAAACAAAAAGATTCACCTAATCAATAGCTTCCAAGAAATGTAATTTTTAATATCATGGAAATAAATGGGCAGAAAGCTACCAAAGTAATTTGTGAATAGAGTAGTGTCTAACTTTAACAGGAGAAATAAAAGGATTGGATTCATCTAATGGAAAAAAAGATGTTTATGATATTGATATTTTTTCAGTCCTCCTCCTAGTCCAATCAATTTGTTTTCCGCTCATCTCAATTTAACTATTCTGAAAGGTTTGGTTAGTATATTTTTCTTTCCTGCTTCTCCCTCATTTTTCTCTGTATTTCTGTGGGGTTTTCTGGAGCATTTGTTACCATAGCTCCAGAATTCAGTGTCCCATAGTGTTACTCTAGTGATATTTTTTTTAACATGTCCCTGGCGTGCTCTCATTGATGCCTGTGGTTTTTCTTCATATGATTATGTATGGTCATCTCAAAGCTAGATGTACATCAACAAATGTGATGACATGTTACCAGGATCTTCTTTCATCCTGATCCTATTTTCAGTTCTGCTGTCAGCAGTTCTCCTAACTTACAGCTTCCTCTTGTGCTCTGTTATCCACTTGTACAACTGTTCCCAGTGGGGAGCTGGAAAGCTGCTCTTTTCCAGCTAGACCTGTCTGGAATACAATGAGAGCATTTCATGTCAGACCAGTCATGATATTTGCCAAGATGCATGAGCTTTTATAACACATATAAAATCATCTATTTTAAATATATAAAATCCATATTGTATTATGTAAAATTAAGAACCTTGGAGAAGATAAAATTGGTAGAAGGAGCAAAATATTTGTTTGACAGAAAATTGAATGGAAGATTACAGGCATCCTACTCCTAAACTTTTTTAGCTTTCCAAACACTTATACTAAATATTTTTTAGAAGACATGCAAGCATGCAGCTTCTTGCCTCCTTCTTTCAGAAAGGTGACTATGTAAGTAATTTTATTTCTCTTACATATGAAAACAATTTTTTCTCCCCCTACTTGTTCTTTTTTTTTAATTAGCCTTTAAAATTTTACAATATTTTATTCTTTTTGGCGATTTTTTTCTCAACCTTTATCTGTTTTACCATTTCAAGACAAAGAAAATATAGCACAAAGGACAATATTTTGAAAATAAATGACTTGGTAAATGGGTAATTGGGAAAACTAAATAGCTTATAGTGATGAGCTCTTATTTTAATATGACATCTGGATAAACAGCTGTGATCCTTGAATGCATAAGCAAAGGAATACTAAATAGAAGTAGAAAACTATTCTACAGCACTTGAAAAACTGTTACTAGAATATTATATGTGATTTTAGTGTCCACATTAAAAAAAATAGTAGAGAGTGAAAACAAGGGCTTAGGAAAAAAATATTTCAGATCAGGAGAACATGTTTTCAGTCAGTTATTAAAGGAGTTCAATTCAGTTAAATTGCTGAAAAATTACAAAAAAGGTAAATTTGATCACTGTCAGCAAAATGGTGACATAACCGTAGCACGTACTGACAACCTGTTGGGACACAAAGAGGTTCTGAGGGGCGTGGGGTAAATGTTGATGTTATGATTCTTTCCATATTAGAATATTTTACAGTATAATGGTTTTGGGTCATCTCAAAAGAAGAATCCTGCAGCAAACTGTTTTACAGCACTGGTAACAATAGTGGTTAAAGTATGATGGCAGACATATTGGTATGTACAAGCAAGGAGAGAAAAACCCTTAAGGGATCCGTGTTGTTATGAGAAGTTACATCAAAGAAGACTCCTTATAGTACAGGTATGATGTAGAAGGCAAGAAGTATAACAAGATTTTGTGACTGAAAGTGAGAGTCACTATGTAACCAATAACAAGACAAATAGCCACTAAAATAATTTACACTGGGATCCAGTGGACTATTGTTTTGCTTGATGATTTGATGCCTTGGATTCAACATTTTTTTTAAAGGGTATTTTCTAGATCAGCCATGACGTATTCATTTAATATAAGCATCATCAATGATGATCAATGAAATTTTATACGTGTTAGTTAAGAAAACCTTGTACAGACCAGCAGAACCACAGAAAAACTATTTTTCATAGAAAAAATGTTTCTAAAATTTCCTGAAAATTCAATGACACTTTACTACTAGTAGTAAGGCAGCCTCAGAGAGTGATGTGTTTTACCCTTCGTCCAATCCTGAGAACCAGTGCACTGAGTAATGGGATAACAGAAGATCCCCTGGCCATGCCAAAGGCAGTATTTACAGAGTTGCTGGAAACCCTTCCATTCCTGTAGCCTGCTAATATTTCTGCCAGCTTCAAGAGGCCTCTCATTGTCTGAGGTTCTACAGCTCCGAGGCACTGTCAAAATGATTTGCTCAGACTGCCTTCTGGCCAGTTCTTGAGCAGTAGTGATCAATCACAATTGAGTTCTTGGTACCATGTCACAATAAACTGATTAAATTCTCCCTGAAGAAATCACAACTATTATTTGGTCTAATGATATCATCCAGGACTTTAAATTACAAAGGAGATTATACTTGTCTCTCAGAGAAAACATTTTAATTTGAAAGCTCTGTTTAAAAAAGTTATTCAAATCATATATAGTGATCTTTGCAGATAGCTAAGAATAGTACATTGGCTTTCAGAATTGTAGTGTAAGAAAAAAAAACTCTTCCTCACTATGATACTGATCTGTAAGATGTTTGTGTGCGTCTTAACTCTAACTCATCACAAACAAATAATCCTTGCTTTGCAGGGATGAAGCACAATGTTAGCATCAGCTTCATTAAAGAGTCCAGAGCTACTCGCTGAACGGCTGCAACAACCCACTGCAGTGATGACTCAAATTGATAACTGACTTCCTAGCCCGGAGAAATCTCACTGACTGCTAAGGGAGAGGCTCTTAAGTTGTCACCATTGTATTACCTATGTTCTAAAAATTCAGACTTCACCTCTTCTTTAAATTCAAAATACTTTATTACAAGAAGTAATGAGTAAATTTAAACGCAGAACTGTTTTACACAGGAGAACTGAAAATCAAACCTGACACACATGCATAGAGATTAAATGCAATGTAATATCTTTAAGTGTCTCATGAAATTAACGATGTTGATTTATACTCAGTTCATAGTGTTGCTCTGTTGCTCAACATGAAATTGAATGGTTCAAGAAAGAAAAATGCCCATGATCTCCAGGCACAAAAGAAGTAAATGTTTCTAGTTATCTTTATTAAAAAAAAAACAAACTAAATGAAGCCACAAAAAAGCTAAACCAAACCAAAACAAACAATCAGAAAAAAACATAGAAAACATTAGCATCGTAAAGAAAATAACTCTTTAGCTGACTCGATACTCACGAGATTATTCTGAGATGAGCTCAGTTTACGGGAACAGACTTTGGGTCTGACTGACCTGTGCTCAGATCATATCTTGGAAGAAGAGGGAGAAGCCTCCAGTAACATCTAATAAATGTGTTTAATTTAGAGCATAATTTAATGCATAATTTGAAGCAGCTTTCCCCTGCATTCACAAGATGCTCTCATTTTGCTCAGGGCAAAGATGCGACAGCAGAGAGTACACTGGTGGCATCTTTACATTGCACATCATTAATTGCCCAGGAATGGATGCCTTGGCTTCGTTTTCCAGAGTGCTCACCTTACCATTTTTATTTTCTAAGCAGTGTGTCAAACACAAAGGCAAGTGGTACAAGAGCTAGGCAAAACTCTGAAGCATGTTGGAAAAATTCTAACAAGGATCTGTCTACAAGCTCAGCAAAGCTGGTATTTCCCAAAACATCCACCTATCAAACCCTCGATTACTTAGGACCAGGTCAGACATAAAGATTTGATAGATTAGGCTTGTAAACCCAATACTGAGACTAACCGAAACTGCTAAAAAAAATAAAAAATTAACAAGCCATGTAACTACCTGCAGGAGGAGAACATTTTCAGTTGAATTTTGGGGAGCTACTGAAACTAAAGTGTATTTTAAGCAGATGCAGGAGTGATTCAAATTCAGCCTGATTTCTTCAGAGTCCAGGATTTGGGTTTCTTGTCAGCTCAGGTCCTAAGCCTACCTAAAGATAAGTGAGAATAAGAAGTCCAAGCTCTCATCTCGCATCTCCTTTTCTCCCCACATGCCCGTCACACTGCCCCTACCCACATCATTCAGGGGTACAGGCCAGTGGCTCCTCATTCAGCCTAAATCTGAGCCAGGATTTTTAGACATGAATGCAATAAAAATACAGAAACTGTGTGTTCTCTCTGCACATGCTGAGGTCCAAACCAATTACATTTCTGTTGTTTACACTTGGTGCTTTGAACCACGCTGCTGTTCCTTCTTCTATATGGCCACATCTTCAGCTTTGGCTATATTTGTTGATGCCTGCTGTGACCCATCTCAGGTTTACTGACCATCCAGAACAGCCAGAGGGTACACTTGCATTGTTAAATAAAAACAGGCCAGGGGGTGAACATGAGCCATAAATCCTTACTCATCCACACCAATGAATTTTCGCATTGCTCATTGTTTTGAACATCTCTCCAAGACACATCTGCTAACAAAAGGGGGTAGGTTTAAGTAGTGTGGATACCAAACAATCCTCAGCCACATGGTGTGGTTTCTAATCCTTTTTTAATCAATAATATAGCATGGCCACTATACGTTATGGTTTCAGCCTAAGCCCTGTGCATACTTTTTTTTTTGTTTTTAAACCATGGCATAGGGGAATGATTCACATGCATGCACCACCCTGCTGTGGATTCAGGACATGACCAGCACAGGCACAGAGACATGGGGGCTGGGATGTGCTCTAAGCTTCTACTGCATAGGCATAACTTCACTGAAGTAAGTTCTTTTAAGATGAAATGTATTGATTTATTAGCATGAAAAGGGGAAACAACACTTATTTTTCTAACCATCCTGAAAATTGGGGTGATCTTCATAAATCTTTTCCTTTAAAATGAGGCCAATCTAGTGTTTCCACACAAAAGAAAAAGATGCAGAATTATCTGTTCTCCATTTTAATTCCAAATGTTTTTCAGTTCTTCTCTTCCTGTATGGGAAAATGATTTATTTTATGTTAATGTTTTGTGTTTCAATAATACACTAATATTAATCGTTGAAAAGACCTAAAACGATACTAGGCATCAAGCCCACTTTTTGTCAGAAACAGGTTTTCTTTCTCATTCTTCACTTTAGGGATAAAGATATAAGAAACAGACAATCCTTAAGTTCCATTATGGATGTGAGGATGGTTTTATACTGTAATATTTTGAGGGGAGCTGCAGAGAAAAATAGAAAATCCATGAAACTCCATGACCAGAATTCACAGCAGTCAGAATATCCTCTGATGCAACTCTAAATTTTTCACAGGCTGTTTAGGGAATGGGAGTGGGGGATGTTGGGGTACATTTCTGCTTTTTTTTCATATAACCTCAGCTCCTGGAATCAAGTGGTTATAGCAGATGCTAAATTTTAATTTCTCATTAAGCAAATCCACAGCCTTCAGAGTTGAGGGAGAGCTGAAAGATGTGAATTACCAATTCCAATCAGTCAAAAAGCCATCCTGAAAGTTGTTATTTCATCAGGTTGGAGTAAAAATTTCTGAATGTTTCTGTTGGAATACTGTACAATAAAACAACACTAACTTGACCATACAGCCATATGACAATATTATATTGTAAGAATACAGACTGAATCTCAGATCCTGTACGCTATAAATACACTCAGTGAAAGGGGCTACACTCACTGTGGAGTATATGTACCTGTTCCCAGCTCAAACACAACATACTGTTGACAGTGGTTTAGAACTCGGGGCTTAGTAAGCAGAACGGAAGAACAGCAAGATATGAATAAGATTCATTTGCAGTATAAAAGTGACTCACATATTTATTACCTAGAACACTCTGTCTCTGAAATGTGTTAACCGAAGGCATGCCAAAGATACGCACTTCTCCCTTTTTTGTGCTATTAACATATCTACAAGAAACACAAGCTTCTGTGTAACTAAAAATCCCAGAAACTTTTAAGATGAGCATCCGGCTGGTCAGGTTCTTTGTCTTCACCACAAGTGGGTTACGCATCAGTGTTCTACCTAAAAATCATCTCCACCTCCTCTACTTTTCATACCATTCTGCACTGATGACACTCCACAGTGTTCAGATATGTTCTCCTCTTAAAATATACTAGGAACTGCAATAACACCTCACCAGTTTTCAGTAACCACACACAGACACACAAGTGCATGAATTAAAGTGACTGTATTCATTATGTTGTTCATTCTACTCAGCTTTGAAATGCAGACACCTCTGGTTTGGACTATGACAGTTGTTCAACATCAATGCACCGACAGGAGTGCTACTCCTGTTACATAGTGTTATATCTTTCTCCTCCTGAAGAGGAATATAATTGCCAAGTAGAGAATAAAAAACTTCCAAAGCGTAAAGCAGACAGACTCCAGGAGGAAGAATGTACTTTTAATGAAATAAGTAATGGTAGCAAGAATAGCTTTTAAACTACTTGTAAAACTGTCATCATCTCCTTAGGGGCTAAAAAGTTTACAAGATATAATTTTTAGATCTGATTTAGATTTTTTAACAAAAGGCTTTTTTCTACTCTAAAACACCCAATTAATTGTCCATAAAATGTATCATTCAATCTTTATTTTCTTTCAGCTTTCTCATCCAAAGTCTAACCAATCCAGATAGATTGCATGAACTTTGTAAAGATCTTGTTTTCAACAATGGCAAATTTTTTGGAGGGCTATTTTCTACTAACATTTCCGTTTTTGCAGTAATTCATACTGAAATCCTCTTTAGTGGGACAGAGCTTAGGAACAATGCAACTTAAAATCTGTAATTATTAAAAGAAGGCAAGAAGGAAAAAAATCATCTTATTAATACTTAATTGTCTCAGTGAAAATACCCTTACACCTAATTAGCTACCTTCATTTTTGCTTGCACCTGGACATGTTATATAGAAGTAGCACAATTCAACATATAAAATCATTCTCATAAGTAAAGAGAGCAAGCAAAATTACATTTATACATGCAACCTACTTTATGGTGAACCATAATTAGGATTTATAGTAAATGTTATTTCATTCTTTTTTCCCTTTTTTTTTTTTGTAATGTAATTGGTCAAAATGACCTTTAGTGAGAAGCTGAAAAATTTTATACTGTTTATGTCAGACAAAATATCCTTATAGTTAAGTATCCACAGAAAAAATGTTGGTACTACTCAACCTGAACATTCAAAGTAAAAGCATGCAAAGGGACTTTCTGACAGTGCAGTTAACTATTGCTATTAGATGTTCTGCGAGGGACCATGAAAGCCAAACCACATGACTGTTATTTCAGTACTCAGGGACTCTGATCTCAATACAAGGCAAATCATGGTGCTGGTGACCTTCATCAATGGACTATGACAGTGACACACTTGAATTGTTCCATGGTTACAACATATCTGTGCCAGATGACTGGTGCTTTGATAGCCATCTCTTTCGAGGGAGATGTATGACCTGTCATGACCCCAAGAACACACATCAGAGGAAAAGCACTCATGGTGTGCTAATAAGAGAAGGTTGTGACATTAACAGAATGAAGGAAAAAGCAAATTAGGTTAAAAATAAGTCAGACAAACCTGTGTTTGCATTAGCATAGGTATGTGTGTTATAAACTGTTAAATTTATATGTGGACACAAAGGAAATACTCTATTTTTTCAGCTGCATAGATCTATAAAATTGGAATTTTAGTAAAGATGAACAAAAGAGCCAAATTTATTGCTAAACTTCAAACAATTTAAATTGAACAAGGATGTCATTCTTGGCTGTGAATGTTACCTTAAGTTGGTGTTTTCAAAATGAAATTTAGTTAACAGGCATAAGATCCCTGTCGAAAATGTGCAGGTGGGACTGCTTTTTTACAAGCCAGAGAAATAATCTCCACTTTCATAATCCAAACAGACCACAGAGTTTTTGTTACTGTTCATGTGCTTTTTTGCATGCACGAACATAAGAAGGTCAACAACCTATTATTTTCTTTAAGGAACACTTACAGCAAAGACATCAGAACAGAAATAAACTCTTGAAATTGTAGCTAGCATAGAGGCATTTGCTAGCTCTGTTACAGAGACAGAAGTATACAGAGGAGGAAAAATATACAAAATAGATAAAGTATGGCCTCAAACAGAAGATTTGAATTTAGTTATTGCTTTTATAACAGTCTTTGTGAACACGCTTGCTCTGCTAAATGCTAAAAGAAACAGTTGTTGTAAAATCCAACTTTCAGGTAGCAAATTTGGAATCTGAAAATGAAATGTGTAAAAGTTTTGATGATGAACACATAGGTATCAAGTTATACACTCCAGAGTGCTCAGGGTCCAGCTCTTAAATTCGGGTCTTTGGAGATACAGTGTCTTTACTTGAGGCTAGAGAGAACTGCTTATCTCTGCTCAACCTTCTCAGACATAAATCCTGCACTTAAATTATCTAGCTAAAATACAATACCACATTCTCCTCAAAGACAAGACAGATACTGATACCTTTTTCTCCTCTTCACTTCACTGATTAGACAAATAATCTGAAAATTTGAATCTAGAAGACTTAAAAAACATATATGTAAAATACCTTATGTGGATTAAAGAATAAAATTTTAGTCTCATCAGATCCCAGTTTATTGGATACTGTGAGATAAGTGGTTCTCAATCTGTTTCATGCCAAATTTACTCTGTTTTGCTTAAATAATTACCTATCAAATGGAACCAAGATTTGATTTGGGTTCTCAAAATGCCAATGATTTCCATGTCTTTAATGCAAAGCCTTTTCTAGCAGACATGCTCTGGGAATACCTAGGTATTTCAACACTCTGAAGAGGATAAGCAGTGAGACATGAAACCTAAACACACTCCGCTTACATTCTATGCTACTTTGATACCAAATAAGGTTGGAACTGGGCTTCTGAAGTGCTGAAAGTCACAACTTCACTGATAAGCATACAGTCCCGCTTTTTTATCTAGGGTTCAAGTCCATTTATCCTCCACATTGGATATTATTTTCTGGATTTTCAAGTACAAGTGAATCAGCTAGTTCCCTTGGAAAGTAAAATTGGAAGATCTCTAAAGGCCTGCAGCCAGCAAAATGTCAAGACATGATTCAGTCAATACCTCTCAGCACAGAGATCAAGTTAACTGTCTGGCATATGTTAGAAGGGCATTATCGATGAAGCCAAAGTGAATCAACCTCTGTTCATCATTGATGCACCTAGGAAAAAAAATATTTCTACTTCACATGATATTAAAGAGATTAGTGAGGGTAAGTATATTCCATCTCAATACACATAATTATATGTATTTAGCTTCAAGGAAAATGGGGGCTGCTATAGGAGTGACTGGAAGTAATTTGACTTTAAAATGAAGGACAAGGAGAGCATAGGTAACTGAGTTATAATTGTGGACCCATGCACACATACTCTTAATCTGTAAGGGAACTATATATGAAGCTGAAGGAAGTAAAATCACAGTATTTGAGAGAATGAAAAAAAATGCTCACACATTCAGTAGATCATAGAGATTGAACTCAAAACACTCATATTTTACAGGAATTTTCAGGAGTAATCACCTTCTTCGAAATAGAATGATACCAGCTTCTATGCGGGGATCAAACATGTGCCAGATATGTCAAATAAATGTGGGATCTACCAGTGGGACATCCTATGCCTGTAAGGGTTTGTAACAACAGGCTCTTTGGAGAGATCAAGGTGAGGCGTGCTGTTACATTGTGCTCCTTCTGTGAAATCTGCATCCCAACGATAATCCTCTAACTTCATTATGGCCTCCAAGGAGGTGTACATGGCAGATGGGAATTTCAGTTTTGAATTCATTACTTAAATTCAACAAAATGCTTAAAGAAAATGTAAGATTTTTTTTTAACTGCTTAGCTAACTTGGGACAAGTAAGCTCCTCACTGGAGCAAAATGAAACCAGATACAGCTGCTGTATCCATTAAGCTGCAAAGAGTCTAAGTATCTGAACTTTTATTAACATATGGTTCACTTCAAAACTTGAAATGCTGGGATTGTGGGGAACAGGTTCACAGTTTAAAAACTATAAACCTATTTCAGTAATTTTTTTCGAACAGCGTTTACTGCTGGCCTGTATCACTGAAGCTGCCAGTGTGAATTGATTTATCCAGTCTTGCATTCTTCTTGAGGTCTCTGAGTACTTCACAGAAAGCTTTTGAAAACATATTTTTTAGACCTGTCTGTGCATTTATCCAAGACACACAGTTCTAACAAAATGCTGACAATCTGGGTAGTGCTGTCATAGTGGCAGCAGCATCCTGTGACACAGAAAACGCACTCCGTGAGGTCTTGTTAAGACAGGATCCGTAGAACTCTTTCTTACCTCAACTAATTCCTTGTACAGAGAGTAAAAGCATTACTCCACTGTTACTGAAAGATTAGAGGAAGCATCAGCTAGCATTTGTCAACATAGTGATATACCAATTTAAACTTTCGAAGATTTGATCTACTGAGGAACTATTTTACGTGATAAAAAACTTGCAAACAAAAAACCTAAAAATCTTTACTTAAAGTTCTTATACCTTTAATCTTTTGAACTATTGGAACAGATTAAATGCAATCCTCCTAGCTTGATGAGGAGACAATATTCTACAAGAGACCTGGTAACAGATGTTTACTAATCACCAATAAATTTTGCATATTTAAAACGGGAAATGGCTTTTAGAGGCACTACTGATGTAATTATAAGAGCATGTACAAACCATAGGAAGATTTGCTGAAACAAAATCTCACCTGGGGATACATATAAAGCTGCTGGAGCTTTGAATGTGGAACTTTCCCACACTTCAGTTTACTTCTTTAAAAGTCAAATCACATATAAATAAACAAAATTGTAAATATTAGAAAAAAACTTCATTTGAATGAATTGCACAAAGTTGCAGCTCTGTTTTGCATTTTCTATTCTAGTAAATGGTCACTTTTTTTTTTCAAAAATTCACCCAAAAAGCAGACATTTCAAACAATACTTCCTTAAAAGAAATTCTAAACTATGATCGTATTATTTACTTCGGAGACAGAGACATCCCACCAGAGAACAGCTCCATACCATGCAGCCAACATGTTCACTTAAACCAGAACTGGCAAGTACTCGTATTCCACATAGCCCTGTAGGGAAAAGGAATGAGGAACCCAGTTAGGCTGTCTGTATAACATTTAGTGACTTTAAATATTACATATGAGCTACAGAAATCAGATTTTTTTTAGAACTCCTGTACTTACTTTGAAGAAGAAGATGATGTCTATTGTTTTCATCTGAAAAATACTAACTGGTGTTTTAGTGTTACGGGAAATTTACTGTTTTTTCTCCTGGAAACAAGCAACTCTGTAAATTAGACATACATGAATTTACTTAGAAGACGGAGGACATAATTCTTTTAACTACTTGTTGCTAGAAAGAATGCAGCATTTCCCCAGCAGTGGTAAATGGTCAGAACGTATGAGAGATTTGAGATTTCTTATTTGCCAGACATTCATTCATGGATGCCATTACTCAAAAAAAAAAAAAAAAAAAAAAAAAAAAAAAAAGTAAAAATGCAACTAGGCAATTTAATTTGAAAAGTAATTGATGGAAATTGTTTGAATGCTCATCAAGCACTTTGTGCCTGTTAGATAACAGAAAAACTGGTGGATAAACAAAATACGGAACCTTGCTAAATAGGTGATAATCTTTTTAATAAAAATAGCACTCTTTCTCCAAGTATCAGACTGTCTTACGACAATAGTCTTTGGCGTGTCAGAACGTTAATGCATCTATTGAGAAAATATACTTTTCAATGTACAATGTTTGGAATGAAGACAAAATAAGAAATTGTCAGTAGGAGATACAGCAAATTTGTAGAAATACATACAGCGGTCTGCGTGGTAATAACTGAATCCTGCAACTAGCTGTAAGGAGCTGAACCATAAACATATTAAAAATATTCATAATGCATATAAAAAGATTATTTTTTCTTAAGATATAACAAAGTCTTGGACATTTTTGAAGGTAGAAACTTCTGTTAGATTGCAAAGTTCTGCAGTCTATTGTTCATATAAAGAAAAAGTTATGTACATTTCATGCTGTATCAGTAGATAAAATACTGCGTTGCATCTCAATAAGGATTGATTCATATTTATCCTTTTAAGACATTATTCATGTTACTAGTGTTACTAAACAAATCTTTCAAACTGATCTGTAGTAGAGAAGTGAAATACTAGGGCCTGAGCAGTGAGGCCCTGAACCAAAGTTAACTTCTAGGTGAACCTCACAACCTAACAATATATCTAATATGTATAATATTGATCACACATGCAATGTATTACCTTATGAATATATGCCAATTTATAAAAGCTTTTGTTGTAACACTTCTAGAGCATTGCTGTAACGCTTACTGTAAGATAACAGTTGTGTAACTGTAGCCCCACTTGCCAAAAAGAGATAAATCTATCTCAAACCTTCAAACAGATCTCTACGTGACAGAAGGTAGCAGGGTGGTGGTGGGTGTTGTTTAAAGATGCATAATCAAAGGTAACCAGACACCTTTACTTCTTCTTAACTTTTTCTCGGGTTCTGGCCAAGCGCAGGAAAAAGTTAACAAAGAAAAAAAACTACAACAAATGTTTTTTGCAGCTTAAGATAGAAAGTTGTTTATTTAACTGTATAAAAGTGGAGACCATCTGCAGGGAAATTTGGAAGCCTCCGCTATACAGTGGACACACTGCATAGAGATTTCCCAGTTGCCGGAATGAGTTCTCCAAATCCTTCGCTGTAAACGGGCTCCCCAGGGACGGTGGATCTGGATGATGGTAATATAGGGCAATTGGTGATGTATCTTTCTTAATCACTATAGCTAACTCCATGTAGTAATGATTAGGTGCATTACCTCACTTTGTGCTTGCTATAGTAGTTTCCTTGTTGTCTTACTGCTTTACCTTATCTTACTTTATTTTCTCTGTATTATTTTCCTCATTACTTTGTCATTTTGGACATAAGAAAAAATAAGTTTACTTTTATTTTTGGTGCCTGTGTCCTCTGTGCTATCCCCATCGACTGGCAAAACAAGAAGTAATACCGTAAAACGATCAAGAAAAATGCAGCATGATTTCCATGAAAGTACCTAAGGAGCTTGTGTCCCACTATTATTCATGTGGTCAAATTATTTAAAATCTCAGTGACTGGAGAGCTCACCCATGTCAGTTTTAAAATACCCCAGTATTTTATGAGATCTTCAATAAATGACTATTAAATGGAAAATCAAACAAGGAATTCTTTACTTACTGTGGTCACCTTGTCGTAACTTGCCCTAAGCTAGGCATGCATCAATCCTATTTGGGCTCCCTATCAATGGTCTCACATGAGAAGGATGCACCAGTGACACTTTCCTCCAACTTCCTGGCTCACTTCCTTATCACTGGTTATTTATCACATGAGAACTGACTGCAACCTTATAGTTCATGTGAATTACACACCCTCAAATTGATAGAACAAGACATGATTTTACAGTAGTTAATTCATAGACTAACACAAAATATAGCTTTAATCTCTGGAAACATGACGCTGAAAGAAAAGAGACATACATACTTTCTAAGGGTTCAAAATCCCACAAATTTTACCAAACTAAATATACAGAACTAGACTCAGAGAAGAAAAGCAAGGGGTTGTGCCTACACTGGTGATGCTTAAAATTAACTCCATGTAATCACTTATAAAAACTGTTTGTTGGTACAATGCATAAATTTGTCTTACAGAGAATTTATGGTAGATATGATGGAACAATATCTTAAACAACAAAACTCCATCTTTGATTGTCTTAAACTTTTGAATTTTAGCTAAACTAAGTTGTCTCACTTATTTGGGATATGCTGATGAATTATTTCTATCAGCTTCTGTGTTGGTAGAAATCATATTTAAAATTAATTGACTGTAGTATCCTGTTCCAATGCTGTAAAAAGCTGCAGTTGGACTATGTGTGGTGGCTTGACCTTGGCTGGATGACAGGTGCTCACCAAGGCACTCTATCACTACTCTCTTCAACAGTACGGGAGTAGGAGAGAAAATAAGATGGAAACAACTCATGGGTCAAGATAAGTGTAGCTTAATAAAGCAAAAGCCAAAGCTGCTGGTGGAAGCAAAGGAAAACAAAAGATTTATTCTCTTCAGGAGGTGATGTCTGGCCACTTCCTGGGAAGCAGGGCTTCAGCACGTGTAGCGGTTGCTCAAGAAGACAAATGTCGTAAAAACGAATGCCCCCTCCTTTCCCCAACTCCTTTATCTTAGCTTTTATTGCTGAGCAGACATCATATGGTATGGAATACCCCTTTGATTAGTCCTGGCTATGTCCCCTCCCAAGACCTTGCCCACCTCCAGCCTAGTTATGAGGGGAGAATGCTGGAGAGGCAGCCTTGATGCTGAGGGAACAGTTCTCTGCAGTAGTCGAAACACATTTCTAGCTACCAATACAAAGCACAGCAGTGTGAGGGCTGCTATGGGGAAAATTAACTCCATCTCAGCCAGACCCAATACTGGCTGGCACATGCAATTGCACAGAGGCCGTAAGTATAGCTACTGTCCTACAGGTAGGTCTTGCTTTGATCTTGAGGTGAGTAATGGACTTCCTGTGTTCTCAGTGGTATCTTCTGAAGGTGTAGGATTCACCTCAACCAGCATTTGGCTATCCAAGTTCTCTCTTTTGCTGGTGGAGAGAACTAATTATTTCCATAAAACAGTTCAGACTATTCAAAAATATTTGCCTTTTCAGGGTGCTTACTTTTCTTCATCTATTTTAGAGGAAGCTCTGACTGTAGCATTTTAAGGTTATATTTTGAATGAAGGATTACTATCCTGACAGCTTTTTATTTTCTTCCAATCTGAAAAATAAACAGAAGTGCAGGGAATAACATGTGGGGATTTGCCAGAAAGAAAGGGGAAAGGTCAGAAACTCTGGAGCATTTGGCTCTGCATTTATTTATTTGTTTCCTCCAGAAGTTGATACTGCTGTTTCCAGCATTTTCTTCTTAGTTAATGAACTTGTGATGGAAAGGTGTGTGTAATTAGAGCTGTCAATATTGAATTCTAAATGTGCACTGCACTATGAATTTAATCTAAGTTTCCCTATCCCCAGTCCTCCCTCCACATTGCCACTGGGAGAGGCTGAAGCACTTGACTGCTGCTGTGGCAAATTGGGTCCTAATAAGTATGATGTTTTACTGCTTCTTGTTTTTTCTAAGATACAACTGCAGCATTTCAGAAGAAATCACCTGGGCATTAAATCAACAAGAAATGTTGGTAGGAGTATTATATTTTCCATGTTTTGATATCTCACTGAATGACTTGCATATAAAGAGGCCTGGCAGCTGGTTTGTGTCAGTGACTGATGTGCTTGTCATTTCAGCCTCAGATTTGTCTGATTCACCTCTGCCAGGCTTAAGAAGAATATTCTACTAGCTGTTTCCTACTATTTTGCAGTTTTAAGTAGCACAAAAATTAAGAAAATAAAATAAAAAGCAACACAGTATGAGGCTGTGACAAAAGCATTTAAATGTTATATAGCAGGTTTCATTTAATGTTAACAAAGAGGTAATCTCTATATGTGTTACCTCTACCAGTAACAGCAGGTTTATTCAGAGATGGAGAGGGTGTATAAGTAAGGAATATTCATTTTTAGTGCATATGTTTACATCCATTGGGAGTTCAGTCATAACCGATAAAACCCAACAACTTGATAGGAGATACGAGGTGTTTCTATAAAAATCTTTATTCAAGATGGATGTTTTTTATGCTATGTAGAATCTCATCAGGGATCAAGATGAACTCATACATTAAACAGAAATAACAATTGCCACACATGTTTTGTAAGGACTATGGATGCACAGGGCCATCTTCCAATCCACAGGTTATTTATTACGTCAGTTACTGCACTCAGGAAAGAAAAAGAGAATGACAGAGAGACAGAGAGAGAGAAAACGAGAGAACAAAAAAAGAGAGAAAGACCCTATGTTATTCTCATAATTAATGCAAAAAGAAATATTTTTTGATTTTGTTTTAGAAAAGACAGCTCCTCCATAGTGGAAATGCCACCAGATGATCCCTATTGCTCTGAAATAATGGTATTATTATGCTACATAAAATGACCAGATTGGAGACTTTTTCTGTCAGATGATAGCCCCAGTACAATGTACCAGATTTTGAAGCCATGGTTTTAATTCAGAACAAAAATAAAAATATTTTAGAAATATTTACATTAAAACCTCCAAGTTTGTCTCACAAAAGATTTCATTACATAGTTTTGTAGGAAGATTTTAAGCACATGAAAAACTATGAAGGTTTTGCACTTGGAATTTTGATCCTTGCACTAAACAGAAACAGCTGCAAATTCCCCATCAGTCTCCTCAGCAACATCACACTGGGGAGACTGAAACAGGTGAAAACTTAACCATTTCATGTTGCTGCACACTCAAGTTTGTCTGCCTGAAAGAATGCCTGGCTTCCTCTGGACACCCTGAAATATATGTCACACTTAATATGTATGCTCTGTAATATAGTGTTGTTAGTGCTAGTAGCAGGCCCTATGTTTTGCACTGAGTTTACACGGTTTGCAGGAGTGAGGCTTGCCAGACCTGCTCTGCCTGAGCTTTTCTGGACCTGCCTGCAGCATTGGTTAACTGTGACCACAATTTCTCTAACTGGCCAAGTGTCTATGGATAATTTGTTTTACTTTTCTTTTATATTTGTGTGGTACATCCTTAAGCATATAGAGACAGCAGTAATAAGCAGTTACTTTATGTAGTAAATTTGCATATAACATGGAGCTGCTGACCAGTGAAGACAGAGGAAAGGTGTTAAAGTATGATGGTCAACATGTAAAAGTGACCCCAAGTGGATCATAGAATGAGGAAGAAGCCATCAAATTTGAAAATGTATTCCTGCCAGAGTGAGGAGGACAATCTGACAACTTGTGTTATCCTTTCTGGAAGTCCAAAGTTATTTTAATCAGCTACTTTAAGTAGTCAGTACTTTAATATCCAGAAAAGTAGTGAAAGAGTAAGCATAACACCTGTCCTTGTTTCTACTGGGATGGCGGTAACTTTCTTCATAGCAGCTAGCAAGAGGCTCTGTTTTGGATTTGTGCTGAGAAGAAGGCTGAAAACATACTAGTGTTTATAGTTGCTGCCAGGACAGTCAAGGACTTTTCAGCCTCTCTGCTGTGCCAGTGTCTGCAGGTGCAGGAGAAGCTGGGAGGGAGCACAGCCCCAGTTACTAGCCTAGGATTTGACCTTAGGTTTAGGATTGAGACCCAAATTGGCCAATAGTCTATTCCATATCACGCATGTCATGCCCAGTATATAGATGATGATCTGTCTGGAAGGCCTCTCTCTTGCTCCAGGTTGTCTCCCTCCGGGTTGCCCCTCTCTCAGGGTCATCTTGGTATCTTGGACACTCGGGCTCTTATCTCTGTTCCAGGATTGTTGTTTTGGGACTCCAGGATCTTTAGCTGGTAATGCGCTGAACCCTGGTCATTGGGTGGTGAGTGGTATCACTATGGATCACTCATTTGTATATATTACTATTATCACTATTATTATTTTCAATATTATTGTAGTTTAGTTATTAAATTGTTCTTATCCCAACCCACAAGTCTCTTTTCCCTTTACCCCTTTAATTCTCTCCACTATCCTCTGGAGGGAGGAGGGGGAAGAGTGAGCAAGGCGTTGTGTTTTGCTGCCAGACAGGTCAAAACTAGGACACACCAGAAAAAAAAAAGATAGAAATTGTATGAAGTGGATGTTCCAATTTCAGTTGCATTATTAATATTATTGAGATGTTTTCTGTGTACAAGTATTATAGATGCATTATTATTCCTTCTTTCTTTTTCTGTAAAATTAAACCTAGACTAAAAATGATTCTTTAATTAAACTGTTAAAATACCATTTATACTAACAATAAATTCTTGACAATGTACATACTTACACACTATGCTTCATCTTTTGAGCGTAACATAGTATAAAGCTCTAGTGTGCACAATCAGTTGCATTTGCAAATCAATCTAAACCAACTTGAAGACTTTCTGGACAGTATGAAACAATTATTGGAAAAAGGGGGTGCAAGAGTGGCATTTTACAACTATGAAAAGGGTGCTGGGTAAAATAATTATATCTGTTGTGAAAAAATCACAAATGCAAGTTTCTCAATGTTTAGAGGAATGTTAATGGGAAACAGCTGATGTAAGCCCTCCTTCCAGGTGGTTTTAAAAACAGGTACTCAATGCATACATTTGGATTTCTGAACATTTTTTGTTTCTCTTTAATGTTTTACAAAAAGAGAAACTCTCATATCATAATAAAACATGACCTGAAAATGAACAACTTGCCCCTTTAAATAGCCATAAGCAATTATGTTAGTCCCACAGTCTTTAGAAATGCCTTTCTTTTGGTGCTCTAATCTTGCCTTTTCTCAAGTTCTCATCCATTCAACAGGTAGATGCTGACTGGTGACAGCAGAGGAGACACAGAAACTCTGAAAATATTTTTGTTTAATGTAGCTGGAACAATGACACAGTCTTTCTAACACTTTGACATCCCTCACTGGCTGAAATTGCACTTAAAAAAAAAATCCCTGTCGACTGCAGCAACTGACACATGAACTGTAAGCCATGAGATTCAGATCATCATATGATCCACTGAATGCCTGAGTGCATTGTAAATGACAGTAGTCACCTGAATGTCGACACAATGGAGCACTGAAGGAATACAATGGCCAAGTGTGACGGTTTTAAAGTTTATTTAGACTCTCATACATTTCCATTTTTCTTAAGTAAGTCTCAACAAGGAAGGAAACAGGAGAGTGAGAGAGACAGAGAAAACAGAAGAAAGAGAGAGAGAGAAAGAGAGGAAGGAGGAGAGAAAGAAAGAGAAAGAAAGAGAAAGAAAGAGGAGGGAGGGAGGGAGGGAGGGAAGGAAGG